>JACGWO010000007.1:30553582-31052287 GCA_034509735.1 Sesamum alatum | reverse complement strand
CCAATTTAGGTAATTTTTTGGCCCAACACGATGTTTGTAGTTTTTTGAAAAGTTTAGCCCAAACCCAACCCGACAATCATCCAAACCGCACTTTGCGGTCTAATTGGGTTGGGACGGGTTGGAGCGATTTTGGCGGTCTTTAGTATAAAGTCTTTTACCTATACAATAAATAAAAAAAGAAGTAAAGTTAAACTATTCTAAATACATAAAATTTGTATTTTTGAAATACATATTTTAAAGTCACAAATAAAATTCTACATATAAAATAAATTAATAACATTCATTATACGATTCTCTCTCCAGTTTTAAATAACATTTTACAAAATAAAAATCCACAAGACATTGAAGAGTTTGAACTTTGAAAACTCTTTGTTTCCCTCTCTTATCTAATTTTTATTTCTTAAGTTTTGATTATTAAAAAAAGTATCTATTTATATAATAATATTATTATATAATGATAATATATTATTATATCATACATACATATTATACTAATTTACAGCAAAGGAAGCGGAGAAAATATTTTATGAGGTTATAATAAAAGAAAATTTTTAGTTTTTAATGGAAGAATAAGATAATTTGAGAAATTAAATAAAAATTAACACTATAAATTAGAAATATAATGTTAGTTTACATATTTTCATTAATCAATTATATATAAAATATAAAGCACTAAAAACATGCGTATACTAACTTAATTTATTTGTAGGAATATATAACGTTATGTTCTTTTGTTCTTTGTTTTTTTTTTTTTTTGTAGTTTAGTTGGAACACGATAAGTAGAAATATAAAGATGTGAGATATTAAAAAAAATATTTAAAATAAAATAAGATATTAAGATGAATATAAAATTATATTGCAACAATACGATGACGTAAGCTATTTTAAGTTTTTGCATTTATTATTTGTATAAAAAATATAGACGATTATCAATAACCAAGAATTAGTTGAATAATTGGTTTCATTTACATATGTATTAATTTATACATACATTATACAATACCAATAAAAAATATCGTAATTGTTATTATTGTCTTTAATATTAATTTATGTAGTATCAAGACTTTTATATATATTTATAAAGAATTCTAATTTTTTTAAATTATTACGATTATTGCAGTCGAGCGCGGTCATTGCGGTCGAGCGCGGTCTATGCGGTCCACGTAAGTATAAAACCAAACTCAATTGCTAAATTGCGGGGTTTTTTTTGCTAGCTCAAGACCAACCCAACCCACCCTTAACCCGGTAATTGCAGTGCGATTTGGGTTGGGTCGGTCGATTGGGACGACCCGACGATTTGATTGAACACCCCTAGCAGGACTCGACCTCAAATATGTCCCCAATGGAGAGGGGTTTCCATCCAAATTATTAGGTTTTGGATTTGGGGTCAGGTTTTTATTTTATGGACACGACTGAATTCGAGGATAAGACCCTATCCCAAACCCGCCTCAAATAATATTACAAATATATTCCATTAGTTTTAAATATTAATTTGTATTTAATACATATATTTTATAGAATAACTTATATTTTTTTAACATAATAACAACCTATTACATACTTATAAATAATGTTTTTTTTTTAAAAAAAACACATTAATTCATTAAAAAATAATAATTAATCAAATTTTACGAGTTAGATCCATCGAGTGCAGAATTGGGTTTCTAGGGCAAAATGGGAAGAGAGTATATAATGATGAATATCTTTTTGAAATGATTTTCTGTTAGCTCTCATTGTCAACAATCAATATTTAGAGGGGTATTGAACTTGAAGCATTAAAGTTTTTTTGGATAAAGATAAATTTCATAAAAAAATAATAATAAAGAACTAAAATGAGATAAAAAAACAAAGATGAAGGACTAATAAAAAAATTTGACGTTAATTGCACCTAATCCAGCTCGACATGATGACCCAAATTCTCCATCGTTGGTCACTAAACACTCAAATGGCGAAGGTTTCGACACATGGACTCGTACAAGTACGGGCGTGCTGGCGTTTGATCCTATAAATACTTTAGAGTCATTTGGCCTACAGTAAGTCATTTTTTAAGAGAATATTCTTTGTTTTTCCTCTCGATCTCGCACCCAACTAACTTAAGTAACGAAAAATCTTAATTCGGGACCTCTTAACAAGCTCAATGTTTGTTCGTTTTCTAAGATTTCTAACAGTTATCCAAATCGAACTACGGTTAGAGATCCCATCGATATCAAACCCTTATAAAAATAAATTTAGCACTTTTATAGTGAACACAAGCCAATGAAGTTACCATCAAAATGGGACCATAAAATAGACAAGAAGAAAGCAACACAAGAACAATAAAGAAACGTGTTCCATTTTCTTCCCAAAGAGTGGACAATAATACTCTCCACCACCACCAATACCACTATCAGTAGCACTGCAAAAGGGACAGCTACTAACAAATATCACATCTTTAGGCACATGGAAAATGTGGGATCTTTTAGAATTTTTCGAAACTTATAAAATGTTAGATTTTATTTTAAATGTAAGTTCTTAGAATGTTTGAATAAAACATATTAAGAATTTTTTTATTTCGTAAAATTATATTTTTAGTCTTGTAACTTTAGGTCGTTAATACTTTTGGTCTTATATCTTACTTTGTTTACACATTTAGTCTTTTTTTGACAAATTTAGTCCAATACATATCAAATTTGGTTCTTTTTTGACAAATTTAATCTCGTGTTGACAAACTTGGTCCTGGTGACATATAATTATAGGATCGAAAATGAAATCTACTCGAGTGAGAATAAGATCAAAATTATAAACACATGATCAAATTTGCCAAGAAAAAATCAAATATGAGATGTTTAGGACCAAATTTGTCAAAAAATGACTAAATATGTAAATGGAGTAAGTTACAGGACTAGGAGTGCTAACGACCTAAAATTACAAGACCAAAAATATAATTTTACCTTGTTTTAAGAAAAACTATAAGCTACTGGCTTTCTTATTTTTGAATCTTATAGGCTTTCTTTTACTAAAAATTATCGTACACTTTTCAGTGCCGAATAAACTCTCAAACTTCTTATAAGATGTTTTGAAAAATTTATACAAATGCCTGTAGAATGACAGATGAAAAAATGGGAAGGGAAGGAAAGATGCAAAGAAATTATATGTATGGATTAATAGACTAGAAAGCTTGCCAAATTCATAGAAGTTATAGAACAACAATTCCAGGAAACAAGCTAATAGTAAGTTGCTAGTTACAACAAAATCAAATGCTTAGAGATTTACTTGCTACATAAGTACTAGTTCACTAAAAGGTCACGGTTCGCCGCCGGTCTCCTTGTTGATGGAGACGGAGCAGGAGCCGACGCCAGAAGTGGCCGAGAAGCTAAAACCGTTCGACTCTGGGGTGGTACAATCAGCTGAGTTCTTGCTCATGTTGTATGGTGCTGCACTCATCACCCTGTGAAAATAAATGAGCCGAACATGTTAACATTTCAACGTTGGTTTTCGATGTTTGCAAGTATTCACTACCAAAACTGCTAATCAACCATTGATTTAAACAGAGTCTATACAAGAACGGAAGGAAAAACCAGAGACAAGAAGCAGCTCGCGACAAAAGAAAGGAGTTAGCTTGATAAATTCATCGTCATTCATGTCAGAAATATATGGAAAAACCTGAGAAATGAATCGATTATGCTCTATGGAGAATGTAAAAGGTAAAAATTTGAAGTACCTCTCCTTGCGCTTCTCCAAGAACCGAGCCAGGGATGCTTTGCGTGACTGTGGAACAGCTGCGCGAAAAACACCTTGTCTTAGTTTTAAGTAATGAGGACTTGAGCAGCAGTCATGTTAAAAATTCTTTTGGTGCTCCGAAGCTCAAGAACATCTTAAACCGAAGCAGTAAACCTAAATTTGAGATAGAAAAGATTGCATGTGTCTTGTCCCTTTAAATGGTTAAATAGATTTGTTACAAGATCGAGGAAATAAGATATCGCTGCAAACAAAGCAAGAAACAATATTAAACTTGTAGTGATGTAAGTCTATTTCCCAGTGAACCCTAGCAACGTGTGAACGAGTTTGGGAAACAGAAGAATGGCATGAGCAACGGCAAAAAGTCACTACGTAAAATGAACCATCAAGCAATTGGTTTACTTAACCAAAGTGGAAAACAAAATATTATAACACAAAAGAAAAATTTCACGCGCAAAATTTGCACGAGGTACCTGATGATATCATAGCAGTCGCTGCAACAGATCCTCTTGATGATATCAGCCTAGGAGGCTCGATTCTGTTAACAAGAGTGGTTGACATGCCAACGGTCTTAGATACCTTGACGTCATCATTGTTAACAGCTGGAACTCCTGATCGATCGATGGGATGAGAAGAAACAGACATAGGGCTTGGGAGGCCCGAGCCCGGTGGCATATTCATGGATTGGTTGACCAAAAAGCGATCTGCTGCTGGAAGTTTGGGGGCAGGTGCTTGCATGTGAAGTTTCGTCTGTGCCACGTTAGTCGGTACACACCCATTTCCAGCCAAAAACATGATCGCCTGAGCCTGCAAATTATGCCAAAGACATTAATATCCAGACGTTCAGGGGGGCAAAAAGAAAAATTGTGCGCAGCAAGATAGAGAACGAGAGCACCTTCTCAGGAGAGATGTCATCAAACACATTCACTGTTCCACCATAAAATATGGTCATTTGAGCAGGAACGCTGGAAGGCTTAGAATTAATCCTATAAAGAGCAAAGAATTCAGATTGTTTTAAAATTAGACTCGTTATATTGATGTACTAGTAACATATCCAGATACTGTGCAAGCTATGTCAGTTAAGCCTGCTCGCACCATTGTTCGGTTGTTCCAGCCACATAGGCAGTTGAAGGATGAATCGCATGAGGAGCTGTAAGAGGATTCCCACCAAGAAATTGTTGCTTCATGGTAGCACCTCCGAAATTCTGACAAGTATACATAAAATGAGTCTTGAGAAAACAAGACGTCATCGAAAATGGATGCATCTTAATGTATACACATAAATAAATGCTGGTTTCAAGATTCATAGTGTATGTACACGGAAACCATTCACGAGGGACTCCATACAGACACTTAAAGAGAAATCAAGGCGGCAGATTGCAATCTGGAATATGACCTTTTCATAAATAGTTTTTGCATCCATATGCATAAACATACAAAAGAAACAGAGATAACGACATTGAGAAAGTAGACCGTAAGTAAAACAGATTCGTGAAATGATTCGATTCAAAGTGGAATTCATTTCAATGACATATAGCATCCTCTTAATGCAAACCAAGTTCAAGCCATGCAGCCAAAAAGCTCAAGAGATGCTATATAGTGTTACTAAAAAATGGAACAAAAGGTAACCTGAATATCGTCTGATTGCCGTTTATGCATGGCTTCAAATATGTCTGAACCAGATTTCACTATGTATCCATGGATGCAGAAGATGGTAATTTACCTTTGGTGGTTGTTTCTCATCTTGCTCAGACTTCATAGACATGAATTGAGGGAGGGCAGATGCCTTGTTCGACAACAGCCACGGTACTCCCAAGCTCCTTCCGAATCCTTTAGATAAACAAAAAATTGCCAAAAAAAAAGCCGTCAGACAACACTTCAGAGAATAACAAAGCAGCAAACCTTAGTTCTCTAATTCCAAATACATCAAATGTAAATTTGTCAAGTTCACATATATGTTAAAACTTCTGATTTTCTAGGATACCGGGAATTAGACGAGTCCGATTGATGAAGTCTGAACTGTATACCGAATTTACAAAACAATTTCACACTCGCGGCTGTTGTACTTAAGGGAACTGGTTTTTCTACTTCTTTTGAACAAGAAATCAAACACAAGCCCACTAACCGGCAGTCGCCAAACGCAAGATTCATAATTTACAACTAGCAGGCTTTCTTATAGTAACAAAATCACACTGGATCTTCATCCATTACCTAGCACAATTGAAATTTGATCAAGATCAACCATTGACCATCTTAGCCAAAGGCAAACTTTTAACAGGTTAAGACATCTCCATGGAGAAACTATGAATCAACTGCAATATTCAATTCAAACACACAAAGGCTACAGAAGCAGTTAATTCACAATATTACTCAATCATAAGATGCTGTTTTTAGCTCATATTTCAAGTTTTAATGTTAACAAAAGCTCCGAGCTGTCGGAAATTCACCTAGTTCAGATGAACCCTTTAATTCTTACCTCACTCCAACCCAACTCAAAACAACAAACACAAAAAAGAATTTCCTGTAGAAAACACACATAAATAGCAGCTACAAAAGGGGAAAAAAACAAGCCTGGAAAGTGAATTGAACCTCTATTCACATTCAAATTCAATTCCAAACATAAACACCAAAACTTCATCAGAAGAAACCATCAAACACCAAGGACAAATATATAGCAGAAAACTGGAAAAAAGAAGCTAAAAAAAGAAGATACAACTGCAAGAAACTGAAGCAAGAATTCCCACAATACTCAAAACTTTCATCGTAATTTCACACAAGAAAGAGAATTGTCACCAGAGTCTTCGCAGCCTCCCTCAGCAAACTCTTCCTTAGCAGCAAAAGAACTCTTAGAATTCAACCCCATGAAATCCCTCTCCATATCTCAAGATTCCAACGCAAAACAAAAGCTCCCGACAGTTGAAGAATTCCCACAACTCCAAAGGATCAAGAATGGACACAAACCTCTCTCCTTTTCCTCCCAAGAAAATCCCTCTTCACATACTGTTCAAGAACAGAAATCCCAATTCACACACAGCGAAAAAAGCTTGGAAAAACAAAAAATAAAACTCAGGTGAATGCTTCCAAGTGCAGCAAACAGCAGAGACAAAGAGAGAGAGAGGTCTCCTCGTTTCCCTTTTGTAGTGGGCGCATCATGTTGTTGTCGCTGTGTATTTTCTTTACTTTCTTTCCCCCCTGAGAATGGGTCGTGCTGTAGACTCGTAGCTCTCATTTTTACTATTTTCCCGGAATTCAATGAAGCATAGTGTGTGTAGTTAGGTTTGATTACTATTAAATTAACTTGCTGATCCCAAACACTCAAATCTTTCATACATTTACGAAAATTTATGTTTTTATGTGAACTCATTATATTTATAAAGGGGTAAATGTAGTTTATTTTTGGAGTAAAATTTATTTTGGTACCCGAGTTTTGTCAATAATGCTACTTTGATACATGAGTAATTACAAATGACTCAATTAGTACTCGAGTTTCACAACTAATGTCATTTTGAGACATGAGTAATTGCAAATGACTTAATTAGTACCCGAGTTTCACCATTAATATCATTTTGGTACCCACTTCATATTTTTTATTTATTTTTTTCTATTATATTTTTATATAATGCCCATTTACCCTTAGTAATATACCAAAAAAAATTTTGCATAAATTTCTATTGATAAATTTTATTATGACCCATATTTGGTTATCAAAATTATTATATTTTAATTTTAATTAATACTATCTACTATCATTATCTCTCAATATATGTATTAAAAATATTATTATCAATTAACTTATGTTAATAGTCAAGTCACGGGGAATCAAAGTTTTCATCGTCAAAGGTATTTTTTTCATTTCATCGAGATATTAAAATTTGATTGCAAAACTTAGATATAGAGTCAAAAGTTTCAATTTTAGTTTATAAATTTTCAAAAATTTAGAATGCAAATTTAACTTTTATATGGTTGCAATGCATTTTGACTTATTTTATAATATTGATAAATAAGTGAGTAGAAAAAATTAATGAAATATTATTATTTTGTTCACATTTTTTTAATACCTTTATTTTTTTATTTATTATCTAAGGGTAAAATGGTCATTATATAAAAATAATAATAAATAAAATAAATAAAAAACATCAACTGGGTATCAAAATAATATTAATGGTGAAACTCGGGTACTAATTAAGTCATTTGTAATTACTCGTGTACCAAAAGTAATATTAATATCATAACTCGGGTACTAATTGAGCCATTTGTAATTACTCATGTATCAAAATAACATTAATAACAAAACTCGGGTGTCAAAATAAATTTTACTCTTTATTTTTGTGATGTAAGAAATGCAAAAAATTCTTGTAAAAAAATAACTAGTAAATTAATTTTTTTTATTTTGAGAAATGAAGCAAATTATCCCTATATCAAAGGAAAATATAGGGAATAATTTGCTTCATTTTAAAATCACAGGGGGTAATTTACTAATTATTTTTTCACAAGGGAAGTTTTGCCCATTTCTTATATTACAAGGGGGTAAATTGCATTTATCCCTATCTATAAATAGATGAATTTCATCACAATATTTAAAAGTTACATATATACAGTCTTATTTGTTTATAATTAAAAGAATTTCTGTAATTGATTTGATTTAGATTTAAAAAATTGTGCACACGAAGACCGCATGCGTTGGCTGTTAATAATTTTAAAAAAGAAAAAGAAAAAATAGATTTTTTTTGGCTGAAATAAATATGTTTTTGATTTATTATTACCAATGATTAAGAATATTTATTCGGGTTGTCCGTATGTATAGATAAATTTTGATTAGTCGATAAAGATGTTACAATTATTACGCGTATATTTTTAGAAAAGTTCGTATTCAGATCGAGTTTGTTTAAAGTGGACTAATTATTTGTCGTGTGATTGATCAATTTTTATAAATTATATATCAATATTTATATTATTAGATAATTTTTTGATTATTGGAATGTGTAGTTATACTGTTTGTAAATTTTCAACCTAAGGGGGAGGGACAGTGACTGATGACCGGGTTAGCCGGTAACTCACCACGTGCTCTATGGTTTATTGCGCGCATTAATGATTGTATCCACCCGCCGGTGAAACTACACGGCTGTACGTCAACGCTCTCAGATATCGACACGTGGCTTTTCATTTTTGAAGCTTGTTTGTTAGCATCACGTGGGCTAAAAGCCTAAAACCGCCTTAATTTTGAAGGGCAATGCTACGGTGCGCTGAAGGGCACAAAACGTCGCCTGACCCGCATTTACCACGTGAACGTAGCCACGTAATTTTCGTCATATATATACCGAATTGTGACAGTTTTTTAATTTTATAAAAATAATTAATTGATAATTTAGTATACTAATTTATCAATGTTCACAGATTAAGAATCTGTTTTCGTAAATTATTCAAAATTCTCATTTTTATGCCCTCACATGTGTAACATGAAAACCCGACAAGTTTTGAAAATTTTGTCCAAAAAATTAAATAAATTGATAAATTAATTAGCTAAAATTGTCGAATCAACTTTTTCATAGATCAGTGTTAACAAAACCCCATATGTACATGACGAATACAATTAACCTTTATTTTCTGACCAGACAACATGGATGACGAATGTCAATACTTATTGGTTTAGTTGGAAAAATATGTTACTTTTCAATTAACTGATTGAGGGTTTGATTTTTAGAGCATGCTGGTGATCGCCATCGAAACCACCCAAATTTACGTCATGTCACAAAATTTATCAGCCACGTACTTTTCAGTCCGTGAAACTGTTGTTTGCGTCTTTTGACTATTCTCCCTCTTGATGGTAATACATTAACAGGTCCAATATTTGCACTGATTGTTCAAGTACTTGATATGTTTGTGGCTGATGAATCAAAATGTTCAATTTGAGGGATTGTTGACTGCTTCTGTAACCCTTGAGCTAATTGTTCAGGTAAATAATGTGTTTGCAGCTGAAAGTGAAATTTCAACATGAGGGACTATTGCCTGCTTCTGTGGACTATACTTAATCTTTAACTGTAATTTACTAAGATGATCAATATTTATTCTGATTGTTCAAATATTTAATTTGTTCGCAGTTGAAAATATATATATATATATATATATATAAAAGATTGCTAAAAATGCATGTAAGCACCAATTTTGGAGACAAAAGAATCACCCTAAAAATAAAATAAGTATGACAAAGTGTAAAAATGAAAAGGTAGATTGTCTGCTCAATAATGCCATTGGTGATTATTGAGCTTTGAAGGTGACTAATTCACCCTGCATGTGGGGTTGCACCCCAATGGCCCTTGTCCTCCCCATGAGGTTTAACTATGGTTTCCACGTGCAAAATTCATGCTGGGCAAAATTGTAACTTTCCATGCCAAAATATAACAAAAAAATTTAAAATTTTACTGAATATTTGGTCCTCTGGTCTTGAAATTCATGTTTGCTCCCTTGAATTCTCAAACCTTTTAATTCGGGACAGAGCGCCTGTATTATTGATGTAGTGTGTGACGTGATCTGTGTTTTGCTGTGTTGACTATTATTCATTTTGGTCTGATGAGTCCCACGGGTTTGTTCTTGGAAAGACGCCTCTCTACAGAGAGAATATCTAAGGTCTTATTGATGTAGTGTGTGACGTGATCTGTATTTTGTTGGCTATTGACCGTTCTGGTCTCATGAGTCCCACGGGTTTGTTCTTGGAAAGACGCCCCTCTACAGAGAGAATGTCTTAGGTCTTATTGATGTAGTGTGTGATGTGATCTGTATCTTGCTACGTTGGCTATTATCTGTTCTGGTCTCATGAGTCCCACGAGTTTGTTCTTGGAAAGACGCCTCTCTACAGAGAGAATGTCTTAAGTCTTTTAAGGCACTCAAAGTTTTTGTTTGCAACCGACATAAGATGCGTGACAATACCAATAAATATCTGAATTTGAGTTTTCTAACGTGTTCAAGTGATACTTCCTAATAGATGTCCGCACTCATTTAATTTTAATTAATAACAAATTGTGTAATAGAATATCTTACATAATTTATGATTTTATATTTTTGGTATGTACATATATATATATATATGTATCCATACGTATATGCATGTGTGATAGTAAATTAATAATAAATTGTCTTAGAATAAGGTGTTTGTTGATAGCTAAGGATATTGATTAAAAATTCTTGTGGGCAGAACCACTATGATTTTTCAAACAAACCCCATGTGATGCTAACCTCATTTCAACTGGTCCTATTTTTGAAAATGGCCTCAAACCCCACAACATTGACATAATGAACTCCTATTTCTTTCCAAATTATATGTAAAAAAAAAAAAAGATTTAAGTGGATGAACATTCATAGTATATAAGTTCACAAAGTTAAAAGATTATATGTTGGTTTTACAAAAGGAAAATTTAGAGAATGATAGGGTCTCTTTGTGGTCGACTCAAGGGGTCTTTCGATCTTGGTCGTTGCATACTTTTGATAATCTAAGTTTTGATGAAACAGTTCGAGAACATGAGTCAGAGTGGCCAGAGGCGTCCCCACGATGCCACTCTACGCCCAAGTCAATCAATATATGAAGTTTTCAAGTCGCAAAGTCTTAAAAGTAAAACATTAATATAATAATGCATATACCTAATGAAACAATTGACGGGGTATTCATTGCTTCTTCCCTTATGGATGGGCGCCATTTGGTCCCTCATGACCATGTCGCGCGTTGAGCTAACATGCTGCGGATTTCAGATTTCTGGGCCGGTCAAATCAGGTCAACTCGACCCATGAGGAAAAACACGTGGATTCTGAGACACTTAGAATAATTTCGAACATATTTGCTATTCTAAAAGATAAAGAATTAAGACGTCCAAATGCAAAAGATATAAGATGAAAATTTGCTTCCATACCGGAAAAAATTGATCAATGGGAACAAAAATCCTAAATTAAAAAAAGCACGTGCGGGGCCCCACATGCTTTTTTCGATAATATTTGTAAATTTTGGCGATTAAAGAACCAAAATCGTGAAAAAATTTGAAAATTACAGGATCTGTTTGCTATGTTAGAAAGATAGAACACCAAAAATGCAAAAGATAAAAGAGTAAAACACCAAAATGCAAAAGATATTGAATAAAAAATGTAATTTAAGTCGGATAATTTCCTTACTTGTAGGCTCTTTTGGGTTATTTCACTTTTACCCCAATCAGAGAATATATGTTAGTTTCATTTGTGTATATAGTGAATAACGTGTGGACAAAAAATCATTTGAATGTAAAAGTCAATTAATCTAAATAAGATATAAGTATTTCAGGACATAATTATTTGAGGTTTCGCATAATTATGCATATTCTCTCGTTGTTTAAAAAATACAAATATCATCCTGATCTTGGTAAAATTATGTAATCTTCAGATGGAGGTTTGAAACTGTCAACATTGCCCTTGTTTTATTTTTCTTATTTTTCTTTTTTTAAAATAGACAAGGTGGATGAAAAAAATTTGAAAATTACAAAAATAATTATCCACTTGGTCGAAAAAAAATAGAAAATTTTAAAAAATATTTATAATCCACAAGGGCATTTTAATCAACTCATCACAAAAAATGAATGAAAACTTAACAAAGATTAAAAGATTGAGCTAGTTGTTAGGTAATTGTTAAAATCAGGAGGTACTGATAATTTGTAAATAATTATAAATATTTGTAATTATATCAAACCTAAAGAAAAATCGTCGTAATTTACCTATTAATTTATTAAACACAATTGCAACGTGACAAGTTAGGGTGAAAGTTTATTGGTAATTAAGGTGTAACTTCAATGCTACTCCATTTTTCTAATTAAATGTCTGTTTGACTTTAATTGAAAAATAGTGGGTGTAATTAATTAAACAATTATAATTGAAAAAGGCTGTCATGCACATTTATTGTATGCTTTTTGACTTTGGCTTAATTTATTTGCAAAATATATATAATTGTGATAATAAATTGTTTGGCATAACACAATTTCCTAAATTATGAGTGTGTGTGAGCCCCTCCTACCATAGGCCAAGCACGTGGAGTTTAACACGAGAATCACTAAAGCAAATGGCAAAAAAGTAATTTATTAAAAATATATACTAAGTGAAAATTAATTTTAAATTTATTATAATTTGGTTTTTAGAAATTTAATAATGACAAATATTTTGTATACGTTATCATTATTGTTAATTAGTGATACAAATATAGTCACGATAAAAATGTGGCGACAGCTAATTATATTTTTTGTGATTTGAATTTTACTGTACATGTGATATTTAACTATGATCATGAGAACTTTGTATATAATTTGTCTATTTCAAAGTATTGTTAGTAATAGATTTTACATAATTTTTTTATAATTAAAAATAAAAATTATTGTTGTGACAAAATAAAATTGTCACTTAATATATATGAAAAAGGTCTATACCATGAAGGGATTTTTGTTACTTTTTATAGTTTAAGGGTGTAAATGCAATTATGTGTGTACTTTAAGAGTGGAAAATGTATTTTAACCATTTCTAATATAGGGAATAATACACTTTTCTTTTTTAATGAGATAAATGCACTAGAATTTTTTTTTTTATTATTGGCGATATTTTTAATGACTATAACTAAAAATGGTGGTATAGAAATAACTATTATTAACCACGTTTATATAAAAATCGATGCAAAAACTAGTTTTTCTATCATGAAAACTTATTTGTCACGGCTAAGAGCCATGGTAAAAATATCGCCATAGCTTTTCTTAGCTACCCTCGCAAAAACCACGACCGACAACCGTTACATGACCTTGGTCAATAACTATTTGCTACGACTATTTAGTATTAACCATGACAATTAACCATGATTAAATGTTATATTTATTATAGTGATGAAAACAAACAAAATATTTAGAAATAAACAGTTCTAAAAATCCAAAATTAATTCCGGCCCCTTTAGCATTTTACAAGATAAGCCAAAAGATCGAGCAGTGTTTGCAAATGTTGAAAATAATCACCGAAAACAAGTCGAAAAGAGTATATTTGTTGTGCATTTCGTGCTATTGAATTGCATAAATTAAGTTAATTAAAATTAAAAGTTATAAACAACTGTCTACCAGCTTCCGCAACTTATTGGTAAAATTATAAATATTAAGTTGCCCTTAACAATCAAATTTAATTTTTTTGTTTTACTTTTAACTTTTTATTTTCAAGCACTCTCAATTTTCACTACTCCTTAACTTATAACTTTTTCTACAACTTATTCCTACCATAAAAACAAAAATTATTGCAAACACCTGCTGAAGTACCCCAAGAATTATTTTTTAATCCTTTTTAATCCAAAATTTCTAAGAATAATAATTCACATGGTAAATATATGAGTGGAACCATCTAGA
Source organism: Sesamum alatum (assembly GCA_034509735.1). NCBI lineage: Eukaryota > Viridiplantae > Streptophyta > Magnoliopsida > Lamiales > Pedaliaceae > Sesamum > Sesamum alatum. The sequence goes on along the minus strand of JACGWO010000007.1, from coordinate 31,038,194 downwards.
TCCCTTGTGTGGTTGGTAGCTCTCCTTGCACATTCAATACATATGCACAAAAAATTAAAATAATATAAATAATTAAATATTATTTACTAATTAAACTTTTTATTGTAGAAAAAATATAATATAAAAATGACTATGATAAAAAAAATAAATATTTTTGAAAGATAATATTTGGAGTAGGAGAAAGGGAGAAAAAAAAAACTAAAAAATACTATTTTCAAAAATAATTTTTACCACTTATAGATAACGAGGGAAATGTGAAAGTTAGTGGGTGAAAAAAAATAAAAGAAAGAAAAAATAGACCAAAAAATGGGAGACACTAAAATAGTGCTCTCCCTTAATATATATTTAGATTCCTCTATTGTCATGGGTACTGCCGTTCGCTATTTCTGCTTCTCAAAATAGGATTTTTATTTGTTTGAGTGGTGAGGTGAAGGTTTCAGAATCACGAGGTTGTTAGTTTCAGTCTACTTTTTGTAGTAGTGCATTATTTTTTGGTTACTTTGAATATATTTATTGATTTAAAAATTTGATGTATTAAATTTGTATTTGAATTTGAATATATTTAAATGATGTAGTAATGAATCATATTAAAAAAAAATAGGGTTTTCATATCTGAGCTTGTATATATTGGCTGACTCAAATCGATTCTATATTTTGTGTTTATAAACTAAGATAATATATATGAGAGGCCATTTTAATCTTTTGATGATAATTTGGTGAGCGTCCTATGTATTTTTATTCATCTCAAATGTATTTGTTTGCATTTAATTGAAAATTAAAATCTAATTGTAAAAACTTAAATTTAGATTCAAGAGCTTAAATTTTCAAAAATTAAAATAAGAAATGAATTTTTCAAGGTTGCAATACGGCTTTTACTTTTAATATAATTAAAATATTAAATAATAAGTTATCTTATAGACATTTATAAATAAAGTTAGTAAAAAGTAACAAAATTAAAAAAAAAGTATACTATTAATTATTAGGTGTACTAATCGAATAAACAAATAATGAGAAAATATATTGATTGAAATTTATGTAATTTTTTTTTGGTATATTGATTATTCTCATTTTAGTGTTTTAAGAGCAAAATGATAATTACATAAAATGATAATGGAAGAAATAAATGAATTACATCAATTGGGTATTGAAAGGATATTAATGGTGAAACTCCAAACCAATTAGATTATTTGTAATTACTCTGGTATGAAAATAATATTAATAGCGAAAATCGAGTATTAAAACAAATTTTACTCTTTTAAAAATGATTTATACTTTCAATATTATTTCCTCAATTAATGTAATAATATGATACTATTTTAAAGAATTATAATCACGTACATAACTTTCAATTGTTTTCATTTCATTCTCAGTCGATACATATATATATATATATGTATCTTTTAATTCCTTTCTTTCCTATGATTGCACCTCAATTTTCTTTTTTTTTTGGAATTTAAATCTTTTAATACAAAGAATTACCCAAAGTTAACAATTATGTAAATAAATCCAAGTTGTAAGGAATTACAAGGCCGTATTTTAAGAGCATTTAATCGAGAAAACGAAGTTAATTGCATTTTATCCCTGTAAAAATACATCTAAGAACAAAATTGTGTTTAACAAGTATAAATTGCAATACGATTCCTGAACTTTTAGAAAGAAAGCTCATCGGTCGTCACCTCCTTCATTTCAAAGTAGCATCGCGTTTTTTTTATTCTAAGGCTACATTTGGATCGATGTACACTCCTTTAAATTTTATTAGAATCGATTTTAGATTGAAATGACTCTAAATTTGAATTATATTTTGTCAAAAAAATTCAATATAAAATCACTTGTAACCCTTCCATGAAGTCATATCAACAGATAATATAACCTAAGGGTTTTATTAGGCAAAATTACATTTTTAGTCCCATATGACAAGAGTTCAACACTTTTATTCCTCTCATTTATGAATTTTTAAAATGGTCCAAAAATTGGAAAAACTCAACACATTTAGTTCTGTACTTGACGGAATTTTCAAAAGGATATCAAAATTCTCGACACATTTAATCCCCATCCAAATTTCCATAAAAAAAATCGACGGCAAGAAAACATGCAATACACATACTTCATTAGCTTGGCAGCTCACATGATTGGTGCACACACACATTGTACGTGTTCTTGCCATTTATTTTTTCAACGGGAACTTGACCATGTAACTAAATGCATAAAATTTTTTCAATCTTGAGACCATCTTGAAAATCCCATAAAACATAAAATTAAATGTGTCGAATTTTTTCAATTTTAAGATCATTTTAAAATTTCCGTAAAATAGAGAATTGAAAATATTGAACCTCTATCCTATGCGACTAAAAGTATAATTCCACTGACTTTAGTATCTAGAGAAGTCTGTTGCATTGATCCCAAGAAAAATGCAAAAAAATAAGGGAGGAGAAGGATGGGGAAGAGGACTTGGTGGAGTAGATGACAAAATCCATTACTTCACTCTCAGAATTCATGCACAATACAATAATAACCCCATCTTCATTTCCTGGAGTTGCTGAGCTCAAATGCAGCAAAACTACAAATGCTTACATACTGGAAAACTCTGCAAATTTCCATAGCCACCAACAGATTATCCCTATACTTCTGCGACCTGCGCTGCGGGATTTATGATACATCGACGTCTATCTTGGCAGCCCGCCTAATAAAACAACGCAATCGACTTCTATATGCATAGCATCCAACGTCAAGATCGAAAATGTGAACATGCCTGCATGAATCAGCATGAGAGGCACAAGCAAATATGAGAGTTCAGAAAAGTTGCAGTTTCTGTATGTTAAATGCATCCGACGTAAGCCACAGGTTATTTGAAATCATGAAATTGTGAATGAGAATGATAATCTAGCGAAACTGTATTCATTTCGAGCAAATAAACCCGACTGAAAACAGATAAATAACTAGGAGGTACACAAGAGAGTATTATTTTGAGGAATTAACATTTCCACAAATCTGAGCATCATGCTTAGCACAAAACTTATAGACTCAAACTATACATTACATGAGAAGAAAAAAGGGGTCTATCGCGACGAAATGGATCTACAAAATGTTTTTACGGGCAACATATGTCGCAACTAAGTTTGGCCCTGATTGTAAAATGTGAACCACACATACCACAGAGTATATGGTGCAGTAGATTCTTTCACTAGAATTTACATTCCAAAGGGTAAGTGTTTCTGGAGTTCTAACCTTTCTCCAGAGCCAATTTTTGCAGTCGAACATTGGTTTTCTAGAACTTATGATGGAGCCGAACCAGATTCAAGGGGTTCACTGATTACAAGGAGTTCGTTGCAAAGACCAGTAAAAACAACATCATCCGTTTCAATAGGTTTGAATTTAATAAGGGCTGAAGGAACCAAATCCTCGTCTTCGAGTGTCACGGTTCTCTGGCCTGCTGCTGGAAAACGTGGAATCACTCGTCGCTTGACTAAAACTGGATGTAGTAGGTCAAACTCTAAGCTTGGGTCTTTCAATGCCGCACTCACAAACTAACAGAAAGAAAAGCACAATTAGCTGTATTAAAATAAGATGGTATATTATGGTTTTCAACAGTACAATTAAATGACCAGCTCACTCCAGCAGAAACAAGAGACAGAAAAATGATGTTGGGATATGCTTCTTTACTTGTATATGTTGGATTTTTAACATATTTCTAGTTTTCCTGCATATTCCGCGCATGAATATTGACTCAAGTATATGAGCGGAAGAATCAGATTATCTAGTATACGAACAGATCAGGTAGGCAAAGTAGATAAAAAAACAAAAAACATGCAACCTAGAACTTTTTTTAGTAGAAGGATTATGGTGGGGAAAGGAAAAGAAAATGCCAGTGGAAACTTGGTCGATGGGTTGCTACGGAAAATAATAAGGAAATGAAACGTTGAGGAAAGTATCTTGTGATTGAGAAAAATGCATTTCCACCACAAAAAGCGTCGGGAAATGTAAGAGAAGGGTATATGATGATCTCTCCTTCTCCAACACATCCATCCAACACATCTGCTCCTCTCTATTATTTTCCTTCTTTTCCGTAGACAACATAACTTAGTTGGGATTTTCTAGTTCTTTGAATTTTTTTTCCCTATGATAAAATATTTTCCATTCCAAATCAAAAGTTTTGAACCACATAGAGCATTAACTAATGCAAACAAGAGAAAGTTCGTAGCAAGTTTAAGGCCATCAAACCTCAATCACATGAAACAAAAACCAAGGCCCTGTTAAAAAATCAGAATATTCAGTGATAGTTTGTGCCGAAAGTTTGTGTTGTTTTCTCAACTGCTAAGTTCACAACCCTTTGTAGCTATTACAGAACCAGCTAGTCCTACACGAGACATCTGTGGAGATTGCATTAAAATTTTCATGCCATATAAAATAAAATCTAATATTTTACAAGAATTTTGCAGGTTATAAAAGGTTAAAACCATCATACTCATATTATACTCATAAGCCTTAAAGGGTTCCACGAAATATTATGTGACAAGGATTTACAGGCTTCTGCCAGGGAAATGCATGTATCCAAAGCATAAAGGTCTAAAATAAACTCAGACAGCAAAAATCTCGTGAAGAAAATCTCATCATGCATTCAAAGGTAAGCATCATACTAACTTTTCCCGACATCGCTGATCATTTACATGATGTTTCTTTCAGGGATCATATTTTTACATCAGTAAAAGGGATGGTGGAACATCACTAATTGTACAATGACTTTTAACATATAAAGGTCAATAGACCAAAGATAGTGGGAAATTTGTCAATGAATGTAATGAAAACAAGAGAGACTTCTGTGGGATGTGAGAAGTAGAAGCTGCTAGGTGCTCAATTCTTGTATAGCTATTCAGAGGAATTGAAAACATAGTTGAATGCAGGTGTAATCAAGTTAATTAGAAGAGTCTCCATTCCTTAGTGTACAGACAGTGAGTGCTGATGAAGTGGACATAGTTCCTCCACATATGATAACTGGTGTCAAAAGTTTTTAGCCAGCTGAACTCTGTGACTTATATATAAACAGCTCTAACACTGAAATTTCTTTATTATCAGCACTAGACCTCAGGGTATAAACATGAGTCATCGAGTAATGCACAAATGCGATGCATGAATTGTCAATAAGTAGGTGCTGAATTGAAACATACAACAAACTTTGTTTCCCTTTCAGGGTACTAACAGTAATATAATATAGTTAAATAGGTTGATTTACTTATCCAAGATTCGTTAAGTTCATCTATTTATTCGAAGGACTAACCTCATATAGAGTACCAGTTGACTCTGATGGAGAAAAGACAGCTTGAAGAACCACTTTATCAGGAAACTGTATCCTAATGATAGTTCTCTTATACCGCTTTTTTGCAGCTTGTGCCTGCTTTTCTCTGTACGATTTAGGAATTAGAAGCTTGGATTCCTCTATCTTCTTCTTCCGCGCGTCTGCTTCCCTCTTCAATTCTTCAGCCGTGAGGTTGTAGAAAGAAGCAGGCACCTCAATTCTCGCGGCAACACTCTCAGGTACAGAAAAGAATACTCGAATCTGATTCCAAATCATGAAGAACAATTAGTTGAAGGTATCATAAAGACGTGAACCAACATAGCATATGAGACAACAAAAACTGCTGTTATGTGAATTCAATTGAAAATGCTTTGGTGACAGCTCCAGGCAAGAATGGAAACAACAAATAGAATCTCAGAAGCATATAAGAAAAGAATATTGGTCACAGAAACAACACTTCGACCTGTTTACGAGAAGGAGCTACTTGTTAGCAGAAATCATGAAGTGGGTGAACTTGGAGCATTCGCGAGATTAAATGCACAAGTAATGCAGTTACCATTTAACTAAATATAGTATGAGATTATCACCAAATGACGGGATGGAAACCGACAAGATATCGTGAGGCACCTCACACAGAAATGATATTAAATTAATAAGTCTAGAAATTTGACAGCTCGGAAGACAGCTGTTAAAGCAGTATAAGGATCAGGAAAGATTATAACTCCAATGTCTCAATAGAGTACCGTCCCTGCAGAATGATGAAAATATAGAAACTACCACTTTACTTTTTGTAATCACACTGACACCCAATTAGCCAAAATGGTAGCAGGAAAGAGGGAAGAGAACTGTTTTCCCTTTCCGCCGACAACTCAAAGAAAAAAGGAAATTGAGCAAAAACATAATGATCGCGGACTATGTAACCCTTTTGTAAAATTTCCCACTTCTCTTTCTCTCTCTCTCTCTCTCTTTGCACACTATATATGTACATATCATATACATATATATATATATATATATATATAATATATACACATGCGACACACCACAATCGCAGCCACATAGAAACACACACCACACACACACGTACACATACACATACACACACATCCACCAACATATACACAAAACACACATTGCTGGCAAGGAGGATGCCGGGTTGTGCTGTGCGCAAGTGGGGGCAAGGCTGTGGTGCAGGGCAGTGTGAGGTTTAGGAGAGAGGGATGCTTGGGACTTGGGTGGCTGTAGGTTGAGGAGGAAGAAGGAAATATTAGCAACAAAGCAGATTAAGAATGGAGTCAAATTAATGCTGACATGCAATATTGTCATCCAAGTTTTCAATTAGATGAGATTGCAATTGCATATAGAACTGGTTTTCCTATTTGAAGATTTGCACATCATGAGGTCATAACGATTAAAGCCAAAGGCTTAACTTCCAAAGGAGTTGTTGAAACAGTCAAACATCACATGAAGCAAGGATCCAAAACAAATACGTCTAAAAAAATGTTATTGTCAAAATTACAAATGAAGCTGGTCATGTTTCTCCCAGTATGTGCAAAGTCAGAGACATTATTGACAATAAACCAAGATTTGAACATGCATTTGCAATGAAATATCTCGTCTCTACTACTTGTCTTGATAAAATCCAATCACTAACTCACAGTAGCAAATACAGATACACGTGGGCAAACTCCACCAATACTAACTACTCCTGGTTGCAATTACCAAACCTTGATAATGCACTTGCCTCTGACAGAAATTCGAATCTTTTGTGGATTTTATAAAGTACTGAAGGAACAGAAGGTACGGGCAAAATAACATTGAAACTTATCAGAATCTAGTAAACCATATCAAGAACAAGGTTTTAGACTGCTGCTAAAATATAGCTGTAGCAAAGCAGATTTCTGACTTGGTACAACTTATCTGACACTTAATGGTGCCATCAGCCAGATAATCAGTTAGAAAAGAATACAGTGGCAACTCTTAGCATATGGTAGGGTTTAGCATCCAATATGAAATCCTTGAGAAGGAAATAAAAAAAGATACATATCATAGTTGCCAGTCCATCTGGTACCAAGTCCCTGGTGCATACTAAGTGCAGAAACATATAAAATTGCATAACTTGACCTCGTTTTTTCGTTTCTAAAGTCTCCATTCTCAACATTCAAAGCCCAAAAGTAGATAAATAGACCGTTGTTGATTTCAAAAGTGGAAAAATGGATATTTTTATCTCCAGAATTACTATTTGTAATGTTTCACATTCACATATAGGAAGGTTAGCTGCTTGTTGTTAACATAATAAAGAGCCCTGTCTAACAAGCTATTCTCAAGAAGATACTTTCAAAAGTTTCAGCTTTGATCTCCAAAGTAGAGCAGTCGGTAGAACTGGAATCTTGATCTAGATGGCCACTACTCAAACTGCATTCAATATGGAACTTGTGAATGGCCATGGATAACCATTTGTGACCTAAGTTCTTCTTCATAGATTTCTCCATATATTTCTTTTATGAAGTAACCCAAAAGCATATATGATCACTTCGACATTTGGTAGAAATCCTGGCCAATGGATGCTGAGCAACTAGATTCAGTCAAAATGATATGTTAAAAAATAGCAAAGCAACCTGCAAGATACCCGCTTACCCCAAGCAAAGAGAATGTTACAGTTTAAAACTAATAAAACCTGTACATTCATTACACAACATAATAATGATGGTTTATCTAGAAATAACAAACATAAACCCATATGCAATGTCTATTGTTTCCAAAAGTTCAGACTATTCAGAAAAAGATATTTTTCAAAAACATCTGCTGTGCCCATAATCAATCCGGAAACTACTTCTCATTCCCCCTTCCAAGTTGCTCAAGATCTGTTCTATGTGTATAACATAGGTAATCAGAGGCTTTTGCCAGAATTATGCATCATTAAATGTTTTGGACCTTCGGTTGTGTTCAGGAACCACATTGATAGATGCAATACAACTTTATTAATTTCCACATTCAAAATTCTGAATCACGTATTATGTGGAAGAGGAAAGTGATTAATACAATCAAGTCAAGATCTAATTGGCTTCTCAATACATCATCTATAAACTAGAAGCTCCATGAAATGGAAAGAGATTGCCACTTCTTAGTAACCTGCTGACTAAGTTTTCACCATAGTTTTCCACATTGCACTGACATAAAGAATTTCATCCAATAACATTCTGAATCACACTCATGTAATCCTTACCTACACAAATGAAATCTACGAGCTTTAAAAGGAAAAGACACACCAAAACAATTGTTATATACAAGAAATGACAGTGTAAAAGCAGTAAGAGTTTCCAAGAACAGTGAATGAAGTAACAAGCAAAAACTAAAGGATTAAATTATACAACAATCTCAATGACAAATCAGACCTCGTACCTGTCTATCGACCTGCTTTGGCTCAACGGCTTCCTCCTTAGCTGGAGCCTTCGTCGTTGATTCCTTAGCTGGAGCAATGGCTGTTGATTCTTTAGCCTTCTTTGGCTCTAACAATGATATAACATTTTCAATCAAACCAAGCCGTTCCTCAGAAGGATCTTCCATCATGAGCCACATCTCCCCATCTTCCTCTTTCAACTCAAACCCAACGCACTCTAGCAACTCCACTCCTCCAGGAACATCCCCTATCGCCTCTTTTATCTTCGGATTCCCCATCCTTATCTTCCTAAACTTAGCATTCTGTGGCTCTTTAATCACATTCCTAAAAAGTCTCATCATCACCTCCATCGGACCATCACCAGGCTTCCCAGACAGATACGCACCCACACAAGTCTGCAACTGATTCCCAATACCGTCGGATTCTTTACTGCCATTCTCTTCACTCGAATCCGCTATAGTCAAACAAGATTCAACATGGTCTGAAACCTCCTCTTCTGATGCATACCCTTTACCACAAACTGGACACTCAAACACTTGCAAAGAATAACCATTCGGGTTCCTTTTCCCAGACGTGATCAATGAATTGTATGGATCAAACCCATTTTCAGACTTCTCATTTACATTCGGGCTCACCCGTCTTTCAGGCTTTTTATCATCCAATTTCTGTTCAGAAATATTGTTTACCTTTTGAGGCAACGGCTTGGGATTGTGCGATGAAGACGAAGACGAAGACGGCACTGATACTGACGGAGAAGAAGAAGCAGAGGAGGATCCCAAGACTCTCCCTTGCCCCTTGAATTTGCCTGACAAAGAAGATGAGAATGGGCCGTTGACTTTCTTCATCAACCCCTTCATTTTATCTCTCATCTCATCCATTTTGTTCCTAAATTGAAATGGGAATTAGAAACAAAATGGAAGAATTCAAAACAACTGAATCCCCTCGAAGCAAACAGTGCAGTTGAAGCTGAATGTTGTGTATATATAGGTCTTGAGAATTTCTTGGAATTCAACACAGAAATCAGAAATTGAAGCTAAATTTAGTATGGGTTTTAGTGGATGTATATGCATAAATTAAAATACAGAGAAAGAGAGGCTGAGAATTCAATGGGAACAATGCGAGGAACCTTGAATGAAGGGCTATGGAGGTCTGGAGCACAGGGGGTGCCAAAATGAATTTGCTGAGGTTTCTGGGGCCAAAATGCGAAATACAGAATTTTCACTTACCGCGTTTGGCGAAAATATAATAATGCAGTCTTCCACCGTGGATGGAATTTTAGAGCATTTAAAATTAGCAAATATTTTATATAAAAATATATTAAATAAAATATTACTATTTCTCTTTTCTTGAAAATTTCTTATAAAAAATAAATTTATTATTAAAAAAATTAATCTTAGTAAAAGGTGCTTTAGATGCACGCGGTTTGTCGCCAAACGGTCATGAGAATAAGAGAAGGAACGAAGGAAGCAACATATCGACTTGTGGACATTTCTCCCATTTCATATAAATTTATTATAATTTGTATTATTGTTTTTAGTTATAGTGATATATTAATTGAATATTAGCATATTGATTAAATTGATGATTGCTGGATTTATCAAAATATTAATATAATTATATAATTAAGACTTGATTTTTTATTTTATTTTTTTTGAAAGGAAATTGTAAAAGTTGGAAAAAAAGAGATGCAAAGGCCCATGAAGTTGCTATCCTTTCTGCCAAATGAAAAAGTTATGATGAAGACAAGAGCCCAACAATGCAATTGACCCAACGATAATTTCAATAAAAATATGGCAATCTTAAGATCCTCTAATTGGAAATTGTGTTAACTTAATTTATCTCTCAAAGTTAAGATTTGGAGGCATAATGGCTCTCGAGCAGGGTTTAAAATTTTAATATATTAATTTTAGCCAAATCCAGATTTTGATTAATGACTTGCTTTTTTTTTTTTTTTTCCTTCTTCTTATAGTGATCGAGAAAAGATGATCGTTTAACATTCTCAGTGCTTTTGAGCTTAATCACTACTTTTGTACGATCCCGAGGGGAGGTGATGGTTATGCATCTGTTGAATTTGATATGAGCAAGGTTTATGATAGAGTCGAGTGGTCATTCTTAGAATCTGTGATGTATAGATTTGGTTTTGATGCTTAATTTCTGTCCATTGTGATGTTGTGTGTCTCGTCTGTTACTCATTTGTGTTAACTGGGGAGTGCTTTGGCACAGAGGGGACTCCATCAAGGGCGCCCTCTATCACTGTATTTGTTTTCGTTGTGTACAGGTTGAACATCCTCATCACTTTGGCAATGGACAGAGATCAATTTAGAGGGATTCGTATTTGCTAGGGAGCTCCTGAAATTTCTCATTTGCTTTCTGCAGACGACACCTTACTCTTTTGTCCTGCACATGATTCTTATTTTCGTTGCATTTCAGGTGTGTTGGATACATATGCTCGTGTCTCTGGCTAGGTCATAAACCTCTAGAAGTCAACGGTGTCCTTCAGCAAAAATGTTTCGACCAGCCATGCAAATCAGTTTGGCTAACGAGCTGGGTGTACGTGTTACGACTTCAGAGGGTACTTATTTAGGACTTCCAGCAGTTGGTCGCTCGAAAAAGTTGTTGTTTAATCCTATCATGCAGAAGGTAAATCGACGTTTAGAAGGGTGGTCTGTTAAGTTGCTATCCTAAGCTTGGCGTGAAGTTCTCATCAAGTCCGTCATTCAAGCAATTCCAACGTTCATGATGTGTTGTTTCCGTCTTCCCAACTATTTGATCCAACAGTTGGAACACAAGGTTACCGCGTTTTGGTGGAGTAAGGGATCTAACGAATTCATTGGGTATCCTGGAAGATTTTATGTCAGCGGAAGTCAGAAAGCGGCATGGGTTTCCGACATTTTAAAGCCTAATTTAACACTTTTGGCTAAACAACGTTGGAGGATTTTCCATAATCCGGATTGCACTTTGGCTAGATTATGGAAGGCTTGTTATTTTCCGAATACCTCAATCTTAGAAACTGATGGTCGTGCTAATCCTTCATACACCTGGACTAGCGTTTCGTCGGCTTTGAACTTACTCTGTGCGGGCTTAGGGTGGCAAGTTTCTTTGGGTAGGTTCGTATTTGGCGTGACCCTTGGCTCCCTCAGCCGCACTCCTTTAGAGTCGTGACACCGATTCAGAGTCTTCGGTCAGATGCTATTGTTAGTGATCTTCTCCTACATAACCCCTGCAGATGGAATAGGGAAATTATCACCAACGTTTTCTGGAAGGAGGATGTTGACTTGATTTGTTCTCTTCTACTTGGTTGAACCCCTCAGCAGGATAAATGGATTTGGCACTACGATTCCAAGGGAATTTACACAGTCCGAAGTGCATATTTTCTTATAGTAAACATGCTGAATAGGGAGAGCGAGAGTGGTGTGGCTGATGCTGCGTCAAGCCTACAAAAGTGGAATTTTATTTAGTTGACAGAGGTTCCACGGAAAGTCAAAGTGTTTGCTTGGTCGCTATGTCATAATGTGTGACACCCCCTACGGCACTATACTTTATCACTACTAATCATCATACTCTTCGTAATTATAAGTTGTCTTATAAGATTTTTCATTTTAAACTAATAAGATAAATCCTATTTTTCTCGATATAATATAAATCTATAAATATATCTTAAATCACGATAGGTATAATCAAAAGTTTATATCTATTACGCCACATGGATACTCATGTACAAAACTCCAAAAGATGAAAGTTTCAAGTTATTACAGAATCTAAAACGCAAACCCGACAGAAGACTAGATGTTTAATAATCATATAGACAGAACCCTCGGCTTCAGATGTCACGGCTGACCCACCTATCAGATCCATTTCACGACTTCAAATTTGACGTAGCTAGTCACCGTGATCTATCTCCTGAAAAATATTGGCAAGGGATGAGCTGCCTACTCAATAAGCATAGCTAACAGGCCTATATAAGCACCCATAAATACATGTCGTAACACAAACCAACAAGTATTCAATATACAATCACCACAAAAGTACAAAGTTATCAATGCCACAATCATGTATCAGTCTACAATGTAATCTCAGAATTCACAGTTTATACTCTTGGGGCCCTGCTCACTCTGATTGGAGTACATCAGTCAATGGTTTTGCCGGCTACCATCATCTCAATCAATGTCATCTCGTATACAGCACAGGATACCCGTCGAATGTGATATCCCCACACAATCTGAGTGTATAGCAATATCAGCACAAAACATCACAACGAACATGGCATCCCCACACCACCCCAGTGTGTAGCTATCAGCACAGGATATTCCCCGCTACCCGGAATACCCCGGTACCCTACACGCCATGGTACCTAGCTTATATTCATTTTTCTCATATCACATTGTCAATCACATCATCATCAATCACATCATCACAAACCATTGACTATGTTCCCCAACTAGGTAAGTCATCTCCTTATCTCAATTTAACGATATACTCATAATTAACATTCTCGTTCAACTCCATGTAACAATAGAATATAATATAAGGCAATTATCCGTCAATCTATATATTACGTAAATAATCACAAATAAACACATAGAGTCAACTTTACAGAATAACCACGTAATTCACATAAGCATTTACAAATACCAACCATTGTTTATGGCAAACAATTATAATCATATATACTTATATAGATCCAATTAACTATACTTACCTCGATCCCAAAACAATTATGCTAGTGGAAGGAGTTGATTAGTCTTCTACTTTATTCCCGTGTCCTATAATACATTATAATATGTATAATCAATATATATTGAAAATATTATAAATTACGAATGAAATTACTAAATATATGCGTATTTTTATTTTTATTTTTTATATCAATCTTTTAATATTTTCATTTATATTAAAATTCAAACCTCCGTTCCTTTTTCGACTAAATATTAGACACTATAAACTTCCCCCGTATATATCTAATTTATCAATTAACTCATAAGAGCTTATTTCATTATATTTTTATAACTATCGTTCTCAATAATATCCCTAAATGAAATTATTACAAATATCCCATATTTCTTTTTAATAAATACCATATTTCTCAAATATAATTTCCTAACATTTCTCAAATATGATTCCCTACTATTTCTATTAATTTTCGCCAATTCTTTATAATTATAATAATTATTTACACAATAATATATACAATTATGTATTTGGTTAATAAACCCGATTAATTTTGAATAATCCATTATACCAACAACTAAATCCAATAGATTAAATAAATTCTAATTTATTGGCTATAATATCATCGGTCCAATTAAATATATACCGGACACTAATTTATATAAATACTCAAATTTAATAAATTTTCCGATTAAATAGTAAATCGAATAGTATAAATCATATTTAATAAACGCACTAACTAAATAATGTTAATATAGTAATTAATTTATAATTTATAGTAAAATAAAATACTAACCTGTTTCGCGTCCGAAATAAACACCTTTAACTATGTGTGAATGTGTGTTTTATCTTCTAAAGTTGTAATTGCTTTCTTTAATAGTAAGTTAGTAGGCAGCCACGTGTTGCTAACATAATACATCATCTTTTTTTTTTAATTAAAATTGCAATTTAATCCTCAACTTCTATATATTTGTAATTTGACCACAAATATTTAATAAGGTCCCAATTTAGTCCTTTCAAATTTTAATATATTTATAATTTCAACCTATGACTTATAATCAAATTTATATTTTTCTTAATAATAACTAATTAGCCCTTCGATTATGAAAAAAAATTCTATGGACGTCACATAATGCCATCCCTTGTACGACAAATTTGCAATGCCACCGCTGTCACTGGCAGCTCGTCTATCCTCATTGCGAAGCCGAACAAGAAGATTTAGTACATGTTTTCTTTTCTTGTCCGATGGCTCGTCAAACATTAGCACTTTCTAATTTAAATATCTTGGTTTCTCTCGCAGCATAACTGGGTGATGGAGGACTGGCTCCGGCACAACTTTTCTCAACTTGACTGTTATCAGTTTGCTTTTTTTTCTGATTCTCATTTGATCGCTTTGGTGGTCTCGGAATCAACGTCTCTGCACAGTTCGAGGGCCAATCCCCTCGCCACTGTCCAGTTCGCGACAACGCTCTTATTTTTTATTTCAATTTGATTTTTTACACCAACATTTCATTATTCACAATCGATATTGTATCATTTGCCTATTCGTATTTGATCAAATTCATAGAAAAATTTATAGCTCTAAAGATCAAATTTGCATTAAATCGCATAACCAAAGTATTTCCTTAGACATTGGGCAAATTAAATAAATCGAGATGCAATGTACCTTAAAATTTTGATTTGACTTTCATATAAATATATATATATATATATATATATATATTTCTAATTGAGCCAAGACCAATAACAAAAATTGTATGGTGAATATTACAATATTATGATAGTCTCATAATTCATTTAATAATATTATATGGTGGGTGCTCCATGTATATGAAACAAATTTGGATTTGATGAAAACATATTAGCATTCCGATGTTTCCCTTTGATTGGTATTTAACAACTTAAATTTAGTGACAATATTGTATTAAGATATGCACGGGCACTATAACAATCTTCTAATAAAATAATATATTATTTGTTTGTATATTGTAGGAAAATAAAGTATATATATGTAAAGCATATTAATATCTATTGCACATAATCGGTTCGGTGATTACCTCAATGTTATGGTATGTCAACACGTAGCGGAATTAACTTTGTGACACACGGATCATTGTGGCTTGTCTACAAGCTTCCACGATCTCTTGGATCTGCAAGCACGCCCTACAAATCCACGTATCTCCTAACACGTCCCTTCGTCTTCCTTGTCATGATCGCCCTTCTCTCGCTCCACGTAGATTGCTACTAGAGCTATCCACCAGAGTTTACACGCCTTAAACCCCCGGAGACTTTTGGTGATACTTCAAGGGAGAACAGAGAGAGTATTTAGCGAGAGGCTTTGGGAGAGTGTACTTCGAATAGTAAATTGTGTTTGTCATTCCATAGGAGCACCCTATTTATAGGTGTGCAAGAGAGGAGTCCAACCCTAATACAAAATGTAGGGGACTACAGACTCTGCACACAAGAGGAGTCTTCCCTAACCAGGAGTTTGGGAGATTTCAAACTCTTGTGAATTTTGGATGATATTTAATATCTCCTACTCATATATATTTGACATAGCCTCTCCAACCCAAAATATCTCATCTCTCAACAAAATGTCGTCCACGTACAGTGAAAGAATCAGAAACTTTTTTTCACTTCTTTTGACATACACACAGTGGTCCTTCTCAACCATCGTGAAGCCTATCGAGGTGATAGCTCGATGAAATCGATAGTACCACTGTCTGGATGATTGTTTCAGGCTATAAATGGAAGGTTTTAAGCAGCACACTTTGCCTTCACATCCCATTTTTTGAAAACCTTTAGGTTGATCCATGTAGATTTCCTCATCCAGTTCTCCATTGAGAAATATTGTCTTTACATCCATCTGGAATAATTCCAGATTTAGGTGGGCGACAATGGCTAGGAGTAGGCGAACAGAGGAAAATCTCACCACTGGGGAGAACGTCTCTTCATAATCTACACCCTCTCGTTGGGTATAACCCTTCGCCACCAATCAAGCTTTCAATTTGTCGATGCTTCCATCTGCCTTACGTTTGACCTTTTAGAACCCACTTGTTCCCAATGGTCTTACGCCCAGCTGGAAGATCAACTAGCTCTCAAATATTGTTCTTAGCCATAGAGCACATCTCTTCTTCCATTGCAGCTATCCACTCTTTTGCATTCGGTGAAGTCACAGCTTCTTCGTAAGTAGCTAGTTCATCCACATCTACAGAAGCACATACAAAGGCTTCCCCCTCGATCTCATATCGACGATGGGGTAGTCCTCCCCTTTTGCTTCTTCCTATCTGTGGATTTTGAGAGTTATGTTCCTCTAGCGAACAACTCCCACTTAAATTGGGGTCACTTTCATTATCCTCGTCGATTGTTGGGTAAGAGTGTGGAGTCTCACCCTCGCCAGGGATAGGTGCGCTTTCCTGAGGATCTCGTAACTCGTATAGTTCAAGATCCTCTTTGACTTCACTTATGAAAGAATCGTAAAATAAAATAAAAATAAAACGATTCAAAGGGGTGTTCCCTTTGAATTCTCGGGCGTTCAGTGTATTCAAAAGCATCATAACATAAAGAAAACCATGCTTGAACATGTGGCTAGAGGAGGAAACGAAAAAGTGTAATAATTAAAATAGAAACATACTTTTTTTTAGTTTCACATGTACAACGGCAACAAGCTTTGATTCTCTTTTCGTTCATTTTCCGTTCACCTTAGGATTCAAATTAAAACCCCTCTAATTTGTCCACACCACAGCAATGGAAGCAAATCTACATCTACTGCTAGGTAGAAGCTAGATCAAGGAAGAAATGAAAAACGTATTACACTATTGATTAGTGTATACGTATTTCTCATGTTCTCATCTTGAATCTAATTCAAAGAGAACTCAAAAGAAGGAGAAAAAATGCAGGAAATTTCATGGCTTTTGTGAGGAGAGTTCAAGTTAGGGAGTTGAAAAGTGTATACATGTGTTGTGTAGTTGTAGGTAGTTTCCAAAACCACCTACACACTAATGCACAACTTGTGCTCAACCTCCAACCATGTTAGCACAATATGTGGACCACCTAGCCATCATGGCAAGCCACATCATTGCTTACATGGAGGACTTTCAACTCCTCTTAAACTTCATCAAACCTTTGAGCTTTGATTTCAAGTCATGGACCGATTTTGACCGGTCTTGATTTAATCCAATTAAATCAAGTGATCCATGGATTTCAAATTAATTCAATTAATTTTAAACCTTATTAAAATCCAAAAGTTTATTTAATCCAATTAAATAAACATAAGCTCAAACACTAATTAATTGAATCAATTAATTAAATGAAACCCAATAAATTAATCCAATTAATTTAAAGGTATTAAGCCCAAAATTAATTAATCCAATTAATTAATTTTTGGGCCATCCATCCAATGAATTTTCTCAATAAATGATCCAATCATTTATATTTTCCTTGAATTAATTTAATTGGATTAAATTGATTCACTTCTTCCAAAATTAATTCCACTACTTTCATAGTGATTTATGTGTGATTCTTTAGGTTCACCCTCAGCTAGACTTGGGCTTGTGTCCAATACAATTGATTAATTAAATCCAATTTAATTAATTATTTCTAATTATCCATTAATCAGAAATACACATTACCATGGGTGCCCGTCTAGCAACGGTCCATGACACTAGAGACTAGGTGAATGTTGGCGTGAACATTTAGGCTCCGAATTCCATACAGGTATAGTCTTTCCATCGACCATCTCCCGGCCTTAGTCTAAGGCATGGAATTGGGCGTCGGTTCCCATCCTGGACTAGGCAACTATGCTACAAACTCGAGACGCGTTTACTCTATTGATCGACCTAGGGAACCATTCCCTACTCGACCAACCGCTATGGCCGTAGACTTAATGAGTCGAAATCATCTCAAAGCGCATAGGAGATATAGCTGTCAAATACTGACAAGGGACAAATTGTATCTTGGAATTCACCGTCCTCACTACATACTCCGACTGCACTGGACAAGGCTTATAATGACCATATCAAAGACACGGTCACCTCTCGCCAGATCCAAGATACAACCTTCATATGCATGCGACTGCCATGATTCCTCAAGTCCGAGGACTAATCCCGTACTATTAGAACCGGGAATTCCAGTCATACCGACCAAGCCTCCAAGGCTTCCATATGAAGATTCCCGCGAGTCAGTTCAGTCAGTCGACTACCTTGATAACTAACCCACTAAAATTGCATAGACGACCTACGTCTGACACCGATGAAACTCGGCACTTACCCAGTGAATGCAATACTTAGTGCAAGTCTATATAGGGCACTCGAGGCCTAGTCTCGAGGTCCTCGACTTGGAACATTTCAGACCAACCCTCAAGGAGTTGGTTTCATAGCAGCCAACCTATGCTCAGCTCAACTCAATGGGTTTAACCAATCAGTCTGTGGGTATTTTGTTGTGACATTGAAACGGCATGCAAATGTAAGTAGTAAGCACAACAAACACATTTTGCCAGTGATGAATACTTACTTTATCCATTAGTATAATATTACTTTGATAAAGATCAACGAATAGTTACCAGAACAACCAATCTAATTGACTTTCTGATCACCTATTCTAACAACTTATGCTCGGGAAATCTTCTTCAAGGAAATCTATATCGCGGGACTCAATTTCTGTCATTCCTCTATCAGGTATTCACCGTACATCACATAGACTTTAGAGTGCTCACAATATCTTATAAAGATAAGTTTGTTGGCTCTAGGACCCAATTTCCCATACTTATGAGAGGTACTATGAACAAACCCTGCCGACCCCCATGGGCATAAGCCTTCTAAGTTGGGCTTTTTGCCATGCCATAATTCATACGGAGTCGAAGGAACAGATTTGGAGGGCACATGGTTTAGGATGTAGGCAGCAGTCAAAATTGCATCTCTCTAAAATGATATTGGAAGATTTGCTTGTGCCATCATCGATCTGGCCATTTCCAGAAGTGTACGATTCCTTCTTTCTACAACCCCATTTTGTTGCGGAGTATGTGGAATCGTTAATTGCCATATGATTCCTTTTTCCTCATAAATTTGCTTGAATTGATCAGAAAGATATTCTCGCCCTCTGTTAGTTCTTAGAACTTTCAGGTTCGTATCTTGTTGATTCTCAACCTCTGCTAAGAATCGCTTAAAACAAGCAAGCGCTTCTTAACGGTGAGATAAGAGATATACTGACCCATAACGCGAATAATCATCAATGAAAGTGAGAAAATAATATGCACCGTGACGTGCTCTCACATTCATTGGCCCGCATATGTCTGAGTGGACTAACTCTAAGGGATGAGTAGCCCTTTTAGCCTTCCCAAAAGGCTTTCGACAGGCTTTTCCCGCCAAGCATAGTTCACAAGGAGGAAGGTTGACTTTAGCGAGAGAACCTAATAGGCCTTCTCGAGCTAACCTAGTCATATTTTCTTGTCCTGTGTGTCCCAATCTCGCATGCCAATTAACAGAGATATTATCAACAAAAAAAAAACAATGTAAGAAACACATTCACTGGCTAATTCTAGCATAAAAAAACCATTATTCATAAATCCTAAGCCATAGAGGTCTTTACCAAAGTAAATAGACAAACCCACTTGTTCAAACAGAAAAGAAAAACCATGTTCCATCAATACTGTAACTGAAAGTAGATTACATCGAATGCTAGGTGCATATTGCACATCACTAAGGAGTAGCTCACGCCCAGTGCTGAGCTTGAGTTAGCATGAACCAATTCCAAGGACCTCCTCTTGTGCGCCATTGCCCATAGCAATGTAATGGCTGCATGCTGGTACTCGATGGTAATCTACAAATCCAGCTCGATCCCTTATCACGTGTTTTGTTGCGCCTGTATCTACAATCCAACCAAGGAGAGAATTAGCCACAAAAACTTGTGAGCACACAAAAGAACTTGGAGAGTTGGGAACCTTCTTTGGA
Organism: Sesamum alatum; assembly: GCA_034509735.1. Taxonomy (NCBI): domain Eukaryota; kingdom Viridiplantae; phylum Streptophyta; class Magnoliopsida; order Lamiales; family Pedaliaceae; genus Sesamum; species Sesamum alatum. The sequence goes on along the minus strand of JACGWO010000007.1, from coordinate 31,017,889 downwards.
TCAATGCAATCACGAGCAAAGTGGCCTATTTTTTGGCAGTTATAGCATTTGGCCTTTGCCACGTTTTTCTTACCATCCCGTTTTCCTCGACGATGCTTCATAGCCTTGTCACCTTGTGGGGCCAAGTTCTGGCTTTGGCTCTGGGGCTGGCTCTGTCTTGCACCAGCCGGTTTATTCCAACGTTTGCCTTTATGGGGCTTACGCTGACCGGCATGTGCAACTAGGGTAGCCTGCTGAGCACGTTCAGTTTCTCTACGGTCAGCCTCAAATTTCAAATGATTGGTGACACTTTCGAACGTTTTTATTTGCTCATTGTGCGTTAGCACCATCTTCACGTGTCCCCAAGTCCGCTCAGGTAACGACCTAAGGACTGCCAGAACTTGTTGTTCATCACTGAGTTCAGTACCGACATTCTGGAGTTCTCGAATCATATCCTTCATCACATCAAGATGTTGGATCATCGAGTGTTTTGGGTCAAGCACATACTGATTGAACTTAAGGGTCAGAGCCCCTTAGCCTTGTAGCCGAAGTGCTACCATATGCGACCTTCAAAACTTCCCATAACTCTTTAGCCGTTGAATATTTCTCATATTCACGGATCAGATTATCGTGCATGCAACTTAGCATAGTAAAGCGCGCACTCAAATCTTGATCCCACCACTTATTGTATGCGTCTAGTTCGCGACGATATTGGGCAGTTTGTCCATTTTCAGGCTCCACTGGCTCAGGCATGCTAGTTGTGAGATGCTCAAGAATCTTTTTGGGATGCCGAAAATACTGAATTTTTCTATGCCACATTGCATAGTTTTGGCCATCTAATTTGGCACTACCATGGAGGTCAGAAAAAGCCATATTGGTCTCCATTACTGTATAACATGCGCATTTATGTTAGGTACTGTTCTATGATCTTATTCTAGATCCAAGTAAAAATTTATTACTTTTTTTAATTCAGTGGGATCGAAAATTTCACATTCATGCTAGTAATCATCTCCCACAATAATTAAAGATCATAATAAAAATTACCAATCCAAGAATAAAATTGCATATGTCCAATAAAACATGCCTCCATAAAATATAAAGATGAATTGAATTCGGCGCTTCATGTTGAAATAATCTTATGGCCTATGGTAATAATAAGCGAAACATATCCCCAAAATAAATTACATGGCCTCAAAATGGGCCCCAGAATACATGTCCCGTAACATACAATACATATGTTTGGCCTACTACATCAATCTAGAAAAGGGGATACCGCATTATCACCATCTTCATAAATTATTTCAATCGTAAAATTAAAAGGAGCGCACATTATTCATGAGCACCCGAAATTCTTGCACTTAGAAAAATAATATGACATGAAGGTAATATTTCACAGAGGTCAAATTTCCTTTAGAAAATATTTCTGTGTTTTTTTTAATCTTAAAAAAGGAAAAAATAGAAAAAGAAAATACACAAGCCAGCGCGCGGTCATCGCACTCAGTCAGCCCTAATCCATTTTTTTTTTTTTCGAACTACGGCGCCGAACGTTTTTCCAGTGCCGTTTTTGGGCGACTGGTTTTTTTCCGGCCAAAAAATAATAAACCCATATCTTACCCATTTTAAAGCTGTTTTCAATGAATCATATACCGTTTCGAACCTCTTTTTATGCCCAACAACATAGCACAAAAAATATTCAGGAAAAAAACAACAGATTCAGATCAGTTTTTTTTCACAGAAAACGATTTTCAAGGACTAGGGCTTTGATTTCCTCATAAATCATTCATCTATATTGCACCAAAATTTAACCATGTGTTCTTCACATAAAAAACTACATATGATAGGAAAAAGACTACAAAAGAACCTATAGATCTCGTGTAAAAAAATGGATTCAAATTTGTCATGAAACAAGTGGGTTTGTACATGCTAATTTCTATAATATGTAAAAACATATCATGTTAATTACATATATAATCTCATGCTTCATAAGATAGTTCCATAGCATAAAATTAAATACAAACATGCTTTGCAATATAAAGCGAGTACAAGCCCTAATAACTCTGATACCACTGTAGGAAAATAAGGTATATATATGTGAAGCACATTAACACATATTGCACATAATCGGTTCCGGTGATTACCTCAATGCTATGGTATGTCAACACGCATCGGAATTAACTTTGTGACACCTGGATCTTTGTGGCTCGTCTACAAGCTCCCCACGATCTCTTGGATCTGCAAGTACGCCCTACGAATCCACGTATCTCCTAACACATCCCTTCGTCTTCCTTGTCACGATCGCCCTTCTCTCGCTCCACGTAGATTGCTACCAGAGCTATCCACCAGAGTTTACACGCCTTAAACCCCCGAAGACTTTTGGTGATACTCCAAGGGAGAACAGAGAAAGTATTTAGCGAGAGGCTTTGAGAGAGTGCACTTCGAATAGTAAATTGTGTTTGTCATTCCGTAGGAGCACCCTATCTATAGGTGTGCAAGAGAGGAGTCCAACCCTAATACAAACTGTAGGGGACTACAGACTCTGCACACAAGAGGAGTCTTCCCTAATCAGGAGTTTGAAAAACATCAAATTCTTGTGAAATATGGATGATATTTAATATATACATTAAAAAGTCATTTATAATTAGATTTTTATAATATTTGTTAATTCATTTATAAGTTGAATTGTGTTATAGAATCCCATAGGAATCAAGAAAAATAGAAACGATTATTTCTTAAATTTTCTTCTCATTACATGAATTAAGCCAACTGCAGACATTAACCTATAATGGGTTAATTAGATTAGCATATTACAACTCCTATGTAATTGTCTTAAGCGTGTAAGGGGTATCATCAATTTCTCATTATTACCATATATAGCTTGACAATTTACAACTGCGACATACTATATATCTACGTTGATGGGATTCGAATCCATAATTTTTGGCTTTTCAGTTATACGAACTCAATTCTTTATAATTTTGAACTTTGTGCCTCACAACGAAGAATCAGTTCCCCTAGCTGTAAAAAATAAAATAATATATATATATATATTTGCAAACATAAAACTTAATATTTATACTATTATAAAAAAAAACTCTTTTGTCGTACCAATTTTTAAATGCGACAATTTATCCTTTTAATTCATTCTATTTTTTTTAAATGGCCATAATAGTATTTTCACCATCTTTTAATAACTCTACAATAACCCACTACCCACGTTTTTATCAACGGACTCTACATTTTTTTCTCACCAACTTTTTTCTTTTTTAATTCTTCACACTACGATTTTTTTTTCACAATTTTTTTTCTCTCTTTATTTTACATCACATTTATTTTTTATATACTCACAGGAACCGCGTGCAACAATGACTAGTATATATATATATATATATATATATATCAAAATTGTTATCCTTAACTATAACCACTAGCTAGACTATGACATCATGGATAGTTCTGACACAATATCTTGGTTTATAAAGTACATTATATTAATAGCTATTATTGACAATATTTTCATTTGGTTATTCGTACAGATCACTCAGTATTATTGCTCCAAAGATAAGACTTTCATTAAATTGTACGTATGAAAGATTTCCTATGCCATGGGGCAGTTTAGGTAAATCAAGATGACTCAAATAATGTATCTAAAATATGGGTTTGATTATCCATATATTTTTAATTGAGCCTGGGCCATCAACTAGTAGGAAATTTCACAAATATCAATTGTTTGTTTGCCCAAATAGTTGACTAAATAGAAATTTTGGGACAATTACACTTTTGGTCCATCAATAATACTGTTTATTCATTTAAATCCCGAAACAATCATCATTTACATCTTTGATCCCAAAGACATTTTTTTAGCCGTTTTAGTTATTTATGTCAATAGACCGTTAAGTCAGACGAAAAAAATTCACGGGCAATGCATATGAGGCTGAGAAGGAAGCACGGAAAAAAGATAATTCCCGTCAGGTTCGGCAATCAATTAATGAACATAACCAAACTTGTAAAAAATATGCATGATTCGAATTACGTTAGGGATTAAAATTAAATAAGTGGTATTATTTAGAGACCAAAGTGTAATTCTCTCTAGGGACAATATGTAATTATTTTGACTAGCCTTGCAATTAAACGCGCTTATTAACTCTTTTGTGGTACCTGCAAGTAATTGGTTCTAAGTAAGAAATAATCTTAGGGGTCATGGGTTCGAACCCCTGCGTGGGATGATATTGCTATTGTATAATAGGTATTATTTGAATATTATAATAGTAAGGTGTTATTAATTTATGTGATATTGTTGATCAGGATATGATTTTTGCAATTATCTTTGTTCGATATTGATATTTGATAAGACTGATTGTAATCACTTATTTCAATTAATAACGTTCATCGCATTCAATTAAAAAAAAAACCTTAATGCAAATTAATTTTGATCTTTGGAGCTATAACAGTTAATGATTTGTGTGAAAAATCATGGCGAATGCAAATTAATCACGACTCCGCAACGGTCATTGCCATTGTTTCTGCAAATGCGTCCAAAACATTAGCCATGACCAAAACCATGAAAAATATTTTGACTATGGGTAAGAATTATGACAAATATTGATTAACAATGATAAAAATTTAAATTTTAGCATTGGTTTTAGTTGATCGTGGTCAATAGTGTTGATATAGTCATCTATATGCAAGATTTAAGAATTCAATATGTTTTCTAGAGCCAAAATCGATACAATCGTGAGACCAAAGACATTAAATAGTCATTTGTATGTGTTATTGTTTTCGTTTATCAAAAGAAATATGACTTTTTGTTAGGGGAAAATGCAAGCAACCCCCGTGTGATATTGCAAATGAGCAAATTACCCCTTTATGGAAATAAAATAGCAATTAACCGCCTTGTGTTTTTAAAATGAATCAATTAACCTCCCCATATTTTCTAAAATGGAGCAATTTACCTCCCTAGACAGGAAGTTAAATTGCTCTATTTTAAAGAATATGGGGAGGTAAATTGCTATTTTATTTTCATAGGGGAGGTGATTTACTCATTTCCAATATCACAGGGAGGTAAATTGCATTAAACCCCTTTTTGTTATTGTTAATTACCATGATTCAAAGTTTAAAATTGTATCGACTAATTAACCACGACTTCGCAATAATTATTAGTCATTATTTTTACAAGCGAGACCAAAACATTATAGTTACAACTAAAGTATTGAAATGTTTAATACCATTCTATGTAGTTCAAATTTAGTACTTGGAATTTTTCATGAAGGCGCACCACTACTATCTGCAATGAGGAAGAATTAGATCCTAATATGTTTCGATCAAAGCCCACACAAGTACATTATTGTTGTCGGGAAATTGTATTTTTTATCTCGTAACTTAAAGCATTTTTATTTTTGTTATTATTACAAAATTCTCATTTTAGTCCCATAATTTTTAAAAAGTAGTACTTTTAGTCCTATGGCATGTGACCGTCAAGTGTATGGGCTACTTTTTGAAAATTATGGGACCAAAAGTGAGAATCTCGTAACCAATGAGACCAAAACTGTAAAGGCCTTAATGGTCATGTACTAAGCACATCGAATTTTCCATTAAAATATCTAATAAAAATGTGTCAGGGGACTAAAAATACTATTTTCTAAAAGTTACGAGACCAAAAGTGAATTTCTCGTAAGCAATGAGATCCAAAGAGGAAATACCCTAATTTACGGGAGGAAAAGTATTATTTTCCCCTCGCTGTTGTAGCTAACTATTTGTCCGATTGGCTCAATTGGCTTTGGTTTGGACTTGGGCAAGTGTACATCTTTTATATAAAACTAGAGCTATGTGGCACACTCGATATGTGTGCAAAAATATTTAATTGGTTTTTTTCATAAATAAAGCAAAATAAATATAATATTGAAATATTTTCGAGAGATTAAATAAATGTTAAGACAAAACAATAATATAAAATGACTGAGATAAAAATATATAATTTTGAAAGAGAAAATTTTGAAGTGAGAGAAAGAAAAATAAAAATAGCTAATACTAAATAATTATTTACAAAGTTAGTTTTATAGTTAGAGATAGTGGGGCGGGGGTTTTGAAGAGTGGGTGGATGGGAAGTTAATAAATAAATTAATAAAATAAGTTAAATATTAAAATTGACATGCCAAAATAATTGAGACACCAATTCACCCCTCTTCAATTATATATAGTACAGATAAATTATGAAGTGTTTTAAACTTTAATATCTTTACTATTATAAAGAGAAGGGGTCTTATAGATACAAAATGATAGTTTTTATACCACTACATCAAATTTATCTATATTATTATATAAAAGAAACCCTCTTTTTACTCACAAATGGCACGGTTAATGACAGTATCGCACCACTTTTTTGTAATGCCAAAAATAGCCCTTAACTGATAAGATAACTACTTTATTTAACTTTTCAAATTTTATATTAATTGAAATAACCTTCAACTGATAAGATAACTACTTTATTCAATTTTTTAAATTTTATATTAATTGATAAATTAAATTTTTCTTTCTTTCCTTTCTATTCTTTAATGTGATGTGTTAGCTTATGTATTTACTCTTATTTATAATATATTTTAAAGCGTTAAAATTTATTTATTATATGCACGCAGGAACGGTGTGCCACGACGGCTAGTACTATAAAGAGAAGGGTTCTTATACACACAAAGTGATAGTTTTTATACCACTACACCAAATTATTATAATATCAAAAAAGCCATTCAACTTCCCAACTCATGTAATTAATTAATTAACTATTCAATTAAGTTCCTTTAAAAAATTAATTCCATGCAATCACATGTACTTAAAAAATTAAGTTTACTCCAATTTTGTTTAAGTTTATTGTTAATTGGAACAGAAATAACATATTAGTATTTGAATTGCAGGTATGTACAATCATCATTATCAATATACCATATATTGTACAAAGTCTTAATTTTTTATTTAATTTGAGTAAAATATGTATCGATAATAAATGGATTAAAAAAAAATCATCAGTCAGTTTTTGTATATGAGGTTGTAAAACAATGACAAATTTTAATATATAGGAACAAATTATGACCTTCAATAAAATAAAAGCATTACTAAAAATTATACACGCAGGTACTACGTATCATAAAAGTATCACTAAAAAATTATGAGCATAAGTACTGCGTATTTATGCTCTTCAACTTCCCAACTAATGTAATTGAATTAACTATTCAATTAAGTTCATTTGGAAAATTAATTACATGCAATTACGTGTACTCAAAAATTAAATTTACTCCTATTTTGTATAAGTTTATTGTTAATTGGAATAGAAATAACATATTAGTGTTTGTGTTGCACATGTATATACAATCATCGCTACCATACTGTATATTGTACAAAGTTTTAATTTTTACTTTATTTTGAGAAAATATGTATTGATATTAGTGAATTAGAAAAACTTATTAGATAGTTTTTTTTATATGAGGTTGAAAAGAAATGACAAATTTTAATATATAGGAATAAATTATGAGTTTCAATAAAAATAAAAATACAACTAACATTTATGCACGCATGTACTGCGTGCCATAAACATATTACTAAAATTAAGATTTAATGCAATTTACCTCCCTGTGATATTGCAAATGAGCAAATTACCCCCATATGAAGAAAAAAAAAATAGCAATTTACCTCCCTATGTTCTTTAAAATAGAGCAATTTACCTTCTTAGACAGAGAGGTAAATTGTTCCATTTTAAAAAATATGAAGAGGTAAATTAATTCATTTTAAAAAATATAGGGAGGTAAATTGCTATTTTATTTTTCATAGGGGGGTAATTTGCTCATTCGCAATATCACAGATGAATTGCTTGCATTTTTCCTCTAAAAATTATGCACGCAGGTACTGCATGCCATAGTTTCTAGTGATTTAAAATCTGTTTCATTCCAATAAGAATATGATAGTGGTTAATTGGTCACTGCAACAATTACTCGATCACTTGGTCGATGTTGCACTAGAAGCGTTGCAACGCCGATTATTAAGCACTAGTGTATAGGCTCGAAAAAATAATCAGACTATTCAATATTCGATTGAAACCGATCGATACAGGCTTGTTTGAACTCGATTTGTTAAACTTAACAAACCAAACTTGAACAAACAGTTTTGTTTAGTAAACTTTTGAGCTTAGTTTAAGCTCGATTTTATTAGAGCGAAAATAATAAAATATACTTAAAAATATCAAATTACGAGGATGACTCGGTTTGATCCAATTAAAGCTCGTTTGAGCTTGATCAGAACAATAATCAAATCAAATTCAAACACAATCTTTTAAGCTCGACAATAGTTCAAACAAATTTGAACAAAAATGTGTTTGACTCGACTCGAGTTATTTACACCCCTACTTGTGTGGCATAAACATATTACTAAAAATTAAGATTTAATGCAATTTACCTCCCTGTGATATTGCAAATGAGCAAATTACCTCCATATGAAAAAAATTTAGCAATTTACCTCCCTATGTTCTTTAAAATAGAGCAATTTACCTTCTTAGACAGAGAGGTAAATTGTTCCGTTTTAAAAAAATATGAAGAGGTAAATTGATTCATTTTAAAAAACACAAGGAGGTAAATTGCTATTTTATTTTTCACAGGGGGGTAATTTGCTCATTCGCAATATCACAGGGGAATTGCTTGCATTTTTTCTCTAAAAATTATGCACGCAGGTACTGCATGCCATAGTTTCTAGTGATTTAAAATCTGTTTCATTCCAATAAGAATATGATAGTGGTTTAATTGGTCACTGCAACAATACTTGATCACTTGGTCGATGTTGCACTAGAAGCGTTGCCACACTGATTAATAAGCACTAGTGTATAGGACCGAAAAAATAATCAGACTATTCAATATTCGATTGAAACTGATCGATACATGTTTGTTTGAACTCGATTTGTTAAACTTAACAAACCAAACTTGGACAAAACGTTTTGTTTAGTAAACTTTTGAGCTTAGTTCGAGCTCGATTTCATTAGAGCGAAAATAATAAAATATACTTGAAAATATCAAATTGATCGAGCATGACTCGGTTTGATCCAATTAAAACTCTTTTGAGCTTGATCAGAACAATAATCAAATCAAATTCAAACACAATCTTTTAAGCTTGACAATAGTTCAAACAAATTTGAACAAAAATGGGTTTGACTCGACTCGAGTTACCCCTAGTTGTGTAGGTAAGTATGTTTTGAAGATAAAGCGCCCAATTTTTGCTTCTACGTGCTTTGCTTAATTTAAACCTGTTGGGTGGACACACCACCAAGTGAATGACAAATATCTTCGACAAATTTACGAATTACAGAGGGGTTGGGTTTTGAGATAACCCTTAAATACAAATAATGGGGGAAAAACAATGAATATTCAATAACAGAGAAAATGAACTATTAACAGAACTATTCGGAACAGATTCGAAGAGAAATAGGCTCAGGAGGCCACGATCCAAAGTGAGCAGACACGACCACAACAGGTCAGCACCCAGCACCTGGTAACACCAAGATCAGAACTCATTTGCACCGTTCCAGCAGTCACTCAACCCAGAACACCAAGATTCTCACAAAGAGAGGAATAACCCACTGCATCACAAAGGTACTTAGAAAGGATGGTTCAACCGTATCTCGAGAAGGCGTGGGAGGTGCCATTTATAGTGTTTGAGAACAAACAAGAGAAGGGAAGAAGGTGATAATATGGAAACAATATCAGACAAGGTAAGGGGATCTTGTGCTCGGTGAGGAGAAGAGGCGCAACAAGAAGAATGAGATTTGAGAGCAGATTTAGGGTTAGGTTTAGGTATATGTACTAGTGCTTTTTGGGCCGGGTCGAGTGAGGACTTAGCTGGACATGGGCCTCCGAGTTACTGATCCTTGGGCCGTCCAGTTTGTTGGGCCATTTTGTTATTAGGTCTTGGGCCAATTAAATCATCAATCTCTACCTTGGAGCAAGACCCCAAAAGATAATCCTGTCCTAGATCTGGACCGGGCGTTCATCATTGCCTTTAAGCTTCCTTGGGTACTTGCAAAACATAATTCTTGCAAAAAAGGTTAGTCAAGAGATTTTCAGAATCTCTAAACACTTATTGAACTTTTCAACTGGAAGACACTTAGTCCCCATATCCGAGGGATTTAAATCAGAGTCAATTTTCTCAAGATTTATGAGATCCTTGCCTACAATGTCTCTAATGAAGAGATAACGAAATCTATATGTTTTGCCCTATCATGAAAAACAAGATTTTTGCAAAGTTGTATGGCCGACTGACTATCGGAGAAAATAATGATTTTTCGTTTTAGAAAACCCATTTCTTTTACCAGTCCTTCTAACCATAGGGCTTTTTTAAAAGCTTCAGTAGCCGCTATATACTCAGCTTCGGTAGTAGATAATGCAACAATATATTGTAGTTGGGATTTTCAACTTATGCAAGACCCACATAGAGTGAAAACATATGACGTAGTGGATTTACGACTATCTCTGTCATTTACATAATTAGAATCTACATATCCAACAGATTAACATCAGATTGGTTTTTAGAAAACAGAATACCATGGTTAACACTACCTTTTAAATACCTCAGAAGCCATTTGAGGGCCTCCCAATGGGAAGGACCTGCATTTGACATGTACCAGTTGAGACAACTGATAGCATATGCAATTTCAGGTCTTGTACATACCATCAGAAACATGATTGAACCAATAACATTAGAATAAGGAATTTTTTCCATTTTCGCTTTTTCTTTTCAGTTCTAGGACACTGATTTTTACTGAGTTGATGGTGAGCAGATAAGGGGACAGTGTTCTGTTTTTTTCAATGGTCATACCAAGGATTTTCTTAGCATCGCCTAAGTCTTTCATATCAAAGTTTTTGCATAAATTACTATGTAACATTTTAACATGCTTTAGACTAGGACTAGCAATTAACATATCATCAACGTATAAGATAAGGAATACAGGAATATCATTATCATACTTGAAATAGAGACAGTGATCATAATTACTCCTTGTGTATTTTAAAGATAGCATAAACATATCAAACTTTTTATTCCATTGTCTTGGAGACTGTTTAAGGCCATACAAGCATTTTTTCAAGAGACATACATGATCAGGTTTTGTTTTGTCAATAAAGCCAATCGACTGAGACATGTAGATGCTTTCGTCTAAATCACCATGTAAGAAAGCAGTTTTCACATCCATTTGCTTAAGTTCCCAATCAAAATGAACAGAGAGTGCAAGCAAGATATGCATAGTAGTGTATTTAACAACAAGTGAGAAAACTTCAGTATAGTCTATTCCCTCTTTTTGCGTAAAACCCTTCGCGACTAGTCTAGCCTTAAACCGTTTTGATTTTTCCTCTTGTTTAACCTTATATACCCACTTACATCCTATAATGGAGCTTTTAGAGGGTTTAGGTACTAAAATCCAGGTTTTGTTATTCTTTAAGGAATCCATTTCTTCTCTCATGGCACTAAGCCACTGTTTTGAATGTTCAGATTTTAGAGCCTCATCAAAGGTAGTAGGTTCATGTGATTCAGTATTTAGAGCTGTCTCATAGTCTGTGAGCCTAGCAGGAATTCTATGTTCTCTCCTGTTTCGGTCTCTAGCTAACACGTAATGATCTAGGTTTGGTTCGGACCTAGTTTCACTCGAATTTTCTCCAGGATTCTCCTATGACTGTTCAGTTTCTTCTAGGTTTACCTTTACGTGATTAAACACAGGTTCTAAAGGGACCGGTTGTTCTTTTGGTGAATCACTAAGACATGGCATTTCTTCCTCATTGAAGACTACGTTCTTACTAATGAGTGCTTTAAAACCTGGTTGACTCCTAACCCACAAACCATATCCTTTTACCCCTTCAGGGTACCCAATGAAAACACATTTCACGGATCTAGGTTCAAGTTTATCAGAACTTTGATGCATAAAAGCAGTACAACCGAAAACACGAAGATGCGAGATATCAACAATTTTATCTTGCCATACACATTCAGGAATTTTTGCCAAGTAATGGAACAAAAGGACATCTATTAATCACATATGTAGCAGTCAGAACAGCTTCACCCCAAAACGATTTTGATAATCCAGAACTTACAAGTATGCATCTAACTTTATCCAAAATAGTTCTATTCATGCATTCAGCAACACCATTTTTGCTAGGGGGGGGGGGGGGTATAGGGGTTGATTTTATGCCTTTTAATGCCAAACTCATCACATAAAGCAAAAAAACTTTGGTTACAGAATTCAAGTCCGTTATCAGTACGCAAAGCTTTAAGCTTCTTACCAGTTTGATTTTCAACAAAGGTTTTCCAATTTTTAAAAGAATCAAAAACATTAGATTTGTTCTTTAGCAAGAAAACGGACACTTTCCTGGAGAAATTATTAATAATGGATAAAAAATATCTGTTTCCACCATGGGTGGGTATATTAGCAGGGCCCCAAACATCAGCATGAACGTAATCTAGTATGCAAGTAGATGATGTGGGAGTAGGGTAAGGTGAAACAGGAAAATGCACTTTATGCTGCTTGCCCATTACACAGTCATCGCAGAATTTGAGCTTATCAACTCTATCATGCAACACACCCCCCATTTTTAAGCAGTTCTCACCCTTTTAAACTTATATGTCCCAGCCGTTTATGCCATAATGATGTTTTATCAAAAGTAGTGACTGATGCAGCAAAAATATCATATGAGACATGACAAATATAAAGGTTTCTCAGTTTTTCAGCTTTGAAAGCAGTTAAAGACCCCTTCATGATTTTTATAACGCCTTTACCCCATCTACCCTCAAAACCCTCTTCTTCCAAAACAACACATGAAATCAGGTTATGGCTTAAATCAGCTATAAATCGCACGTTTTTCAAGGTAAGTTTATAGCCATCATCAAAGGTTAAGCATACATCACCAAGTCCTTGGATTGCACATTATTTTTCAATGGCCATAGAGACATAACCGAAATACCAGACTGGAAGTTTGAGAAAATATTTCTAAACGGACTCATATGGAATGTACAGCCAGAATCAATCAACCACTTATGCATGCTCATGTCATTCACATTGTTAATATCACAAACCACAAACACATCGCCAGAATTATCAGCAGAAGAGTTTGCATTTTCTTTGTAATTATTATGATTATTTTCCCTGCTATCCCTTTTAGGCTTCTTGCAATCTTTAATATAATGACCTTTTATTCCACAGTTATAATATTTTCTTTCCTTCTTAATGTTATCTTGGTTATTATTATGATATCTGGTCTGGGATTTACTCATATTTCTACTCCTGCCTCTACTATGTTTTTTATACTTATGATCCGAGTTTCAATTAGTAGTTCTTCCCCTTACCGCATTGACTTCATTACTGGGTTGATTAGCCTTATTAGTATTAAGGTCCATTTCTTTGCTTTTAAGCCCATTAATAACAGTGTCAAGGTTAACGTTATCTCTATCGTATTTTATTGCTGCTTTTACATCACTATAGGTATCAAGGATGGCATTCAACAGAACTATGGGAGTGTAATCATCTATGTTTTTGTCTCCGGAGAGTTTTATGTCCTGAACTAGTTTGGTGAAGTCATCTATATTCTCATCTATGTTCTTGGAAATATCTAACTTATATCTGAAAAACTTCTCTAAGAGGAAGAGCTTACTAGGCAGTGATGTTCCAGTGTACAGTTCTTCTAGCCTATCCCATAATTCTTTAGCGGTTTCTTGTTTACCAACTTTCCTTATTACTGAGTCAGACAGGTTTAATATAATGGAGGAGTATGCAAATTCATCATCTTCTAGTTTCTTATCCTTAGAGGTATTATCAGGATACCTACCATCTATTGCTTTAAAGACATTTTGTTGTATTAGTATGCCTTTCATTTTCTGTTGCCATATAGAGAAATCAGATTTACCATCAAACCGAAGCAAGTTGTAACCAGCTATATGAACAAAAAACAATATATACTAACAGATTACTGAGTATGATCAGATCACAGAAAAAGCAGTTCACAGAGTATAAGCTAACCATAGAATATCTCACAAGGTCAGATAAGTATCAAGACAAAGTAAGCAGTATGTAAAGTGGAATAGTAGTAACCAAGAACCACCTCTGAACCTCAACCAGATATCCGACAGTCTCACGGGACCCGGCCAAGTGAGGGATCAGAGAGAAAAACCGGTGCACTAAGCAGAGTTAAAATTTAACAGTATTTGATAGCAAGAACCAACACACTAAGCAATGTACCAACAGAGAAATTTATCAGTAGAAGCGAAGCACTAAGCTGTAAAACGTAACAGATGCACAATAGCAGTATAGAGGCAGAGTTAGAAAAAGTTTACCGAACCACAATGCTCGACCCAGAACCGGTTAGTACCGGCTCTGATACCACTGTTGGGTGGACATACCACCAAGTGGATCATAAAGATCTTCGACAAATTTACGAATTACAGAGGGGTTGGGTTTTGAAATAACCCTTAAATACACACAATGGGGGAAAAACAGTGAATATTAAATAACAGAGAAAATGAACTATTAACAGAACTATTCGGAACAGATCCGAAGAGAAATAGGCTTAGGAGGCCACGATCCAGAGTGAGAAGACACGACCACAACAGGTCGGCACTCAGCACCTGGTAGCACCAAGATCAGAACTCGTTTGCACCGTTCCAGCAATCACTCAACCCAGAACACCAAGATTCTCACAAAGAGAGGAATAATCCACTGTATAACAAAGGTACTTAGAAAGGATGGTTCAACCGTATCTCGAGAAGGCGTGGGAGGTGCCATTTATAGTATTTGAGAACAAACAAGAGAAGGGAAGAAGGTGATAATATGGAAACAATATCAGACAAGGTAAGGGGATCTTGTGCTCGGTGAGGGAGAAGAGGCGCAGCAAGAAGAATGAGATTTGAGAGCAGATTTAGGGTTAGGTTTAGGTATATGTACTAGTGCTTTCTGGGCCAAGTTGAGTGAGGACTTAGCTGGACATGGGCATCCGAGTTACTGATCCTTGGGCCGTCCAGTTATTGGGTCGTGGGCCAATTAACTCATCAAAACCTACTATACTTACAAGTAATCAATTAGTAAATTTTGCATGATGTATATAATTTTTCAATGTATATATGAAATGGGATATTATTTATTTAACTATTTCATGACAATACGTACTTTTATTATTTTGTAGACTTACCTTAATGCAGATAGATTGTGAAGTAATTATAATTCCAAAAGATAATACAATTGAGAATAGAAGGAAAAAAGAAAAGTACCAAGAGAAAACAACGAGATTATGAATAAAAACGAGAAATGATAATGGAGTGGTGGAACAATCAATGATCTTTTAGCCTAGCGGTTAAGGTTGAGGTCTCATAATTTTAGAGTTCATGTGTTCGAACATCACCAATGCATGGGATGATAGTCTACTCTATAATAAGTATTGTTTGTATACTGTAATAATAAAATGTTATTTAGAGTTAATTTATGTGATTATTGTTGATCAGGATATAATGTAATTGTCTATGTTCGGCAGGATTGATTGTAATCAATTTACTTCAATTAATAATATTTATTGTTTTTCAAGTTAAAAAAAAAGATAATGGAGTGGTAGAACAATGTGTTTATTTATGAGTATGGTGGTTAATTACCGGATCCAATTTAGACGATAACGTCAATAGTTAGTTTTCGATTATAAAGAGTATTTGTATGTATCAATTTTATTGCTCTACTTTTTTTCTTTTTTTGGAAATTCAAACTACAATATTATCTTCTAAGTATATATAACTTTCTGAAGTACCTTCTCAAAATTACTGACTCTCCACTAATTTTGATAGAGTAATATTGTAAAATAATCAATTTATTTTCGACGTAAAATATTTGCACAATAAACCTACTAAATTATTATGTTGTACGAGGTCCCAACCACAACTAATATCATAGGATTAGTTCTTCTAATCGACAAGTCTTCATCGTAGCCCACATCTCTTAAAGGGCTTAATTGCATTTATTGTTTCGTATATTAGGGGTGACAAAACAAGGATCCTAAATATAGGGGTGTTAAATAGTGCTTTGAAAATATATACATATTTTTTTGATAATTGCAAGACTTCGGCCATCGAATTTTTTAAAATAGCCGGAATTTGCTGACGTGGAGAAAAATCAAAACTTTTTTTTGGGGATTTTTGCTGATATGTAGGAGTGCACGTCGTGGAAAAAAAAAATGGAAAATTATTTTTTTAATTGGGTGTTCTTTTACTGATTGGATTTTTTTTTTTTTACCTCTCCTCTACCACAAAAACAAACTTTGAATTTATATTTTCTATTAGATGTCATGGTACAACTGTGTATGGATATAATAAATAATCTTATACACTTTAAAATATAATATAAATTAAAATATAATATATAATTCAATACATCAGTTTCAACAAAAAAAAAATTAATTAAATATATATTATAGACACAATAAAAAAATATTAATACATAAAATTATACAAAATAAATTAGTATTTTATAATGATAAATTATAAAAAATAAAACTATTATTTTTATAACATAAATTTAGACAACCCCCCCCCCCCTTCCCGCTGGCCCCAATACATCCCGTTGCTGCCCCCAGAAAAAGGCGACGGCGACGCCAATCAACAGAGGGGGGCGACGTTGTTCGCACCCCTCTGCTGGCGTAGTGTCGCCCTCTTCTACGAGGGAACGGGGCGGCGGAGAAGGATGGGGGGGGGGTTAATTATTTTTTTAAAATTTATATTATATAATAATTTTATTTTTATAATTTATAATTATATACATAATATAAATTTAAAATTTTATTTTTGTACAATTTCGGCCACTTTTAGAAATTCGGTAGCTCGAGTCCTGCAATTATAAAAAAGAAAAACTTGATTCCGGGATACTATTTTCCAACTTATATATTTAATGTCCTTATTTTGCCAACCCTCCTAATATACGGAATAGTAAACCCATTTAAGCCTATCTGAAGGTCGTATTGATTGCATAGTGTAACATATCAATCAAATGATGGACCAAGAAAAA
This sequence comes from Sesamum alatum, assembly GCA_034509735.1. Classification (NCBI taxonomy): domain Eukaryota; kingdom Viridiplantae; phylum Streptophyta; class Magnoliopsida; order Lamiales; family Pedaliaceae; genus Sesamum; species Sesamum alatum. The sequence goes on along the minus strand of JACGWO010000007.1, from coordinate 31,000,869 downwards.
CTAATAAGCATAAACCACAAAAGTTTTACCAAATAAAAAGTGCATCGCTATGCCTCCACTATAAATAAGACTATAGTGTTAATAATTTTTCCATACAACTTAGTTTTCATTGCTAATTGAACTGCATAGCTCTTACATAAGTCTCTGTGTTTATCTATTGTTTCTTACTTTCCGCAACTAAAAATAAAAGATGGGTTTATTGGGCAAATTAACAGCACAAGTTGAGATAAAATCAGACGGGGACTTGTTTCATCAAGTGTTCAGGCACACTCCGCACCATGTATCAGGCATGAACCCTGGTCTGGTACATGAGGGGAAGCTGGATTAAGTTGCTGATTTTCTTTCAAAATAATAAGGGCGAATTACAATGACCTCTCCTAGGTTTGATATAATTACGAATATTCGTTCGTTTTTCAAAAAATTACAAATACCCTCCTGAGATTTGTAATTTTTAACCAAAGGTCTGAAATTGTCCATTTTGCCCTTGATTTTGTTTTAAATTGTAGAAAAATCACCCCAGGCAAATTATATTATTGCTTCTCTGTGTAAAAAACATCTTCTTGCGCCTTTTAGCCCAGAAAAATTAAGAAAATTTCAAAAAAATACTTCAGTTTGCATAAGGGTATTTTGGTTAGTTCACTTATAAAAATGAATAGAACTGGATTATTTATTAGATGGTTACAAATCTCATAAGGGTATTTGTATTTTTTTAAAAAATAAGAGAATATTCATAATTCTATCAAATTTAAATGGAGGTTGTTAATTGAAATTCACCCAAATAATAATTGTGAACTTATTGTGAAAATTTGCCATACAGTGGCGTCACTACAAGAAAAAGCAATACAACTATACACGTGACAATTTGTTATGTGATGATATAAATTACAATTATTTTGATGTTTGATATAATTATAAATATTCTCTTGTTATTTGAAAAATTACAAATACCTCCCTGAGGTTTGTAACATTCTAACGAATAACACATTTTTATCCATTTTTATAGGTGAACTGACCAAAATGCCCTTATGCTAAATGAATTACTCTTAAAATTTTTTGGATTTTTTTTGGACTACAATACGTAGGGAGATGTTTCTTAAATTTTTTATACAGAGGAAGCAATAATGCAATTTACCTCGTTTGATTTTTCTATAATTTTAACAAAAAATTTAAGGGCAAAATGATCAATTTCAGGCCTTTGGTTAAAACTTACAAACCTCAGGGAGTATTTGTAATTATGCCAAACCTCAAGAAGGTGGCTGTAATTTACCGTATTAATATTATTGCAAATGACGTATTGCACAACATTAATTTTCTTTGATCACAACATGAGTTTTTAAAATCCAAGAATGGTAAGATTTTTTTTTTTTTTTTTGATAAGGTAATATATATGGGGTATCAACTTAATGATAATTGCATTTATTATGAAAAAGATGCCACTATTATCCAATATATGATAACAACTGTTTACACATTTTTTATTACTAACTATAGATATAATTTTTTTTTTTTGGGTAGATTACATTTTGTCAGTCGAACTATGCGTGGTTTAACACTTTGCCATCTTTTCTTTTGTGTCAATTTACCATCTCAATTTTGTAAACTTTGCAGGTTGTCGTATATGACCGCTTTTATGTTAATTTTTTTGCTGGAAATCATCACATGCAGTGGACATGTGAAAAACTACACATAACATTGCTCTTAAGTATCACATGTGCATTGCATGTAATGTTTTTTTCGCAGAAAAATTAATCAATATGAAAACGGTTATATGTGGCAAAATGTAAATTTTGCAAAGTTGAGGTGGCAAGTTGACGGAAAAAAAAAAAAAGATGGCAAAGTGTAAAAACGGGCATAATTCGAATGACAAAATGCAATTAACCCTAGCTTTTATATAATCTTGTCACTAAATAAGATATAAAAATTGTTACTGTGTATTTTGAACAATTTTGACTTCTAGACTCTTTTCTTTTTACACACATGGAAACTTTTGTGAGAAAATTAAATATTATGTAATTTTTTTTCTCTTTTCAAATCAAAATATCCCTTGTAACTATTTAAGTATACAATGTCTAGTTCCAGCTATGATATCAAATATAATTATAAATTGTTAGCCTCTAATAATTACTTATTTCAAAATATTGCTCCATTTTTTTTATTTTTTGAAATCTCAGTTTGATTGGATTTTACAAAATGAACACTCATGAGAAAAAATATACTTCACTAGTTACTACAAATCAGAGGTTTGGCGTGTTTTTTATTTTTTATTTTTTTTAAAGCCAAATGAAAATATATTTATTTAGAAATAGTTTAAAGAAAATGCATGTATAATCATGTGTATAGTAGTATCTTCCTCAAATTGCATAGTATCATTAAAAATAATATCTTTATCAATATAAAAATAGTATTTAATTGATTAATAGAAAGTAAATATGATGAGACCCATTTAAATCCCATTAGAAACCATACGAGACCGATGATCTAGTTGCAGTTAATTAAACACACAACACATATTGAACTCATCATTATAGTAAAATCTTCCTTCAATTGCACGATACTATTAAAAACGATATTTGATTGACTAATAAAAAGAATAATAAAACCCATTTGAAATCCATTAGGACCCGTAATATAGTCGAATTTAATTAAACACAACCCATATTACATCCAAATATAAGTTTTAGGCATTATTATTTGCTATGAACTTTTGCAATCACAAGATAGCATTTTTATGTGTCCTAATATTGGCTTCTTTATTTTCTGTTACAACTTCTGATATAATGGGGAGGGATTAAAATATGTAAATGATTAGACACTCTAGGATTTACAAATTATTTTGAAATTAAGTTATGATTATGTTGTTGATTTTATTTTAGAATTAAAATTATTTTTTATTTAACTCAAGAGTCCTGTGAAAAATACAGATGGGAAACAAAAGACTGCAAAGGAGATAGTTGAAGCCATAGAGGAGGAAAATAAGTCAATAACATTGAGAGTGATCGAAGGAGATCTGCTGGAGCACTTTAAGAGCTCTATAGCAGAAATTCATGTCGACACAAAGGGCAAAACCAATTTCGTGACCTGGGTTGTGGAGTACGAGAAACTGCATGAGGACATTGAAGATCCAATCGCATTTATCTCTTATCTCATTAAGGTCACAAAAAATATTGAGACTCGTCATCTTAGAACTTAAAAGGCATCACAACAATAAAATCGAACGTAAGTGGAAAAACTAAAACTATCGTAGCAACACGTGATATGATATTATAAGTTCGTGTGCAATAATGGTTCTTACAATTTTAATAGTGGCAAAAATTAATTTTAAATTGTCATAATATAAATTAATAAACATGTATCATGACAATATATATAATGATTGTATGAATGGCCCTATACCATCCTATGGGGTAAAATTTGTCACTATAAATAAATTTTGTATTAATAAATTTGTTGCATATGGTGAAGAAGAAGCACATGCACCTAATGAATGAATCTTGTTCTTGGTTTACTATCAAGGAACATACATAATCAAACTCGGGTTGATAATTATATTTTCTTCTGAGTAATACGAAGTGTTTATATACCTAACATAGTAATATAATGTTTATATTTGTTTACATCAAAATTTTGAAATAATTATATATTGCAATATGATAGTCTCATACTTCATTTATATTGTTGTATGGTGGATGCTCCATATACATATATGCAACAAATTGAATTTGAGTAATGAAAATATATTAGAATTTTAAGGTTTCCTTTTGATTGGTATTTAACAACTTAAATTTAGTTACAACATTGGATTAAGACATCCACGGGCACCTATAATTACAATATTCTAATAAAATAATAAATTATTTGTTTGTATATATATATATATTAATCAGTAATTTCTTAATTAGATTTTATAATCTTTGTTAATTCACTTATAAGTTGAATGGTGTTAGTTTTCCATAGGAATCAAGACAAATAGAAAGAATTTTTTCTTAAATTTTCTTATCATTACATGAATTAAGCCAACTGCAGACATTGTTTTTTTTTTTTTTTTTTTTTAAGTGAAAGCGATGAATATTATTAATTGAACTGAATCGATTACAATCAACCCTGACAACTATCGATCTCTAATAGAGAAAATTACAACAATCATATATTGGTCAACAATATCATATAAACTAGATCTAAATAATCCTTTACTATTACAATATACAAAGAATCCAACTATAAAGTAGGCTATCATCCCACACATTGGTGGGGTTCGAACCCATGACCTCTAAAGTCATGGGACCTCGACCTCGACCTCAACCTCAACCGAATTAAAACTTAAAAATTGATTCCAATTCCAAGAATATTTTTGGAGAGTTAAATAATTATTGTAAGAATTATTGATTTCCAGTTAAAATTATTTTGAACGTACTTTGCCTGTATAAAATTATTAATTGTGTAAAAACTTATTCCCCATGTACAAAAAAACTAAATTATCATATAATTTGTTTTCAACCAAGTTAAAATTAATTCTAGCACAATTATCAATCAATTGAGTTATTTCCCAAAATGTAATCGAGTTAAAGCTAGAAATTATTTAAAAAAATATAAATATATTGATTAATTCATAAAAAAATATACAAATAATTTCGTATTAATTAATATATATAAACTTGTCGAAAGCCAGGGACCAAAATGAAAAAAAAGGCTGAGGAGCCAAAAATGCGCCACGGGGGACAAGTGAATCTTGGCCTGCCTAGCCTTGATAAATAATATGGACAATCTTGGGCTTTTGTGGGCCAAACGAATAAATGTCGGGCCGCTATGCATTGAAATAAATGAAGGATTTTGTTGGATTGACCCAGATATCGCTGAATATCTGGGTCAATCCAGTAAAGTAAACAACCCCTTATTGAGTATTTTGTTAGGTCTTAGACGACCTCTTTTTTCTTTTTTTCTTCTTTTGTTTTATTTGAAATGGTAATCAATCAATATATCAATGTAACTAAGAGCAATGAAATAAACTACTATAAATTCACATAAAGTGAGTCAATATTCATACGTCACGTAAGACTCAATCCCATGACCTACGAACTTGTTGATCTTAACTTTAGCCACTAGATTAAGAGTATGTTTGGTTGGAGGGAAAAGTGGAAGTATAGGAGAAGTGGAAGTATAAGGGGATGTATAAGAAAAAGTTTAGTGTTTGGTTTGGGGGTATAGATGGAGGGGAAGTAAAACTGGATGTATATGAAACCCCTCCGGGGTCCAATTTCGTTTCCGTTCGAAATTGGGCGGAAAAGTGGAACTATAAGGCAAAAAAGACAAAAAAAATACATATTTTATTTTTGTTTACTCTATTGCCCATATATATATATATATATTTCCCTCCAATTCTTTTTTTCTTCCCGCTAATAACATCGTACATAATTGCCAGAGAAATATAACCAAATCGTTGGAAAAACTACTACGTTGAAGTCAACAATCCGGTAAACATACTTTGCATTTGCAATTTTTCAAAAAAATTATTGCTAATTTGCTATTAATTTTCATTGAATAATTCTTTTCCCTAATCGTGTTCTCTCTTCCTGCCGCCGGTACGAGTAATTTTTATTTTATTTAAACTGAATAGTTTAGAATAAATAAACAATATTCGTTCTGATGAATATTTTTATTAATAAAAAAAATATTATTGTTCTTGTTTGATATATATTTTTATTACTAAAGTTTTTAGATCTTTAATATTAGTATAATATTAACTTGTTTATTTTCTAATACAAAATGAAGAGAAAGGGTTAAACTGTAAAATTACAAAAATTAATCTTTTCTTTTTAATCTAATTTTTTCGTACCAAACAAGGGAAAGTATTTGAGATTTACTCCCCTTCCAATCATACCAAACAACTTGAAGGAAAACTATTATTCTTTCCCTCCCTTTCCCCCTTTCCCTCCCCCTCCCCTTCCCACTCCCCTTCCCTCTCATTTGAACCAAACGAACCCTAAGACATTAGGAGTAATTCTTAAATGATTTCTTGGTTTATGAAGTACATTATATCAATAGCGGCTCGGTTGATGCCACCTGGTGGTGTGCCCACCCAATTTCATAGGCGGATGACATATGGCAGTGGGCCCACCTTACTTTATTATTTTTATTTTTACCTAATGTTTTCAAGATTTAACCTAGGATTTACATGTTTTTACTTTTCAGTTTATTTATTTACTATATATTTATCACCCATCACAAGTCTTCTCCTTATTGCCGGAAAATCACCGAAAGCCGACGTAGAGTCGTCACCGATGGAGGCTCTGTGTTCAGAGGTATTTTTCTCCATGTTAGTGTGTTTTGTTTGAGTAAGTAATATATATATATATATATATATATATATGCTATTATTTTAAGTTAAAATATGGTTTTATTGAAAAAAATATATTAGCTAATCATGTGGACAAACACTGAAGTATTATATTATATTGATTCCGTTGGTTTCTCTTGTTTTAAGAGGCATTTCGCCTCTATAAAATGTATATACAAATGTATATGGTCACATTGTTCATATTCTTACGGGAATATTCTAACAATAATTAGAGGTAATGAGCACATCAAAGATGAAGTGCAATGAACACGTAAAAATAAATGAGTGGTCCATATTTTGAAGTTATTATTAAAAATGATAGAATTTTGTATTTATATTTTCACTGAATTTTCATATTTTTGTTTTAAGACTTGTTGCATCGACTACTCAACATGAAGTAGGGTAATTTTTATCTTAATAATTTTTTTTTTAAATCTTAAATATAGTGAATTGATATAGCAATGAGCACTAGCAAAGAAATTCTTTTAATTGTGAATTGATATTATAAGAAACACGTCAAAACAAAGGAATAGTCCATATTTTAAAATTATTATTAAATTGAATTGACAAAATTTTATATTTTTTTGACAAGATTTTCATTTAGTTATTCGTACAGATCTTTAAGTATTATAGCTCCAAAGATCAAACTTGCACTAAATTGCACATATAAAAGTTTCCTCAGCCATGGGGCAGTTTAAATAAATCATGATAACTCGAATAATAGATCTTAAATATTGGTTTGATTGTCCATTATTTCTAATTGAGCCATGGGCCATCAACTTGTAGGATTTTTCACAAATTTCAATTGTTTGTTCGTCCAAAAAGTTGACTAAATAGAAACAATGGGACAATTATAGTTTTGGTCCATCGCATTACTCTTTATATAATTATTACTAATAAGTAATACTATAATTAAGTCAAAGTTTTAAAATATGCTATTTCAATGATCTCGATTTATTTAATTTGCCCCTCGGAGGAGGAAATATTTTGTCTATGTAGCACTTAATTGATCCATGGGCCATCAATATTGCAATGACTTCCGTTGCAAATGTCGTTGCAAATAAAATGATTTTGCATCGGATTGTAGTTAAATATTTCATTGAAAATTTGTAACGGAATGACGCTGCAAACATTCTGTTGCAATATTGCAACGACTTTTCGTTGCAAATGTAGTTGCAAACAAAAACCGATTTTGCAACAAATTGCCATCAATTTTGCCACGAATATACCATCGCAAAGTCGTTGCAAACTATGAAAAGTCAACTTTTTAAATAACGAATTTTGCAACAGATAAAGAACGGGAGAATTACACTTTTGGTCCCTCCACAATACCACTATAACACTTTTGGTCCCCCTTCATTCATGAGTTACACTTTTGAACCCAATTAGAACATTTTTTAACACTTTTAGTCGATCAATCAAGTTTCCGTTAGAAGTTAACGGAAAACACACGTGCGATGCACGTGAGGCTGAATTTGGGAGGAAAATTATTGCAATTTGACGTCCAAATTGATTGCTCTTCACAATAAAGCATTTTTGACACCAATTACCCCAATTTTTTTTCTCTCTCATAATTCATTGCTCTCAAGAAAAATTAATAAGCATAGACCACAAAAGTTTTACCAAATAAAAAGTGCATCACAACTATAAATAAGACTATAGTGTTAAGTAATTTTTCCATACAACTTAGTTTTCATTGCTAATTGAACTGCATAGCTCTTACATAAGTCTCTGTGTTTATCTATTGTTTCTTACTTTCCGCAACTAAAAATAAAAGATGGGTTTATTGGGCAAATTAACAGCACAAGTTGAGATAAAATCAGACGGGGACTTGTTTCATCAAGTGTTCAGGCACACTCCGCACCATGTATCAGGCATGAACCCTGGTCTGGTACATGGTTGTGATCTTCATGAAGGAAATTGGGGAACCGTAGGATCTATTATCTGTTGGAGCTACACCGATGGTGCGTATTCTAAGTATATATATATATATATATCCCACATATGGTTACTTATTTTGAATTTTGATAATGTTAATTATATCATATGCTCGTATACATGTGATTCCACAAATTTCTTTATAAGTAATTTCATATGTGATGAGGGGAAATTGAATTAAGTTGCTAATTTTCCTTCAAAATAATGATTGTGAACTTATAGTCAAAAAGCAATACAAGTGACAAATTGTTAGTGATAATATTAATATTATTGCAAATGATGATTACCGATAATTTTATTTGGTTTCAACATGATTTTTTGAAATTTAAGAGTGATAAGAATAGTGTTTCAGTTGTCAACAATGATATCAGCAACACATATATGGTGTCAACTTAATGATAATTGTATTTATTGTGACAAAGTTGCCACTATTATTCAATAATTGTCTATGATAACAACTTTATACACATTTTTTATTACTAACTATAGATATAGTTTTTTTATATAATCTTTGTCACGAAATAAGATATAAACATTGTTACTGTGTCAAAATAATTAGCTAGTGACGATTTTTAGTTACTTGAGATTTCTCACTAATATTTTTTTTCTTATTATTATGTCAAATAGAAATAAATTACTCTGCCTCAAATTTTTTTTGAATGAGATATAATAATACAGTATTAATGAGGGTCAAGCTTAATGAACACTGATTCAGTTTGAACACTCAGTCGATTTTTATTTTGGAAATCTCAGTCGATTATGTTCGATTAGATTTTGCAGAATGAACACTCAATCATGCTTTTTTTGTTTAAGCCAAATGAAAATATATTATTTAAAAAATATAATTATATTTATATTGTTTTGAAAGAAAATTAAAGGAAATTCATTAATAATCATGAGAATAGTAGCATCTTAGTATCATTAAAATAATATTTTTTTTTTATCAATATTACAAAAATAATATTTAATGATTAATAGGAAATAAATATAATGAGACCTATTTAGAACCCATTAGAAACCATGTGAGACTGATGGTCTATTCGCAGTTAATTAAACTCACACCCTACCTTGAACATTTGAACTCATGATTATAGTAAAATCTTCCTTCAATTGCATGATACCATTAAAAACGATTTTTGATTGACTAATAAAAATAAAAATAAAAACGATGAAACCCGTTTGAAATCCATTAGTACTGGTATTGGAGCCATAATATAGTCGAATTTATTTAAACACAACCAACATTACATCCAAAGTAAAACATCTTAAACCTAACCTGACTAAAATTAGGTGAATTGGGTTGGAGATTCGAACCCATATTGCCAACCTTATTAATGTGTAAAATTATGCATACTTTTATTACACTTCATGGCATAATAAAACCACTCGAGGGAGTACCGTTTCAAGAATGTGTTTTCTATGTGGACTACAAGATACCAGTTTCTTAATAAATATAGCGTTTGAAAATTAGATATAAGTTCTACGCATTATTATTTGTTACGACTTTGCAATCATAAGATCACATTTTTATGGGTCCAAATAATATTGGATTCTTTTAAATTTCAAATATTGCTTCATTTATTGGCTGCTAAAACTTCTAATATAGTGGAGAATATGTAAATGCTTTGAAACTCTTGCAATTCATGCTATAATTAATTATGTTGTAATTAAGTTATGATTACGTTGCTAATTTTATTTTAGAACTACAATTAGTTTTTTATTTAACTCGATTCTTGTAAAAATACAGATGGAAAACAAAAGATTGCAAAGGAGATAGTTGAAGCCATAGACGAGGAAAATAAGTCAATAACATTGAGAGTTATCGAAGGAGATCTGCTGAAGCACTTTCAGAGCTTTGTTATAGGAATTCATGTGGACACAAAGGGCGAAACCAATTTCGTGACTTGGGTTATAGAATACGAGAAACTGCGTGAGGATATCGAAGATCCGACCGCATTTATCTCTTATCTCATTAAGGTCACAAAAAATATTGAGACTCATCATCTTAGAACTTAAAAGGCATCACTATAACAAAACAGAAAGTAAGTGGAAAAAGTAAACCTATCACAATAAAACATGATAAGATATAATAAGTTTGTGTGCAATAATGGTTCTTACAATATTAATACTGGCAAAATTAATTTTAAATTGTCATAATATAAATTAATAAACATGTATACTGAGAATATAATGATTGTATAAATGGCCCTATACCATCCTACGGGGTAAAATTTGTCACTATACATGTATTAATAATTTAGATTAGTAACAATGAAGAATTATTCTTGCCACTATTAAGATTGAGATAGTTATGGTTGTGATGAATTAAAATTGTTTGTGATTAGTGAAAATGTTGCATTATCACTAAGTATCATATAATATTACGTTTATAATATCAATATGTTAGCATGTTGCCTTTGTGAGCTATCACAAGGAAAAAAATAAAAGAAAGTACCAGATGCATACGGCACCGAATATTTACCTCTAGTTTTGCATAAATAAAAATGGAGGCCGAGATGCTTGTGTAAGTTATAGTTTAAAGTGCCTCTTCCTTACTTGTATCCTTCCTGTACTACAAAATATATTTATATATATATACATATATATGGTGATTAATAAATTTGTTGCATATTGTGAAGAACAAACACATGCACCTAATGAATGAATCTTGTTCTTGGTTTACTATCAAGGAACATACATAATCAAACTCGGATTGATAATTATATTTGAGTAATACGAAGTTTTTATATACCTAACATATTAATGTAATGTTTATATTTGTTGACATCAAAATTTTGAAATAAAATATTAATTAAAAGTCTAGATAAATTGACTAATGAATGAGTTCCATTTAAAGTTTATAACAATTGTGGGCTTTAAATATGTTCAAGACAAGTTAATATAAATGTCTATATTAAATTTGGATCTTATGTACTTTGATGGATTGATCCAAGATAAGATATAAAGTTATTCTTTTATTTTAAAATGACTAATTGAGTCAAAACATGTTTAAGTGTGGCTTATTAGGAGACAAATTCATATCAAATCTCATGATGTTCAAACCCAATAAAAGTGAGTTTAAGTTGTAAGTTAAAACTTGTTTATGCCTGTAAAAAGAATAAAAACTATTTTGGTACCCGAGTTTTGCTATTAATGTTACTTTGGCATGAGCAATTACAAATGATTCCATTAGTACCCGTGTTTCGTCATTAATGTCATTTTGGTACATGAGCAATTACAAATTACTTAATTAATACCCGAGTTTTACCATTAATATCACTTTGGTACCCAATTCATATTTTTATTTATTTTTTATATTATCTTTTTGTATAATGACAATTTTACCCTTAAATATTAAAATAAAAAATAATAAATATAAAAAAAATTGCATAAATTGCTATTGATATATTTTGTTTTTATTATTCATATTTGGTTATCAAAAGTATCATATTTTAATTTTAATTAATACTCTCTACTATCATTATCAATCAATATATATAAGAAAAACTCATTATAATTAAAATAACTTATATTAATAGTTAAGTCCCGAGGAATCAAAAATTTCACCGTCGAAGGTATTCTTTTCATTTAATTGACATATTAAAATTTGATTGCAAAACTTAGATATAGATTCAAAAGTTTCAATTTTAGATTATAAATTTTCAGAATTTAGAATTCAAATTCAACTTCTCTATGGTTTCAATGCATTTTGACTTATTTTATGAATATTGATAAATAAAGTGAGTAGAAAAAAATAAATTAATGAAATATTATTATCGATTATAATACTCAAATGTAAAAAATGAAAGTCAGAAAATATATTGATTAGATTTTATTCAATTTTTGTAATATATTTATTATTTTTTATGTTATATCTGAAGGTAAAATGGTCATTATATAAAAAATATAATAAATAGAAAACATCGATCGGGTACCAAAATGATAGTAATGGTAAAACTCGGGTACTAATTAAGTCATTTGTAATTATTTGTGTACCAAAATGATATTAATATTAAAACTCAAGTACTAATTGGGACATTTGTAATTAAAAGTATCAAAATGATACTGATAACAAAACTCGGGTGTTAATATGTATTTTACTCCTTTATTAAATAAGTTTTTATAAATATTTTATTTCAAATAATATTATAAAGTTGCACACACATAAAGTGTGACACAAATTACTAGTCTTAAATAATTGGTTTGATTATCCATATATTTTTAATTGAGCCGTGTGCCACCAACTTTGTAGGAATTTTTCACAAATTTCAATTGTTTGTTAGTCCAAAAAGTTGACTAAATAGAAACAATGGGATAATTACACTTTTGATCGTCGACAACATTGTTTATTCAATTTCAGTCGCTAAACAATCATCATTTACATTTTTGGTGTTTATATATTTTTTTCAACTATTTTAGTTATTTCTGTCAATAGACCATTAAATCAGACAAAAAAAAAAAAAAAAAAAAAAACACATGCAATCCACATGAGGCTGAGGAGGAGGCATGACGAAAAAATATATATATATAATTTCCATCTAATTTAACAGTCAATTAACAAAAATAATCAATTTGTAAAAAAAAAAAAAAAAAAAAAGTGCCCGATTAGGACTAAAGTTAGGGACTGAAATTGAATAAGTAGCTGTACTTAGAGACCAAAGTGTAATTCTCTCTACGGACAATGTTTAATTTTTTTTACTAGCTTTGCAAATTAAACACGCTTCTTAACTTTTTGTGGTACCTTCAAGTAATTGGTTTTAAGCAATGAAAACAACATCAAAATTTGATTAGCTGAATATTATTTAATTATTTTTGAGTAACTACATAAGTAAATATATTTCTTAACTTTACTGCAATATATATATATATCTATTAGAATTGTGTAATAAAATAATAAATTATTTTTGCATGTACCAATAAGTGATACTACAATTATGCTTTTCAACCAGTTTTTAATGTTACATGGACAATCAAGTCAAACTTTTAAAATATGCTAATTGAGTGTTCTTGATTTATTTAATTTGTCCCGTGCCGTTGGAAATATTTTGTCAATGTAAGGTAATGCAAATTTTGATCTTGGAGCTATAACACTTAGAACTTATTTACTTTGAGGGATGGAATTAAGTCGTGATAGATTAATGATTGATAAAATGTAGGATGCGATTAAATTGTATCACTAATATTTTTATTTAAATCATCTAGTTATTATGATTAATCATCTATTTACCTAAATATAAGTAAATAAGAGATTGAGTTGGATATCCAACCTAATCCTCACTTAATGCTTTGTATGAAAAATTAGGCATGGGCTTTGATGTAGTACACAGCTGGATCTTTATCAAGGAAATTGGACAATCGTAGGATCTATTATCTACAATAGCAACATCAAAAGTTTTAAGATCAACTACTCTGATAAATATTTTATGTTAATATAATATAATATAATATTCTTATACAGTGTTTGGGTTATTTATTTAAGTAATATTAAAGAATTTCACAAACTATCCAACGTAAAATATTTTTTCATTTCAAAGCATTGAGTGGTAGAACTATATGCTTATTTATGAGTATGGTGGTTAATTATCGGACCCATCTTATAAGATAACATCGATAAAATTTTCTTTGATGGGAGTCGGAACCACCATAAATAATTCATACAACTACTTTTTGAGAAAGTGGTAAGTGGGGTTGAATCCACATGGATCGACGATACGTTAATTTCTTCAAAAAGAGACAAGAAATAAAAGAGGGGGGGGGGGGTTGATTTTTAGTTTTTTTAAAAAAAATGACAAAAGCGATTTAAAAGAGAAGATAAAATGAATAAAAGAGGTTTCCGGTTAAAGAGGGTTCATGCTTGATTCCGTTAGTTGATCATCGATGCAAATGTAACAATTATTAAAACAAGTAGAACAGTTATGGTCATTGGTACGACCTCACCTTTCCGTACCTTTTCGTCAGTCAAGGAGCGTCCGTTGGCTAAATTCCCTAATCAATAAACAACCCCGGAAATGTCCACAAGATTTAATCCATTAACAACATTAAGAACTAGAAAGGCCTGATCCTAACCAACAAATTCCGACGAGGATTCATTTAGATTAGATCATGCATTCTCCGTAACATAATTAACTACTTTGACACAATCAATCATGCTATGTTCTACTAATTATTGAACTAAACAAACATTTACGAATTTGTAAGTTCAATTAGCCATGCAAACCTTCTTGATAATGAACAACTGGCAATATTATTCATAAATCAGATGTTTGTAATAAGAGTGCAGAGAATAACATTGAATACCAATTTTAATAAAAGTAGTAAGCACTATTAGATCTCACAATGTTTCACGAATCAAGCAATCTCCGTACTTTAACCGAAAAATGAAGAAATTAGTCTAACATGCTAATGGAAGAACACACTAAGAAATGGAATTCTATTAGCAATTGGGCAACGTATTAAGAATAAAGAGAGACAGAATAAGTAGAATAGTAAAATAAAATGTAGAATTCAATGTAAACAAGAGATAGTTTTAGAGGTGTGAGGTGCCTCCTATTTATACTATTAGCACCTCACGAATCTAAACTTAAAAAATGGTAGATACATGATTGCTTATAAAAGTGTTAACAAATCATTTCCTAGCAATCAAAGGGGTCTAATTCGGATTTTTACTAGCAATTATTCAGCAATCATCCCATCTTTCTCAATGAAATCAGCAGCTTTCCGTTTTCTCCTGAGTTGACTGCAGCGTTAAGCGTGGGCACGCTTAGTAAAAACTTCGAATCTGCCACTCTTTTCCATTTGTTCCCTTAAATACCTTTAAATGTCATTCTTAGCTTCAGTTTACCATCTTTACTCATCATAAGACGTAATTTGCTGAAAATACATAAATCCACATGATTAGGAGTAATTAGTCCTTAAATAAGGCATTATAATCATCAAAGTATGATAGATTATACACTTATTAAATACCCCCACACTTAACTTTTTGCTAGTCCTCGAGCAAAATTAAGATCAGTTTTAGCAGTTAGAACCCTCCTTACAATTGAACACACTCAAGGTAGGTTGCAACATGTGCAGCGAGACTGACACACCTCATGAAAAGATAATTGAACATGTTTTCAAACAAGTTCTGACTCAATGTCTATCGTCAAAAATCAATCATACAAAACTAGTGGACTTTTGCTCACTGTTTTCCATACTCTCAAGTGTATATGGCTCAAGTGTATCCCTCGATGCTTTGCTAGAACAATGTTTCACCATAAGCTTGCTTATACACCACATCTCCACCACTTTAAAATATGCACACACAAGGATCAAAAGGTCTTCAATTTTGGTTCTAAAGGGGCTTTGGTTTGGGGGTAGGAATTTATGGATAATGAGGTTAAGCTCCAAGAGACTCAATTAGAGCACCAAGAAATTAAGTGAACAACAATTCAAAGCTCTCAAGAGTAATTTAATTCCCTAACCATTTTTGACAACTTCTTGAATTATGCCTTCTTGTTTCTTTTTAGAGAGACTTTCCTTTTTCTTTTTCTTCTCTCTCTTTTTTTTTTTGGTGGCAGGAGTATTTCTTTTCTTTTGCCAACTTTTTCTTGTTTTCTTTTGTTTATCTCTTTTTGTAATAGGCATAGAACAAGGTAACAACATTAGCTCCCACAAAGTGTGAAACCATAATTTGAAACCCCCATACTCATTTTGAGATATATCCCTTAGAGCACAAAATAGCAATGTCTCAAATACTCACCTTGTTTTGAGAACCATTCTTTAGGATAAACACAATTTTCCTTGATGCTCTAATGATTCTTGGAAGGGTCCAAATCAAGGTTAAAGAATGACGGGTTAGACTCACAGTTAATGGCTTTATCAACAAAACAAGGCTAAAAGGCTTAAGTGGGTTTACTAGGGTTAACATGTAATGTGGTGGTCAATTTAGGCCAAAAGTGGTCTCAATCCTAGTTCCTTTATCATATCCAAATGCATGCACATTTATGTAGCCTTGATGTGGTTCAAAGCAATTTTTAGGAACACAAAACCATAGAAGCATTTTCTCTCAAGAAAGAATGGAATATTTCATCAATGTGTTTAGGCTCAAAAGCTCACAAGGTTGTCTAGTCCTCTAATTCCATACAAAAGAATTTTCGATTCAAGTTATTGAGACGAAAACAAGTTCTTAAACCATGAGTTACCTAAAGCATGAAACATGTATTCTTTTTGCAGACAATGCCACCAAATCAAGAGTGGTTAAAAAAATGAAAAGGAATTCATCAAACCAAAAATTTTCACCAAAATATTTTCACAATTTTCACAAAAATCTTTTCACGATCCCAAAAATTATCCATCGATGTGAAAAATTATCCACCAATTTCATCAAGCATATCTATCTAGTTCACCAAGCACAACACAACAACCATACTCCTACACTTAAAATCCACAGTGTCCTCAATGTGGACAAATGCATGTAACTCAAGAACGGAAAACAAATGAGAGATAAGGGAAGAGAAGGTCCCTGAGGTTATGCCGTGATAGGTCAAGGGGTGGGGGGATTTTGTGGAGTGAGGCTGACGTGCTCAAATAGTTCAAGCAGGTTGACGGCGGCCCTGTGAGAAGGCGGTAGAGTGTTGCTTGGATGGAGACAACGAGGGCTGATAGAAGTAGCTGTGCAGCGGTCGATGCCGGCGGTGGCAGAGTGGTGCTATATCAGCGATGTGGCCGGCGGTTGATGGTGGTTGTGAAGTTCTGTCAAATGGAAAACACATAGGAGTAGGTGAAAATGCGTCGGTAGGCACTGAGAACGACAAATTTGCTAAATTCGTTAGACGTGGGCACGTCTATTGATTCTTACAAATCAGTAATTGGGATATTCCATTAGGCATGGGCATGCTTAATAGAAACAACATGTCAATCAATTCTGAAATTCAGACAGACTTGTTGAATTCGTTAGACGTGGTCACGCTTAATGAAAAGACTTATAAACCTCATGTTTCATTACACTCAAATGATTAAAAAGGAAAATATAGAAAAGAGGGATAGAGAAATCGTGGTTACCTCCCACGTAGTGCCTTTCTTTAATGTCTTTGGCAAGACGTTGTGCCTCAACTTGAATAAGTTGGGCACTCTAATTCCTCTTCTTCAACGTAATACACCCGACGACTGTGTGGACCTAGGAAAACTTTGAGGTCCATGAGAGAATTCTTCCTTAAACTTATCTTGTCATGAAAAGCTTTATTTTTGTAAGTTCTTGGACTCAATCCTTTGACGTCGACGATAGTCCATCCAATGGCCTCTCGAAACTTTCGAACTGTACGAGCTACCTTTTCTTCTTTCAAGGTAGTGAACTTGCTGAAGATGATTACCACTGATGTGTCGTCCTCCCTTAAGAAGGCATATTTGTGGTGTTCAGGTAACTCCTTCAATTCCGGTGTTGGTGCCGTGTTCTCCTCTAAAGTTCGCACTTGTACTGACGTGAGACTTTCTTTTAGTGCTGACTTTATGTGATCCTCCCCATTGCTGGCTAAAAATTTCTTCGAATGTTTCTCTTTGGTTGAATCGGGCTCGTCGGCTTATTTTTGTGGAATTTCAATTTCCTGCTCTGATCACGTGCCCACGCTTAGTGCTATTTTCGTCTTTGTTTGATTGCAGCTCTTTCTCACTGCATAAGGCAGTAGCACTAGCATTTTGTTTTAGGATTAATCACAGTTTGAGATAGTAGCTTACCTTGAGATTCCAATCTATTGACAGATGAAGCCAATTGACTGATTTGAGACTCCAAGTTCTGAATGCTCGCTTGGGTATTCTGTTGGTATTGTTGGATCTGTTGCTGCGTATTCTACTAAATTTGTTGGATCTATTGCTGAGTATTCTACTGAATTTGCTGAGCATTAGTGATGAATGTCTTCATCATATCTTCGAGAGACGTGCCTTGTTTGGGATTAGGTGGAGGAGGTGGTGGCCAACTTTGAGGTTGAGAATCATAACTAAGGTCGAGATGATCCCTCCATCCTGGATTGTACATGCTGAAATAGGAATCACATCTCTTTTGCGATGGTACGAAGAACCCTCTTATGGCATTGGTGTGTTTGGTGGGTGCTTCTTGGAGAGCGGGGTATAAATGGATCGGATGATCGTTGGAATTGCAGTCTCCACAAGCCTTCACTCCTTGGAACTTTTTTGCAACAATTCTTTGAACAAGGGATGTAAGTTCGTTCAGACGATCAACTAAGGAAGCCATATTTACCTCATGTAACCATAAAGAAACTAACTTATGGACACCAATCCCCGGCAACGGCACTAAAATTTGATGGGAGTCGGAACCACCAAAAATAATTCCTACAACTACTTTTTTGAGAAAGTGGTAAGTAGGGTTGAATCCACAAGCATCGGCGATAAGTTAATTTCTTCAAAAAAAGAAAAGAAATAAAAGAGGGGGGGGGGGGGGGTTGATTTTTAGTTTTTTAAAAATGACAAAAGTGATTTAAGAGAGAAGATCAAATGAATAAAAAATCTTTCCGGTTAAAGCGGGTTCATGTTTGATTCCGTTAGTTGATCATCAATGCAAATGTAACAATTATTAAAACAAGTAGAACAGTTATGGTCATTGGTACGACCTAACGACCTCACATTTCCTTACCTTTTTGTCAGCCAAGGAACGTCCGTGGGCGAAATTTCCTAATCAATGAACAACCTCGGGAACGTCCACAAGATTTAATCCATTAACTATATTAAGAACTAGAAAGGTCTGATCCTAACCAACAAATTCATACGAGGATTCATTTAGATTAGATCATGCATTATCCATAACATAATTAACTACTTTGACACAATTAATTATATTATGTTGCTACTAATTATTGAACTAAATAAATAAATACGGATTTGTAAGTTCAATTAGCTAAGCAAACAGGGGTGGAGCCAGGCCCCGTCAAGCCCTAGCGGCCAACAGGGTTTGGCTCCGTCGTAGAGCTATTAGCCTATCAAGTTCTAGGTTTAAACTTGTCTTATCTATTAAAAACATTAATAATAAAAATTCAAATTAACTTGTTTAAAAATAATTTTTTCCAACATCCCCATTTTTAGTTTATCTTAATTAGTTAGAACCATACGATTTTCACTTAGCCAAGAAGAAAAGATTGCTATCTCATGATTTTTTTCAATACCATGTTATAATTTTTTTCCAAAATTCCTCTTGCTTTTATGTTATCTATTACTGCTTTTCAATTTATATATTTCGATTTTCGATCAATTTATTTTTTTTGATAGTTTTGTAATTCTGTTTAATTTATTAGATAAAATAAATTTTAGTTTCTTTAGATTGATTACTTTTTTGGAGCCCAAAAGAATGTACAAATTTTCGAAAGAAATTTATTGTTTATGCTAATTTTTTAATGGTCATTATTCGAAATTTTAAATTAGTTGTTTATTATTTTATTTGGTAACTTTTTATTGAAGCCTCTCAAGACAAATAAACAAGCTTAGATATAAAAGTTGATTATGATTTTTTTTTTAAATTTATGATTATGTAAATATAAGTTTTTATTTTCGAATAATAGATAAATTTATTATTAAGAGACCGCGAAATTTTGTACTTGTAAATTTTAACATGCCCCTCCTTTGGATAATAGCTATAAGAATTAATTGTACTTATATCATTGTATTTATTTAATTTATGATGATTATATAGTAATTTAATTCTTTTTATGAATTTAATATTTTTATTTACCAAAATTATTAATTAAACTTTGACATGGCTAAGTTGACGTTCTGACTTCGCCATAAGCAAACCTTCGTGATAATAAACAACTGGCCATATTATTCATAAATCAGATGTTTGTAATAAGAGTGCAGAGAATAACATGAATACCGATTTTAATAAAAGTAGTAAGCACTATTAGATCTCACAATGTTTTAAGAATCAAGCAATCACCGTACTTTAACCGAAAAATGAAGAAATTAGCCTAACATGCTAATGGAAGAACACACTAAGTGGAATTCCATTAGCAATTGGGCAACGTATTAAGAATAAAGAGAGATAGAAGAAGTAGAATAGTAAAATAAAATTTAGAATTCAATGTAAACAAGAGATAGTTTTAGAGGTGTGAGGTGTCTCCTATTTATACTATTAGCACCTCACAAATCTAGACTTAGAAAAGGGTGGATACATGATTGCTTATAAAAGTGTTAACAAATCATTTCCTAGCAATCAAAGGGGTCTAATTCGGATTTTTACTAGCAATTCTTCAACAATTATCCCATCTTCTCAACAAAATCCGCAGCTTTCCGTTTTCTCCTGAGTTGACTGTAGTATTAAGCGTGGGCATGCTTAGTAGAAACTTCGAATCTACCACTCTTTTTAATTTGTTCCCTTAAATGCCTTTAAATGTCATTCTTAGCTTTAGTTTACCATCTTTAATCCTCATAAGACTTAATTTGCTGAAAATACAATAAATCCACATGATTATGAGTAATTAATCCTTAAAATAAGGCATTATAGTTATCAAAGTATGGCAGATTGTACACTTATCATTCTTCAATTATTAAAGAGTATCAATTTTATTGCTCTGTTTTTTTATATTCAAAATACTATATATTTTTTTATTATTATATATAACTTCGAGTAACATCTCCAAATTACTAACTCTCCAATAATTATTTGATAGGACAATTTATATCATAGGACTAGCTAGTTCTTCTAATTGACAAATCTCCATCAAAGCCCACATTTCTTAAAGTCATATTGATTGCATAGTGTTACATATAAATCAAATGATGGACCAAGAAAATGAATAAGCATTGACCACAAAAGTTCTACCAAAATAAAAGTGCATCTTATGCCTCAATTATAAATAAGACTCCAATGTTTAAGTAATTTTTCCATACAACTTTTGTGCATTGCCCAATTGAACTTCATAGCTCTTAAATAAGTCTTTGTATTTTTCTGTTGTTACTTACCGTCCACGAGTGAAAATAAAAAAGGGTTTATTAGGAAAAGTAACAACACAAGCTGAAATAAAATCAGATGGAGACTTGTTTCACCAAGTGCTCAGCCACACTCCACACCATCTATCAGGCATGAGCCCTGATATAATACAAGGCTGTGATATTCATCAAGGAAATTGGGGAACCGTAGGATCTATTATCTATTGGAGTTACACCCTGCAATGAATGAATGAGATAGATAGTGCGGGAAATTGTGTATTATAAAGTCGAGGCAAGAGTTAGACTCTTTATCTTTAAGACAATTATTGCCCCGCTCTGGTGCTCACGGAATTGGCAATTTGTCTCCCAAGATACAACGACTTTATATCCCAAAGTAGCAGCACTGCAAACTTTGAGAAACGGCGAACCAAACGATATCTTGAAACTCTCTTGCTAAACTCTAAAATGCTTTGTATGCTTAAGAATGCTATGAATAGTTGAATGCTTGAATGCCATGAAATGAAAATGGGAGATCTATTTATAGGAGTTGGAAAGGTGTTTTGAATGGATATGTCCAATTAGAAAAGATGCCTTTGAAAGGTTATGACCTTTCAACCGAATGGATGCATCATTTCACCCAAAGGACATACCATTTAACTCAAATGGAAGCATCCTTTCATCCAAAGGACATACCATTTAACTCAAATGGATGCATCCTTTCATCCAAAGGACATACCATTTCACACAAATGGACACATCATTTCATCCAAAGGGTTTCACCCAATGGACATATCATTTCAACCAAAGGATACACCCATTAGGTTGATCAGACACGACGGGATGATGATTGGGGCCCATCAACCATCATCTATGTGTCACGAGCTGTCACAAGCTATCACGAGCTCGTTATGTGTCACACATCGTAACCAATCACTTGTCACGATTTATCCTTTAATTTATCATTCACCATTTTCCAACAATCCCCCACATGAATGAAAATTAATGCATATGAGCATGCAGACACTCAAGAGAGTTTCAACCGAGAAGTCATTGCATCAGGATAGGTAGTTGGTGGCTTTGAACCTTCCTTAGGAGAATACCATCGGATTTACTTGGCTAATCAGTGAACATGATGTTTTGAACTGTTCAGTCGTTGGTGTAAACCAAGACAATAGTACCTGCACAATGCCTTCTCTAATATTTTTGGTTCTCACGGTTTAGTCCGTTTTGGCCCTGGACTCCATCTTGGATTCATAAGTGTTTTACATTTGAAGCGGCCCGTCTTCACACTTATATAGGTGATCTCCTATAATGTTCTTGACTTAGAATAGGAATCATTAAAAGCTTATAGCTTAACCTTTACCCTTTACTGACAGCACTTTTGTCATAGGAATGGGAAGGAGTAAAACTCCAAGTGCTTTCCACAATCTTTATAACTTAGTTGTCCCATTGAACCAAGATCTTGGGATCTCCAGTCAACAAGGTTGGGTTACCGCTATAAAGATTTAATTGGCGGGTTTTAATCCCATTCCCCTCGACGAACAGTATACTAGATCTCTAGAAAGGCCTTTCGTTAATGGATCCGCTAAATTATCCTTTGACTTTATATAGTCAATAGATATGATTTCATTAGAGATCAACTGTCTTATGGTATTATGTCTTCGACGTATATGTCTCGACTTACCATTATGCATATTGCTTCGTGCCATTTCAATAGTCGAACGACTATCACAATATATCATAATAACAGGCACTTGCTTTTGTCCAACACGGAACGTACTCCAAAAAATTACGAAGCCATTCATTTTCTTCTCCTGCTTTATCTGAATCTATAAACCCAGATTCCATAACAGAATGAGTGCTTTTCTCTATATACCTTAATCTACCAATCATTCTTGAAAATTCAATTTGACCTCCTGTTCACCTTGGTTCTTTGCTTAGTGTAGATTTCTATCTACATAAGTCTTAGCAGGTGAACGGTCATGAACATTGAACTTTCTAGTACAATCTCAACATGATGAGACTATGATAAGACAAGTCTACAGACGTTTTAGAGATCTTAGTCTCTACCATTACATCAGCTAAACCTTATGTCTTTCATATCACAATATTTTGCCAATACTTTCTTGGTAGAGATTGCTTCCTTTTATCAACATAGCATCTACATATAGATCGACTATGACAAAGGAGCTAGAAGTGCCTTTAACATAGACACATCTATTACACTCGTTGACCTTGAAGTCACTTGACAACATTGTTTATCAAATTTTCCATGTCATTTGTTATGAGCTTGTTTAAACCCATACAACAATTTGATGAGTCTACAGACCTTCTTTTCTTGTCCAGGAACGACAAACCCTTTAGGTTGTTCCATGTAGATCTCTTCATCTAACTCGCCATTCAAGTAACTTTGAATTCCTTCCATATCAGATGTAGCTTTTCAATCATAACAGCTACTTGGAAGGATTCACTGAGCCTAATTCCTTCTACATGCTGATCATGCAAGATCATTTAGAATTCTTGGATTTAGCTCATGGCCGTTTTGGAATACACTATTTTGAATTTCAAGAAATTCCCGACTATGAATTTCTTCAAGCCGGCATCCTCCGTTTTGTATTTCTTTTCCAAGGATTCTCAAAGGATTTTTGCAGTCTTGGCTGAGCTATATACATTGTATAAAATATCGCTCAAGCCATTGAGGATGTAATTTCTGCATAGAAAATCCCCACATCCCCATGCATCAAAAGCAATCCTTTGTTGGGGTCCAGTCTCCTCCTCAGAAACAACGGGGGCTTCCTTACTTAAGAACCTAGCTAGGTTCAACGTAGTGAGATAGAACAACATCTTTTGATGCCATCTCTTAAAGTCATTACCTGAGAATTTCTCCGGCCTTTCTCCTTGGGCAGCAATCGGTTATGGCACATGTGGTTGGACAACCATAGTAGCCGGATTAGCAGCAGCAGATCCAGTTGCCATAGCTGGATTGGTAACAGCAGACTCACTCGCCATAATACACAATGACATATAATTGTCTTAAACTTGTAATGAATGAATGAGATAGATAGTGCGGGAAATTGTGTATTACAAAGTCGAGGTAAGAGTTAGACTCTTTATCTTTAAGACAATTATTGCCCCGCTCTGGTGCTCACGGAATTGGCAATTTGTCTCCCACGATACAACGACTTTATATCTCAAAGTAGCAGCAATGCAAACTTTGAGAAACATCGAACCAAATGATATCTTGAAACTCTAAAATGCTTTGTATGCTTAAGAATGCTATGAATAGTTGAATGCTTGAATGCCATGAAATGAAAATGGGAGATCTATTTATAGGAGTTGGAAAGGTGTTTCGAATGGATATGTCCAATTAGAAAAGATGCCTTTGAAAGGTTATGACCTTTCAACCGAATGGATGCATCATTTCACCCAAAGGACATACCATTTAACTCAAATAGATGCATCCTTTCATCCAAAGGACATACCATTTCACACAAATGGACACATCATTTCATCCAAAGGGTTTCACCCAATGTACATATCATTTCAACCAAAGGATACACCCATTAGGTTGATCAGACATGACCGGATGATGATTGGGGCCCATCAACCATCATCTACGTGTCACGAGCTGTCACAAACTATCACGAGCTTGTTATGTGTCACACATCGTAACCAATCACTTGTCACGATTTATCCTTTAATTTATCATTCACCATTTTCCAACACACCCATAGTGCGTATTCTAAGTACATACACACACACACATATATATATATATCATATGCTCATATGCATGTACGGTGTCAACTGTATTTATTCTGACAAAAATTTCAATTTAATATATCAATAATTGTTTATGATGAAAACTTTATACACAATATATTTTAATTACTAACTATACATATGGTTTCTTATATAATTTTTGCCACTAAATAAATATGAAAATTGTTTTTTGTGTCGAAATAATTTTATTTTAACATAATATATGGAATATGTGACGATTCTCATATTATTACTTGAGTTTTCCTAACTAATATTTCTTTTTCTTAGTATGTCTAATAGAAATAAGAGTGAGTCCAAAAAAAACTTTTGAATGGGATGATAATACAGTCAAACTGAGTATAAGTGCCCAACTTAAATTTCCATACTATCCATTTATAAAAGAAATTGCAAAAACACAGACTATGTACTGCAATCATCTCCAAAATACAAACTATTAAGTGAATTGAGCATTATATTAGAAGCAATGAAAAATGACGGTGTTAATTACCTCATCAGTTATTTGAGAAATACTCTTGTGTTCAACATTCGAAATAGGATTTTGCATATATATATATATATATATATATGTGGTGAAATTGATAAAAATATTAAACCTACTAATTATTCTTTTTGAATATTTAATACTTCTTAGATGGTGTGACATTAAGAAGAAATGAAAGATTTAGAGAGTAGATAGAGGTATTGATAGTAAAGTTTTAAGAACACAAATTGTTCAACTTACAAACAAAAAGGACAACAAAATGAACAATTTTGATTTCTAAATTCTATTTATACATGAAACTTTTGTGAGAAAATTAAATATTGTCTAAATTTTTCTCTTTTTAAACCATCACTTTAGTAACTACTTAAATGTACAATGTATAGTTAGAAGAAACCTAGTCTTACCAGTTAGATGTAGGTCAGATCTATTATTAATTTCTAAAATTATGTACATACTTTTATTGCACTTTACGGCTTGATAAAACCATTTGTGCTCATATCATTTCAAAAATGTATTTTCTCTATGGACTACAAGATACTCAATTTCTTATGAATTAGTATTTGAACTACATATATATACATATATATATACAAGTTCTACACATTATTATTTTTTACGAACGTTGCAATCCTAAGATAACATTTTTATATGTGCAAAATAACCAAAACTATTTATATAGAAAGAAATTTCAAATCTTGCTTATTTTATTTGGTTGTAAAAAACTTCTAATGTAATGGAGGGGAATAAAGTATATGAATGTTAAATGCTCTTGGAGTTCATTTTAGACTTAAATTATGTTGTAATTAAGTTATTATTATACTGCAAATTTTATTTTAGAATTACAATTACTTTTTAAAATAAATCAATTTACCTTCCCGTATTTTTTAAAATGGAGCAATTTACCCCTGTCAAAATTCAAAAAAGATCCTATTAGTTCAAGATGTTCAAAATTCAAAAAAAATGAGCAACTTACATAGTGTAAGAGAGGGAGAGGGAGATGATATTTATGTTTAATTGACTTGGGTATAAAATTAATTGTTCATGATAGTAAGATCATGAGATCAATTCTTATAAAAATTGGTGCATGTATATTTTACCTTTTATTAAACTTGCTTTATTTTAGAAAATTACATTGATATTTGACATGATTTCTATAAAATATATATATATATATATATATTATCAGAAAAGAAGCTTTTCAATTTTGTCGCACAAATCAACAGAATAATAATGATGCGATAAATATTAGTCTAACTTTAAATTATTTTAAAGTTTAAATGATAAAATTAATTTGAAAAAATTCACCATATCTTTTGCATATCCAAATCTAAGTACATCTCATGTAGAGAATTATGAATACTTTTTCATAAAATTTTATTTAAAACATTATTATACTTATATATTATTTTAACTTGCATCTGATAATCCATTGCTCAACTAACCTGTTTTAAATTGAATTCGAGAATAAAAATAATTCTTCAATAGAACAACAATCATACAAAGTTAACTACGTATGTTATACCTTAATAAAAAAATTTAGTAAGATACACAAATTCATTTCTCGTCAAAGTGATCGCTCGGAACTTTTGAAATATGTAATTGGGAAAATTATTTTTCTAGTCCGTTGAGTATGCCCAATATTAATTTTAGTTCGGTAACTATGCCCTTTTTTTTTCTAAGTCCAGTAACTTGCAAAATTGATAAGATTTAGTCCTCCAGTGGTCGATTTTTGATTTCTTGGCCGGAAATATTATATGGTATGCCAATTGGACATATTTTGAGAATTTTTAAGTCTACGTGGTAATTGAAATGAGGTGGATTTAATTTAAATGCCACCTAATATATGTGGTTATACACATGGCAACTAATACATGTGGTTGTACACGTGTATAAGTTGCCAAAAATTAACTAAATAGTTGCCACGTGTGCATTTTTTGGCTAATTTTCAAAATATCGCCGAAAAATTGAGTAAAAAACCCTAATTCGTACTAAATCTCATCAATTTGGTAAGTTATTGGACTTAAAAAAAATGGGCATAGTTACCGGACTAAAATTAATATTGGACATACTTAGCGAAGTAAAAATATAATTTTCCCATAAAAGGATATATCTTTAGATTAGAATTTGAATTTTTTAACATTTTCATTCTTCTCGATCTCATTTTTTTGAAAAAAATATATATAACATAAATAAGTTTGTATATGAAAATTTTAAATGGATTATTGAAATAATAAAACCTGTGAGAATCATAGAACAATTATTTGTTCATCCTTTGAATTGTACACTTTATTATAATTTTTTATTTCCTTTAATGCAAATAAAATGAAATTTATAGCTTTAGTTATTTTTTTGCTCATGATTGATTCTTTTTCCAATTGTTAAGTGTATGTATACACTCATATTGAGTAATCACTTTTTGAAAAATTTTGTAGACTATTTTTTATTACTGAATTTTAATAGTTTACATTTTTATTTTGATATTTCAGTCATTTAATCTTTTAACAGTTTATTGTGTTATTTTAAATAATAATTTTATATCTCCAATTCTTTTACAGTGTTAAAATTTTAATTTCAAAAATAAGTACTATAGATGCATTATAGTATATGAACTTATGCTATACATCTATATGAAATATATATAAATAAACTATTCAAAACTTTGAAACTACAAACTTCATTTTCGTTATATATTAATAATTTATCATGGAAATAACATCTAAGTTATTAATTTAGTATAAACTTATATTCAACATAATTATTGTTGTACTCAATACATTATACATTGCATAATCGTAATTGTCTATTGGATTTCTTTTTTAGGTAAAATTATACTTATGGTCCCATAGGATTGAGGGGTCAACACTTTTGGTCCCGTGTTTCATGAAATGACCAATTTAGTCCCAAAATTAGGAATTTTCGACACTTTTGGTCCCGTGCTTCCTGAAATGATCAATTTAGTCCCAAAATTGGAAATTTTCGACACATTTGATCCCACTAACGGCGAGACGTTTACCGTTAATATTTTTTACGAAAATCATCTAATGGGACCAAATATGTCGAAAATTCTCAATTTTGGGACTAAGTTGGTCATTTCAGGAAGCGCGGGACCAAACGGGTCGAAAATTCTCAATTTTGGTTCTAAATTGGTCATTTCAAGAAGCGCGGGACCAAAAGTGTTGACCCCCCAGTCCTATGGGACCAAAAGTGTAATTTGGCCTCTCTTTTAATTACATTATTTTTAGTTAAAATTATTAGATCATTACATTTAATTATCAACTTATTTAATGGGGTTAAATGCAATTACTACTCTTGAAGTATTCACCCCACATCAATTACCCTCCTAAAGTATTAAAATCTTAAAAAAAAAAAAATGGCCTTCTCAATCCTTTAATTTTGAAGTTTGAAAAGTCCATTTTATCTTTACTAAAATTGATTTCTGAAAAAAAAAATTAAAGAGATTTTTAAATTCCAAAACCACTCTTTTTGAAGCTTTGTATAATTTTGGTTTTACTTGTTCATCAAGCTCTTTTATTTTTATAATCCTACAGTATTTGGAACTCATTTTAATTTAGCTTTACTTATTTGTCAAACTAAGTTAAAAATAAATTTATACATTCATATAATTACCATATTTATTAATTACCATATAATATAAATATATGTTATAAATATATGTTAATTGCATATTTTCTTATTAACTCATCAGCCCTTTCGATTTTATTTATTGTATGTTCATTTAAGTAAATATATATATATATATATATATATGAATGTAGCACCCCTACAACATTACAGTTTAATACCACTAATTATAATCTATCCTCCATAATTAAACCCGTTTTACAAGAAATTTCTATTAAACCCAATAAATCGTGAAATACAAATTCAAATAAAAATCTAATATCTATGTAGTTATATAGCTAGAGACCTCAACCCAAGGTATCACTGTTGACCCACCTAATAAGACTGGCAGCACGGCTTATGATCCAATTCAATTAGTCACTGTGACTTATATCCTAAAAAAAATACGTGGCAAGGAATGAGCTGCTTACTCAATAAGTATAGCTAATCAGCCTATATACATCGATAGAGACATGCCATGAAACAACTCAATAAATAATCAGTGTACAATCACCACAAAGTCATAAGGTAATCAGCATCATAATTACACATCAATCCATAGAACAACATATATATATATATATATATATCCAAAATTTCAGTTTATTTCTGAGGGCTCTGCTTCTCTAATTGGAGTACATCAGTCAATGATTTTGCCAGTCATTATCATCTCAATCAATGTCACGTCATATACAGCACAGGATACCCGTCGAATGTGATATCCCCACACTATCTGAGTGTGTAGCAATATCAGCACAAAGATATCACAACGAACATGGCATCGCCACACCACCCCAGTGTGTAGCTATCAACACAAGATATCCCCGCTACCCAGAATACCCCGATACCCTACGCGCCATAGTACCTAGCTTATATTCATTTTTCTCATCTCACATCATCATCAACCACGTCATCATAAACCATTGACTATATTCCCCAACTAGGTAAGTCATCTATATATCTCAATTTAACGATATACTCATAATTGACTTTGTCGTTCAACTCCATGCAACAATAAAATATAATATAAGACAATCATCTGTCAATCTTTATAATACATAAATAACTGCAAATAAACACATAACGATAGTTTTACAAAATATCCACGTAATCCAAATAAGCATTTACGAATACCAGTCAGGTTTATAAGGAACACGTGTACCTATATATACTTATATATATATATAGATCAAATTAACTATACTTACCTCAAATCTCAAAACGTTTACCTTAGTAAAAGGAGGCGATCAATCCTCTACTATATCATCACGTCCTATAAGAGGATATAATACGTATAATCACTATATCAAGAATATTATACATTCTAGATAAAATATTAAATAACATTTGTTCATTCTCCATCAATCTTCTAATATTTCATTAGGGAATAAGTCACAATGACTAGCCGAAGGGTGAATCATAAGCCGATTATCAATATTACTAGGTGGGTCAGCAGTGATATCTTGAGTTGGGAGCCGTAGTTGCATAATTCCGTATGTATAAGGCTTTCAGTCAATTGTATCCTAAGTTTTGTAATAACTAGGAACTACACCTTTCATTTTCCTTATATTTATAAATACTAGAATTGATGATTAAATACAATATTTCGATGACGCATGTCATTCCATGATGTCTCGGTATTATATTTGAGAAAAATGTGATTTATCTTATTAGGTTAAATATGGATTTCTTATAAGATGGAATGTAATTACCGAGGGGGTGTTACAATGCATGTATAAATATATTTTTAATTTGACTTGACAAATAAGTGAAATTAAAATAAAATGGGCTCCAAGTACTTTAGGATTACACTACAAAAAAATGCAGGAATTGAAACGGTAACAGGAACAGTTTTTTTAATTTTTGGAACGGTAAATAGTTCACTGGATCCTTTTTCGACTGCCATTAGGAACGGTTGAGGAACGGGAGGCAATCCGTGGCAGTAAGAGGCGATCCTAATAGGTAGGAACGGTAACGAAGCGACCGTTCCTATTTGGGAACGGTTTTTGGCATATTTTCTATATACCGTTTCTAATTATCTTTGTACGTATGAATTTATAATTTTTGCATT
This sequence comes from Sesamum alatum, assembly GCA_034509735.1. NCBI lineage: Eukaryota > Viridiplantae > Streptophyta > Magnoliopsida > Lamiales > Pedaliaceae > Sesamum > Sesamum alatum. Next base: position 30,969,735 of record JACGWO010000007.1, on the reverse strand, counting down.
TGGAACACCTTATAAATTTTAGGAACGGCCGCATCGAAATTAAATCGCCAATTTGAAACAATGGTTAGAACACATTTTGAAATTGTCACCATAAGTTGTAGATACATTTTAACATGGTATCTGGAATAGACATAGGAACGATCAGTTTTATAGATTAGGATCGGTAACTGGAATACATGTTGTCGCGTTCGTTAGGAACGGTTTTCGCACTCCAACTTTGGAATACCACTTTGGACCGATTTTTGGTATTTCCTTTAGAACGAAAGCCTAACCACGAAAGTATTGATTTTGGAATACATGTAGGCACGATAAGTCTCGTCTTTAGGAACAGTTGACTCTATATTTGGAATGGCGTTTCCATCGGTATTTGGAACGGTAACTGATTTAAAACAGTCAAATATTGGAACTGTATTTGGCTCTCAAAGGCCGTCTAAAGTCCGTTCCTAACTAATTAATTATTAATTTTTTTATAGTAATAATTATTATCATTTAAATATAAATTAAATTATTAATAATATTTTTTTATTTTGATTTTATAATTAATATTTAAATATGAAAAAATTCATAATTTAGAAATAAAAATTATATTAAATACGAATATTATCCGATTTAATTACAAAAAAAAATACATAATCTACTCCTCGTCCCGATCGGCCTCGTCCATCTCGTCAATGTCTGCAAGGGTGGGGTCTCTAGGAGGCCGTGACAGGCCGGCACCGGAGTGACTGGTCTGCATGGCCTTCATCATGCTCATCAGGTCCATCATAATCTCCTCGAGGCGGACCATCCGAACCTCCATGTTTGACGAAGGTGCTGGCTTTGGCGCTGGCGGTGGCGATGGCGGTGGTGGTGGTGATGGCGAGGTAACGGTCTGGCTGAGATCCAGGGCCTCAGAACCAAGACCGAATACTCGGCCCTTGTTCTTGCCCCCGACACAAGCCAGCCACATCTCCTGCTCGGTCTGCGCCACCGAGCCCTCTGATTCGGGAGGAGGATCCCCAGGATTCGCCATGGCCTGAGACTAATGATCCTCCATCATCTTCTGGGACACATCTCCTACAAAAATAATTAGAATAAATTAGAAAATTTTCAAACATTAAAAAAAATAAATTAGAATGTATTAATTACAACTTACCGCCACCTCCGCTGCCCTCGGCCCACTCCAGCCGCCGTCGGCTTTCTTCTTGTAGCATCTGGAGAATAACTCCATCTGCTTCACTGGTCGGCCGAGCTGCTCCTCTTGTAAAAAGAAATGGCAAACAATTATTACCATTTTAATTTAATAATAATAAATACTTGAAATAAAATTAAATATCTTACCAATTTTCGATTGTGAACACTGACGGAGATAGATCCCCCGCGGTACATAGTAGCGGATGCGGATGCGGATGCGGCTGGGTTGGCGTTCCGATTCGCCTTGTTCTTCTCGCACTCCTTCTTGAACTCCGGGGACTCCCAGTACAGGAGGAGCTGCCGCCAGACCTCGTTCGCCAGCCATAGAGGCTTCTGCAGGGACTGTCTGGCGAGGACGAACTTCTTCCTGAGGAACTTCCCAGCCCAAACGCGGAAGATCTTGAACATCGACTCATCGTCAGCGTCCCACCAGTACGTTATCTGTATTAAAATATATATATATATATATAAATATATATTAGAACTTAGATTGTTAAAATATTTAAAAATAAAAATTAATTGTCGTTACCTTCAAACTCTCAAACCAGAAATGCTGGTGCTCTGGCGGCACCTTGCGCAAACTGCTCTAAGGATGGGGATATTGTCCTCGCACGACCGCGTACATGCACTCGTGGATCTTCCGATCACTCCTGAAATTATAAAATAATTAGTATGACATAAAAACAATAATTTAAATTTTAAAAATAATTTTAAAAAATATAAATATACCTCGCATCGGCGAGTGTGATGTACTGGCCCGCGGATGTTGGTGGGAGTGGTGGGGCCGGTGGGGGTGGTGGGGCAGCCCATAGACGGGCCGGATCGACCGCCGGTGCGGTAGTGGATAGTTCGGGCTGCTAATCCGGCACCAGTAGAAGCACCGAGCTGCTGATCCGGCGCAGGTGGTGCGGGTGCCTGCTCTGCCAGTGGTGGTGGTGGTGGTGGTCGGAACACTGCTTCCCCATCCTGGGAAGCAACACCGGCCGGCGGTATAGCCGGTGAGCCGCGACCGCGGCCACGACCACGACCGCGGCCACGTCCACCTCCTCGAGATGGGAAATCCCGACCAGACATTGATTTACAATTTTTCTAAAAAAATATTGGTTGTATGAATTTGAAAAAATACGACTGCAAACAAAATACTAAAATTATATACTAATTCAAATTTCCCTCATTTTTTTTAATTTGCCGCCATATTTGAAAAATTGTACCTTAAATCCTAATTCAAATTTTTCTCTTTTCTTTTAATTAATCGCCATATTTGAAAAATTGTACCTTAAATAGGAACGGTCCTGATAAATTTGGACCGTTCCTAATTCAAATTTCCCTAGCTTTTTTTTGTTTGGCACCTATTCAAATAGTTGTACCTGTATTAGGAACGGTTGTTAGAATAAAATATCCGTTTCTATGTTTAAAATTTATTCTGATTTCTTAGAATAATCAAAATACATGTATCGAATACAATTTTTACAATAAGGTTAATAAAAAATTACAGAAAAATTTCTTAAAATTTAATAAGTCTCTTCATCGGACTCAGCCTCATCAAAGCTATCTTCATATTCATCTTCGGATTCACTGTATGGCGAGCGCGATGGCCCTGCTCCATGATCAACGACCAACTGTATTCCCGTTGGGTCATACAGTTCAAAGGTTTGGTTATTACAACATCTGGATTAGGTCCAACTTCATCCATCTGATAGGCGACCTCGGTCCATCGCGATTCATCGATTACTCTTCGAGCCTTGATTTTGCAAACAGCTTTCCAATCGACTTTGTCCCTCTTCATGCTCGGGTAATCCACGTAGTAGACTTGTACTGCTTGTTATGCCAGTATGAATGGTTCATTCTTTTGGTAGAGCTTTTTGAAGTTGACATCAACGACGTGATAACGAGGGTGTATCTTCATGCCTCTGACCGGATCGACCCAACGACAATTAAACAGTACAATGTGCATGTTTGGAATTAGTGGGTAATCTAGCTGAATTATCTCTTCCAAAATTCCATAGAAGTCAAAATCCGTGTCTGTATATGATGAGCTTTTGACACAAACACCACAATTCATTGTTGACTTCCCGACATTGTGACGTTCAGTGTGGAAATTGAAGCCATTGACGAAGTAAGGTGGGTATGTCGTCACTTCTGCTCTTGGTCTCCAATAATGCAACTTCAATAATTTATTGTTTGTGTAATTCAATTCGGGTTTCACCTGCAATTAATCATATATATAGCAATTGAAATAATTGATTACAAATTAATGAGCATATCGCATTTACAAGAAATCGATAATACTTACACGAGCCTTGAACCAATCCTTGAATTGTGTCACCACTAGTTGATCAATTATCGGGTCCTCCGAATTGTGTTGCTTGAACAGTTCATTCAAGAATGACCTGTTATGGTAAAACTAATAGTTATAAATATACATGTATTTGAAATTGAAATGATTCGTACGAGATAATTACGTTTGTATAAGACACTTACTCATAGTATGGTGCAACTACTTCACAATTACACAAGACGTATGTCTCGATAACATGAAGTTCCTTACCACTCAGCCATCTCTTCTTCGAGGCTCCACTTGCTCAGCCCGGGTAATTGAAAATGGACCGAACTATTCAATCGTCGTTGCTCGTGAGATCATCGTTCCGATCGGGTCTGTTTCGCTTGTAGAGAATGTGCGGTTCGAAGTAGTGATAGGAGAAAAGTCCGATTTCTTCGACAATATAAGCCTCTACAATTGACGCCTCGACGTGTACTTTGTTTTTCACCTTTTTTCTTCAAATCGCGTAGGAATCTATTCATACGACTATTTATTATAATGCAAATAATAAATATATATTTAACAGTATTTATTTAATTACCTTTCAAATGGGTACATCCACCTGTATTACACGGGCCCCCCCAACGTGCACCTCATATGGAAGGTGAACAATTAGATGCTCCATTGAGTCGAAAAAAGGAGGAAAAATTTTCTCGAGGTTGCATAGGATGACGGCTACACTATCGTCCAATTCTTTTACCTTGGCCACATCTAGTGTTGTTGAGCATAAGATCTGGAATAGAAGGCTCACTTCCGTTAAGACCCCTTACACGTGCTCTGGAAGCATTTCACGGAAGGCAACCGGAATCAATTTCTGTATGAAAACCTGACAATTATGGCTCTTCATGCCGTGCATCCTCAACTCCTTCAGGTCGACGCAACGGGCCAAGTTAGAGGCATACCCATCGGGAAACCTAAGACAACAAATTCACTCATATATCTTCTTCTTTTGCTCCTTCGTCAGTGTATATACCGTCTTGGGCATCACGTTCGGTCTCCTTTCTTCCACCTCAAGCTCCGGCCGATTACATATGATCTTCAGATCCTTCCGTGCATTCAGATTGTCCTTCGTTTTCCCCTTGATGTCCATCACAGTATTGAATATATTATCGAACACATTCTTCTCAATATGCATGACATCAAGATTGTGTCGTATCAGATGCACCCCCCAGTATTCAAGCTCCCAGAATATGCTTTTCTTCGTCCACTTATGGTCGACACCGTAGCCTTCCGGTTCACTCAACGGTTGTTCGACAGCCATACTAAACGCATCGACACGGGTTCGGATCTGTTCTCCAGTCAGCCTCGGACATGCAACCTTCCTCTCCATTCAATTTTTAGTGAAGGTTTTCTTGCTCCTGCGATAAGGATGAACTGGTGGTAGGAATTTCCTATGGCAGTCAAAATAACATGCCTTCCGACCATGCTGTAAATAGAATGCCCGTGTGTCCTCCATACAAACTGGACACCTCATAACACCGGCGGTACTCCATCCAGACACCATCCTATAAGCAGGAAAGTCGTTCACTGTCCACATCAATGCGGCATGCATCATGAATGCCTGGTTTGTTGCAGTATCATGCGTACGTACACCCACATGCCATAAATTCTGCAACTCCTCGATCAACGGCTCCAATTAGACATCGATTAGACGTTTCGGATTCAATGGGCCAGGGATCACCATCGTTAGGAACATATACTTAGACTTCATGCATATTTCCGGTGGGAGATTGTACGGTGTAAGTATCACGGGCCAACATGAGTAAGTTTTAGGCCAACATGAGTAAGTTTTACCATACTGGTCGTGCTGTGCAAACCCATCTGTACACAACCCAAGTCTAATATTACGAGACTCAGCTGCAAAATCAGAATACGGTCGATCAAAATGCTTCCAAGCCTCTGCATCGGATGGATGACACATGGATTTTTCCTCCGTCTGATTGCTCGCATTCCAAGGCATATGCTCTGTTGTGGCCTCCGATGCATACAACCTCTGCAGCTGAGGGGTAATCGGTAGATACCTAAGAATGGCATACGGGGACTTCTTGCGTTTAGGATTTCTGTCCCTGGTGGGCTTGTACCTAGTGTCTGCACAAAATTTGCAATATTCCAAATCAATATCGTCCTTCCAATACAACATGCAATCGTTTTTGCAAGCATCAATCTTCTGAACTGGTAAACCCAGTTCTCTTATCAATTTCTTCGTATTGTAATAATCGGCGGGGAAAGTGTGATCGTAGGGCATTAGAGTATCAACCCACTGGCATAACCGATCATATGTATGCTCGGAAAAACCCCCATCGGCCTTGATATTCACCAAAGAGAAAATTGACGCCAATTGAGAGGTGGTGCAGCCGTTCCACAACGGTTGGTCCGCAGCATGAACTACATCAAAAAAACGGTCTGACAAACCAGACACATAATCATAGGGCCCCGAATCGTAATATGAACTAGGACCCACATCAGATGGACAATACCGAGTACCATCATCAGTCGGTCCCTCCTGGTTGTACGAAGACCAGAAAGACGGCCCGGTGGCATCGAATACCATCCTCTACGCCCAATCCATCTGAGCCGCATCACCCCAATGAGAACTACCCTCCTCCTGAATGGGTAGCGTTTATTGCTGCTGCACAGGGGGCGCTGCCAATGCTTCAAAGTATTCATGCACCCTCTCCTCACCATGCGAAGTCCAATTATAAAACTCTGGCATAAACCCTTTCGTACACAAATCAAAATCTACCTCATCTGGTGTTTTGAACCGTTCGTTTTTGCACTTCCGAAAGGGACACTTAATCTTGTCCCCGTCCATATATGCACGCTGAGACTGGGCCCATTCTAAAAATATTGTAACACCATCCTCAAACTCCGGCGTCACACCCAGGACGTCTCGATCATACATCCATTTCCTCAACTGTCTTAACATGATTGGTCCTACATATAATTCACAACAGTACGCAATTAAATTACGAGAGTATATTATATATATATATATACAAAAATAACAGAATTTTGCATACTTACCGGAGCAAAACACCTATCAATATCAATGCAAAATTCGTGCCCGGTAATTGATATGTTCGATTTTCCGTATAAAGAATCAAGGGGGGGAGTTACAACAAAATGAGTTGGAGAGTAGTTATAAGAACAATGAGAAAGAAGGGGGACATATATATAGAAAATATTGGAACGGGCATTGAAATATTATTTGGAACACAAAACTAGCCGTTTAAATATAGCCGTTGTTCCAGCTTTAGGAACGGTCGCAGGTGGGGTGATAGGAACGGTAATATTGCCGTTGTAATATAGCCGTTAGGGCATATTAGGAATGATATGAGGCACACGCAAAAGGACCGTTCCTAATTGGAGCACGATTGGGAATGGTAATTGTAACAATACTGCACTTACTATATACCCGCAATTTGGAAAGATAATTGCATTACATTTTTACTCATGGGGTAAAAGGGTTTTATATAGGATTACATGTTGGAATGATCAGCTGACTGGATAGACACGGCCGTAGGAGCTCGTATACGGCAAGTGTCCCCGGTCGACTAACCGTCCCAATTTCACACATGTGTTCCAAATTGAAGTCCAAAATATATCAGGTTCCTTTTAGGAACGGTAAGAGGTGTACGAATTGGCACACATAGGTTGGCAATCGAATAGGAACGGTCGTGCCGTTCCTGTTAATTTGTATTACAATTACCACGACAGTGACGTCATCAACGGTTTCCCGTTCCACAACAGTTCCATTTACCGTTCCTATGTGGAACGGTATTTGGAACGATCGTCTGTATCCGTTCCTAATCCCACATTTTTTTTGTAGTGTTACGAAAGTAAATGGAGCTTGATGAACAAGTGAAACTAGAATTAGATAGAGCTTCGACAATAGGTCATTTTATTATTTTAGAAATTTATTTAATTTTTTTTAAAACAACTTTTAGTAAGGGTAAAATGAATTTTTTAAAATTAAAAGTTAAAGGAGTTAGAAGGTTATGAGGGGTTTCGAAGGTTTTAATAGTTTAGGGGAGTAATTGATGTGCGGTGAATACTTTAGGGATGATAACTCTATTTGACCTTATTTAATTCGCTCAAGAATTATTAAAAATCCAAAGAAATTGAATAGTTATTAATCCCACGTGAATTCAACTATACACTGGTAGTTTTTGTTATTTCATGTGTTTTATTTATTTTTTCTCATTACATGTAAAATACAATTTGTACAAAGATCTATGTTACCAACAACATAATTTATTTTACCAATAGAATATGAAAATTGATGATTTTCCTCAGTGCACATTGTTCATATGAAACATACAAAAGCAAAGCTTCAAGCATGATTGGAGGAAAAAGATAGTGTTAGTGAAATGATACAAAGGGTGCAATAATATAAGAGTAAATTGCATTGACACCCCTGAATTATATCCAAATGCACAAACAATTCGTGCTTTTTGTAAAATTTTAATTACATCTACTGAAATTGTAGTTATAATTACAGTGCAACCCCTATTCAGTGACAAAACCTTACACACAACACAACCAAAGATACATTAGACTATCACCCTAAAGGCGTGTACCTGTAATATTATAAAAGATATGAAATATTTGTGTATTTAGATGTAATCTCAAGGAATGACAATATAATTTACCCATAATTATTAGTGTACCTAATTCAAACCCATAAAAAGAATATATAAAAAGCCATAGCTGTATAATTGATGAAAGAGAAGATGTTGCACACTTTGGTGGATATCTCCAATACTTTTGTCTCCACTCATTAATTCTCTTTTGATTGTCCTTTCTATGCTGTCAAAAATTGTCCATTTTTCAATTGCAACATAAAGTAATTAAGGGAATATTGTTCCCATCATTGTTGTTAGTGCTTTATGACATTGACACTAACAATTTTTGCATCTTGTATCTTCTGGGAAAAAATAGTGTTGTGTATAAATTCAGTGTCAAACTCAAATTAATTAAGCCAGAAGTATATAATGAGCTCTACTATTTCCTTTTTCCGGTAAAAAAAAAATGGTATTTTTAAGTAGAAATTGAATTAAATGTGCTACTTTTGTTAAATTATTATCCTAATCAATTACAAAATTAAAATTAGAATAGACCAAAAGTATTATCCTATAATACTCCCGATAAATATAATACCAAAATACGTTGTCGTGATGTGTCTACAACTTTTTGCTAAAAGACAACTAAGCTTTTGTTTTGACTGATAATGACACCAACTCAGATAACAAGGATAATATTTATGAGTCCTTTATTTTGTACACTACAATAAATATAACATTTAATCTAATAACTGTCATGGTTAAAAATAAATAGTCATTGATCATAGCACACAACGTTTGTTGGCCGCGATTTTTGCGAGTATGACAAAAGAATATGTCATGGCTTTTGCCATAGTGGATAAGCTGTAGTTTTATATCGATTATATATAATCACAGCTAATAATATCATTTATCATCACGATTTTAACCCATAGCAATTAAAATGTAGATAATATTTCTTTCTGGTGGCATTATATATTTCACTAGTTAAACCAAGAAAAAATATTTAATCATTTTAAGTAAAAAAACAAATTAACTTTATGTTATTCCTTTCCCCTAAAATCTGGGGCGGAGATTCTTGATGTTCATTGGTGAAATGTAAAATATAAGAAAGCAACAAAATCTTGAAATAAAACCACATTTTTCACTTATTCGATTGCATTTAATTTTCCTAATTAACATATGGTTTTTCTTTCTCCGAAGATGCAAAACAATTTTGTGTCTTAATTTATTTATTTTAGATTAACAAGTATTTCAGGTTTTATATTAAAAAGAGTAAGATTAATAAAATAGTGCTAACCAAAAACATTATACTAATACCGTAAACGTGTGAATTAATCATTAAATGGAAAACAAATCTAACAAGATAATGTATTCAAAACTTTGAAATTAATGTAAAACACAAGACAAGATGACTGCATACATATTAGGGATATAATTACACTGGCCTTCCCTAGGTTAAGTGTAATTACACGTAGACTCTTTGTGATTTGTGAAATTACATTTAGTCCCCTGACGTTTGTTGCTTTCCAATTAATATATTCATCCGTTAGTCAAAATTCACGAAATTTGTTGATATTGGCAAAAAATTGAATGAAAATCCATATTTAACTCACTACAAGAAAATATGATATTAGTGACAAAATATCAAATGATAATTTAAAAGTTGTCACTAAAAAAATGTATTGAGTGGCAATATTTTTCATCTTGTCACTATATAATTATTAGTGACAAAAAATTGTGTATAAAATTGTTACTAAATACAATTAGACACATCTATAGTGACAACTTAGTGACAACATAATATAGTGATAACAATTATTTATTGTCACTAGGTTGTCACTATACATGAGTCACTAATTGTATTTAGTGATAATTTTGTGCACATTTTTTTTTTGTCACTAATAACAATTTTTACAAAATAAAAGTAATTATTAAAATCATAAAATTAATTATTGTTACAAAATAAATATTCTTGTCACTAAATATATAATTAGTGACAATATTAAAATTTTCACTTAATTTTTTTGTCGCTAATCTTCTATTTTCTGTATTGACTGCGATTGGCTCATTAACTAGAAGAAATATAATATTTAACTAAGCTTAATTGTCATCATTTATTAAATCGTAATAAATAGTTATTGACCATGGCAACACAATGGTTGTTGACGTAGTTTTTGCGAGTGAGGTTAAAACATTTCTCATAACTAAAAGTCATGGCAAAATGATTTGTCATGGCAGAAAATATTTTCCAAGGTGGATGAGCTAAGTTTTTACATCGATTTTATCGAACCATGGTTAATAATAATTATTTACCACGAGTTTTAGTTCATAACCATTAAAAATAAGTAATAATAAATTTTTTTAATAATTATAACTTACTGCATGTGAAACAAATCTTTTATAACGTTATTATTTTCAGTTTCAACACTATTTGATGTACGAACAAAACTTATATTATTAAAATATTAATCCACCATTGTCCATATGAAACTTGGAAAAAAAAGCTTGGGGCATGATTGAAGGGAAAAGATAAGTATGAATGATTCAACTATATAATAATTATGAATATACCTAGACCCATATAACACTATATTTAAAAAGCCATTGATACATAATTGACAAAAGTGAAGAACATTCTACACACTTTGCTGGACATCTTCAAGGCTTATCTTTATCTCCACTCATTGACTCTCAAAGTGAATTTTTTTACGGGAAAAATGCAAATAATTCCTTGTGATATTGTATATGAATAAATTATTTCAATATAAAAAATAGCAATTTATATATTTTTCTATGTTCTTTTAATGAAGTAACTTACCTCCCTATTTAAAGAGGTAAATTACTTTATTTTATAAAATATAATGAGGCAAATTGTTATTCTTTTTTATTACGGGAAGAATTTGCTCAATTGTATTATCACAGGAAGTAAATTACTTTAAACCCATTTTTCTACGAGTAAAAATTAGGTTGTGCTAAATTTATTATGATTTCTCCAACTAGAAAAAATTAACCATCACGAAATAGTGTATTTTGCTATTATTCATCGAAGTACTATTATACAACTTATTCGTTGCAATCTCACCAGCAAATCAAAAATTAAGTTCCTATTAGATCAAATTTTATAGGGTGAAAAACATTTTGCTCTCCGAGTTATGACCCTTTTTTTTATATTTTTTTCATTTATTTTTTTTAATTTGCCATACAAATTATACAAATTTTGCAAATTACCTCATCAGATCACTTTTTGATAAAATTATCCACCAAAAAATAGCCACATGAAACGCACATGTGCAAGAATCTTCTTATTTTTAAAAATCAGTCATGGGTTTGTTTGAATTTCATTTTTTCTTATAAGAACATGTTGTATTCATAAAAATATGAACCAAAATTGAAATTTTATGGTGAAAAACGACATGTGTGTTGATGAGACTATTTTTTGGTGGAAAATTCCACTGAAAAGTGGTTGGAGGTGGTAACTTGCAAGCTCGTATAATGGTATGACAAATTGAAACAAAAAAAAAAAGAATCGCAAAATACAAAAACGATCCTAATTTGAAAAGAAAAATATTTTTTTACCCAATTTATATATCGAAAGTTGTTAGCTCATAAAATGTACAACTTATATCATATATCAAATAATAAACTTTACGTTTTCAATAAAATTCTTAGATCATGACATTCAAAAAAGTAATATAATACTTAACACGAAACTAGTTATTATAGGTTAAGTCCATTTTGATGACACTTTTATGTTGTCCAAATTAAGTGTCCATATTTCAAGTGCAAGACAAAGTAATTAAGTGAATATACATTGTCCCACATCATTGTTGTTGGTGCTTTATGACATTGACACTAAACAACTTTCCAATCAATTATCTTCTAGTCAAATATAGTGTTTTTATCTGTTTTCAACAAACTCAAATCCGTGGAGAGCAACACAACGAGTTATACTATTTTTCAGTCAGATTGTGAACGTGTGCAGAAAATATGAAAATGAAATATAGTTGGAAGATACAAGATTTACGTGGTTCGGAGAATTCTCCACGTCCGCGATTGCTCAAGATTGATTTCTACTAACATTGTTTTCAACAAACTCAAATCCGTGTAGGACAACATAATGAGTTGTACTATTTTATTGATATTTTTATCCAATCCATTTGTTAGGAATTTATTTTAGTCAGATTGTGAACGTGTGCAAAAAATATGGAAATGAAATAATGTTGGAAGGCATAAGATTTGCGTGGTTTGAAGAATTCTGGAACGTCCATGGGTATACTATTTCAGTGAATTATACTAAAAGGTCAACATAAATTATTTATACTAGAGCACCTGTAAAATATTATAAACTTACAATTTTATTCCTGAATATAACGTTGGGTTGGACTCTACACTCTGATAGCAATACACCATTTCTCGTACATAGAGATTTAATTTAATAAGATGCTAGGGACTCACACTCTCCCTGCTAGAGATTTTATCATATCTCCCAAAAAAAAAAAAAAAATCGATGTATAGTCTCTACCACAATGCATAGTAAATTATAAGAAACCAAAATAACATACATAACAAGTATCCAAAAAAATAAATATATCCTGTGGACTAAATTCAAATGAAATTGAATTAATAACCATCATATGATGGCGCAACATGATCAAAATACATCGATCCTATCAATCAACCGAACCAATAAATCTATTATCAGAATTAGGATTAAATCAAAGTCCCTAATCTAAGGTACCAAACGCGACAGCGATTTCTAATTAATAGCATAAAACAACACATTTTACAAAAGTGTAAAACTTTTTATTTCATGCAAACGACAACATGACAATTAGGGTAGAGGTATGGACCGTGTCGAATCTTCGTTCTTCTTCCCCTTCTTTCTTTTCCTCTCTATCTGAACATTCCAAGTTTGCCTTTTCCTTTTTTTCTTTTCGGGGCGGGGTGGGGTGGGGTGGGGGTGGGGGAGCTTCACTAAAAGCTAAAGTAAAAGAGAATCCAAAGAAAAGCAATGTCAATACCAGAGGACGAACTTTAACATGGTCTTTTTCGTTATTTACCAGCCGTTCCTGCAGTGAAACAAAAGCAATGCGTGTAACTATTTATGTATAGATCGATCATGCTTAAGAGCAACGAAACAAGACGTGGAATACCTTTATTGCTGTCGAAGAGTTTACTCAAGAAAGACAGGAACACAATGAGTATTGCAACACCAGCTATAAGTCCGAGGAAAATGGCTAGTGTTTTTTCTACTTCATCATCATTTTCTGAAAAAAGCAAAACGAAAAAGAGATCGAACATCCTTAGTTTCGTCTAAGTAATCAATTAATCATAAAGCTAATTCAAATTATTGCATAATCAAGATACCAAACAGCCGATAAACACACTTGAAACATTAATATTCCCGCATTAATCCAAGTATAGTTCACCAAAACGCAAAGAAATATTCATCCACGTCGAAGCATTAATAAAAGTAAATAAACTGAAAATAAATTAATTTGACTCTGCTCTAAACTAATCAAGTTTTATTTTAGAGAGTGGTTTTAATATATGCTAGAAGCAGCTACAAATAGACTTTTTGACCTTACTTTTTAAATAACTATGCATAATTATTGAACAGGGTAGTCTTATTTATTATTGGGAAAAGTATGTTTCTCTACCTCTGTTAATTATTATCCATAAGTAGCCTGAATAAATTAATAAACAGTTAGCTTTTCCATTACATCATCCTTAATTTCCTCTTCTTCTTCTTTTTCCGTTTTCTAATAGTATTTGTGCGATATTTTTCGCAATTTATACACAGCGTAACTTCTTCCGACATATTTATGAAATTAAAGATGAATAGATATTTATGAAAGACGTTCCAAGATTTTATTCTACAAATTTTATTTTCGTAAAAACATCACATTAAAAGTAGTTGTTTGTCAACATCGATCATTAACTTCCCTCGCTATTTTTAAGCCTAATAGCGTAAAATTCTTACAAAAATACGACGTTTTCGATTCCGAACTCTGAAAATTCTATATTTGATCAAATTAAATACTATGAAAGAGTATAATTTTTCAGGAAAAAGGGATTGTGAATCATCTTTCTCACTGTTCCTTTTACTCAAAAGTTAACTACTTTTAAGAACAAGTTGGTGTGTAAGAATCTTGAAATCATAAGAATTGCCACCCTGCTTCAAATTTTGGGAAAATTTCATTTTTGATCCCATATTTTAGGACTGTTTTTTATTTGGTCATATTTGTTGTATTTGTCTCACATTTAGTCTTATTTGTTCAATTTTTTCTCCAATTTAATTCCAGATAATATTTTCCGTCAAATTGTTAATTGAGCCGTCAACAATGGCAAAGTTTTGCCTCAATAACAGACTTGATGGCTCCGTTAACAATTTGATGGAAAATGTTGTTTGACACCAAATTTGAGAAAAAAAAAATTGTACAAATGAAACTAAATGTAAGACAAATACAACAAATTGGATCAAATAAAAAAAACCCTAAAATATGAAACAAAAAAGCGATTTTCCCTCAAATTTCACCCTCATCTTTTCTTTTAGGGTTCCTCCAAAGTGAAAAAGAAGAATGATACCTTTACTTCAACTTTTTCCTTATTCTTGACTCAACATCGCTATGTCAAGTTCAAAACCACTTTATTCATAATCATAAAGAGATTAACTTCTCTCTTTATAATTATGATCATAATATATAATTAAATTAATCATATATATGAATATATATAAGTTGAAAAATATAGGTTTATATGCAACAAGAAAGGATCGAACAACAACACGTAATTATGCTAGTATTAAACACATAAGCATAGTCGAGTTTGGCAAGGATTGTTTTCTTTTTATTTCGACATTTTTTGTCCTAAGTATTATTAAAAACAAGAATTAAATAAGATGATCGTGCATCAAACTCGCTGGTAATTAACAGTTTTCGATTTTTGAAAAATAATTAAAGTGAAAATATATTTACTTATTGGAAATAACAGTTTAATATCAATTTCATTAGTTAATCCAAGCATATTCTCATTTCAAATGAAAATCTATACAAAATTGAAAATCCATATTTTTCACTAAAAATTAAAACAAACGGGCTAAATTACATACCTTAATTTACGAGTTAAATTCCTAATTGTTAATTAGCACATCATCAAAAAATTCACGCAATCATAATTTACTGAAAATAAAGATTAAAGAAAAAAGAAACTGAAAACCATGAACCACCACCCACGGTGGTGGAGCAGCTTACCGCTTTTGGATGAGTACCCACGCTCCGAGTACCGCGCGTAGCACTTGCCGAGGAACATGTCCCCCCAGGCTGAGGACCCACACTCACTTTTCAGCCGTTGGATCGCCTCCGACAAACAATCCTGGCACTCCCCCACACTCAAATCCTGTACGCATTGCGCCACGCCCTGGACTCTCCCGGCCCCACTTACCCGAAAAAACTGCCCTCCAGCCGCTAGATACGCCAGCACAGCATCCCTCCTACTCAACGAGTCCGAGTAATCCCCAATCGACGGCCCACATTTATCCGACACCACAGTCTTGTCCTCCACCCCCAAGAAAGACGTATTATCATACCTAACAAAACACCCCTCCAACTGCAACGCGCCACCAGACGCGCCACCGCAGGAGGTCCCGAGTCGCGTCACTGCATTAGAAACACAATCATGACAGTCAGAGTTGCTGAGGTCGCCCCGACACTGAAACAAGCCGTATACAACGTCCCCCGTGGCCGAGCCAGGGAGGGAAATCTTGAAGTTGTTGAAGTTAGAATACGACGCAGAGTTCACAATCGATGATAGAATCGAGTTAACATTCGACTCGTAAACAGTCCCCGGGCTATATTTCAGCTGCGAGCAGCCGACGTATATGAAAGAATCTAGAGAAGAAGAAGAAGGAACTATGAATTGTGAGAAAATCATAACAAGAACCAATAGAGGACAAGAGAGGAAGAGAGCATGAACATGCATGGCCATGATGTGTAGGTCTTGTTTGGCAGAGATGAAATTGTGTGGATTCTACTTCTACTAATAGTGGAGCTTGTAGCTTTTTTGAGGGTGGGGGAATGCTTGGTGGAGGTTACGTAAGGAGATGAGTGAGTATGGATTGTGATGGTGTAGGAAGTTGGTTTTAGTGTGTGTAGTGTGTGAGCTACAAACATAGTTTGTGGATGACTATAAATAGGTAAGAAAAAGGAAGATGGCTTCGGATTGTTCCAACACACATGTGACTGCGGGTGGGGGATGCCCTTTTCTTGTGGGGGCTCTCCCTATCTACATTTATTTATTATATCATGAATTAGAGAGGTGGTTTGGTTAAGTTTATTTGAAATATTTGATACGTTCTTACGTATTATATGTTTTAGGGTATGTTATATTGATGTCTTCTGAGATTCGACCTAAATAATAAATATTTTTTGACTTTTGTAAAATTATAGCTGCACATTCTGATGGGTGCTCGTGTAATATTTTTCGGTAGGTGTTTGTGTAACTGTTGTTTCTTAGTAGGAGTTGTAGTTGTAATTACTACTATAATCTCAAGGGGTTTGTTTATTTTAGTCTAATTTTGGTCTGTCAATGTATTTTAGCGTAATTTTAGAGCTTAAAGATGTTTAATCTTGTTCTAAAGATGAGCGTCTAAAGTGTTTGGATAAATTAGATATTAGAGTTTTTGACATAATAATCTCTTCATACTGTGATAACCATAAAGTCATTAAATTATTAGAATTTGAAATTATATAAATAGATATAATTTTGTTTTGGGGGGAAAACATCAACAATATAAAGGGTAAAAGTGAAATATTAACATAATTATAAATGTGTTTTTGTTTATTGGAAATTAAAAGATGTTATAAAAATTTTTTAGGTGAAGTAACTTTTTTTAAAGATCTTATTAGACCAAAAACATCTTATATAAGTTCTTCCAAAAAAAAGTGTCAAACGATTTTCGAGAACTTATAAACTCTCATACATCTTATAAAATATTTTGAAAAACTTATCAGCCGAACACCCTTTAGTGGAGTCCCAAGAACCTTTTCTTCAAATTTATATGTATTTGTACAATATATATTGTGATACTCAACTCTATCGAGTAGATTGATAATTTTATAACGAAGTAACAAAAATAGTAAATTATGAAATGGCTTTAACTAGAAAACAAGAAAGTTTTTTTTTTTTTTTTTTTTTTGGGTAATGCACTTATTAATTAATAAAATAATTGCAAAGTATTTTTGAAATATTTGTACGCAGCTTCTTGCGTATGGGAGCAATGCTTTAACTCATTAGCCATACGCGTGACCTACTTGTGGACTAGATGATTGACGTGATGAATTTATAAGCATACCATGTGAAATTATTTGAATTGAGAACAACTATTATATATATATATATATATATATATATTTATTTATTTATTTATTTATTTATTTATTTATTTATCTGCAGATTATTTTAATCGTCACCCACCAAAATTATATAAAAGTTCTTAAAAAACATCGTCATTTAGTTTTGGACCAAGATGGTATAGTGAAAGTCATCAGTACAAGGGCAAAAAACACACAAAACGGCGACGTTTCAATAATATACCATCTAAACAACGTCATTTCATGCACATGCAAAAAATAAATGGGTTTAATACAATTTACCTCCTTGTGATATTGCGAATGAGCAAATTACCCCCCTATGAAAAAAAAATAGCAATTTACCTCCCTGTCTCATTTTAAAAAATACGGAGAGGTAAATTAATTTATTTTAAAAAACATAGGGAGGTAAATTGCTATTTTATTCTTTATAGAGGGTAATTCGCACATTTGTAATATCGCAAGGGGGTTGCTTTCATTTTTCCAAAAATAAATTAGAGCATTGGAACAAAAATGGCCCTGTTCAAACTCGCCTCGTCAAAATTATTAGTATATATATATATATATTCAATTTGTGAGTGTAATTAATTTGAAATTTGTGCTCTAAAAGACTTGCCCTAGTCGTAAGACATTTAAATTGTTGATAGCTATTGGTCCTCATATTATTTCGTAGATAACGAAAAAAAAAAAAAAAGCTCCATTAGGACCATTTAGACTTCTAGACAGTCCTTTTCATTAATTTGCTCCTACTTTTCGGAGAAAAATCTCTTGTTCAATTTAAGTATTATACACAGACAGTAATTTCACACTAACACGTGTATGCTATGTATTTCCATTGCATCTTATATCAATTTAAAAAAAAAAAAAAAAAAACAGATAGAAAATTCTCAACGATTTTTTAATACATACACTAAACACCGTGACATGCATTACCTGCATTTTTTAATAATATTTTTATTTTATTAAAGTTCATAAGTTTTTGTATATTAAAACTTTTTATCGTCTTACAGTCTCACATATAAAAGCTATCCGATAACTTTTTCTAATGCGTTAATTATTAATAAATATTTTACTCAAATTAAATTAGAAATTGAAAATTTCCCAATATCTGTTATTTCTATTTCAATCAACAATAAGCTTAAATAAAATAAGAGTAAATTTAAGTTTTTTGAGTACATTAATTGCATGGAATTAAGTTTTTTTTAAAAAAACTTGATTGAGTAGTTAATTCAATATGAGTGGGGAAGTTTAAGGGCATTTTTGGTATTATAATAATTTGGTGTAGTGGTATCAAAACTACCACTTTAAGTCTATAAACCATCTTTCCTTTATAATAGTATAGATGTAGAAAATTTGACTAAAATACATTTTTGATCCCGTAATTTATGTTATTTAGCATTTTTCGTCATTTACCTTTTTAGGGTAGCATTTTATTCCTACGTATTTTAATGTTTGTGATTCAGTTCTTTTTTCCGCCGAAGTTCATCATTCTCGCCGAGAAAAAAACATGTGCATCTCATGTGATCTTTTAAAATTGGGGCTACTGTTCCTATGGGTTCAATTTTTCCAGTATTTTAGAGTAGCATTTTGATTTTATATTTTTTAAATTTTTGCAATTTCAATTCTTTTTCTTGTCGGAGTTCAGCCTTCTTGCCCATATAAATGAATTTCAACGGACAAAAAAAAAACTAAAATCACAAAAATTAAAAAAATACAGCATCAAAAATACGTATATAAACGCATATGTATATATCAATAGACATTTCTGGAAGAACTAAATGGATGTCACATCATATTCTAAAGAAGGTTTTGAATTGTATCTAATTTTCTATCAGAAAAAATAAAAGTAAATTAATTATCTCCCCACCCCCACTCTCACTCCAACCCCTTTTTTTGGTATAAATAGGAAGAGGCTAAATTACATTTTACACCCTAAAATTATATTAATTAGGCACTTAGCACCCTAAAAAAAATTGCACAATACACCCTAGAAAATATTGTATATTGACATGTTGAGTTTTTGGTACTTTTCTGGCAGATTTAGTGACACATTTGCCCTTCCTCCAATCAATAAATCTGTTGGAAAAGTACAAAAAATTCAACATGTCAATATACAATATTTTTTAGGGTGCATTGTGCAATATATTTTTTTTAGAGTGCTAAGTGACTAATTGATATAATTTCAGGGTGCAAAATGTAATTTAGCCAATAGGAAGGAGACGTTGACACTGTTAAATTTATATTCCTCCCAACTTTGCATATTTAAAAGTTATATAAAAGTGAGGATAAAAAGAGTGTCATCTTACCTTTTTTTTCCTTTAATTTTTTTTTTTGGAAGTATTTGCCAAAAAAAATTATTCCTTTTAGAGGTCGAGGTAATTTATGGTGGCATTATATTCACCTACCTAATTTAAAATAAAATAAGAGTATAGAAAAATTATTAGCGAATAGAACTTTCTAGTATAAAGACTTTCATTGAACGACTACTTCGTCTAAACATTTAAATTGTTAAAAACAAAAATTATTTAATCTATACTTTATTATTAAGGGAGAATAGCATTCTGGTGTCCCACCTTTTTGTGGTCTACCAATTTTTATTTATTTTTTAAATTATTTTATTAATTTTTATTTTATCTCTTTTCTCAACTTTTTACATCCTTTTTTGTTATCTCAAAAAATTTCCTAATAACTTTTTTCTATTTATCTAGATTAATATATTTTTGAAATAACAATTATGTTTTAAAATTTTAAATTAATTATGCAATCCGTACACATAAAACCTATTTTTCATAAATGGGTAGGAATGAGATTTGAATTCAAGACTTTTTGTTGATTTATGATATCATGTTAAACAATTATTTTATCTAAAAATTTGATAATATTAAAACATAATTATTTGACTGAGGATTGAAGTCTACGATGGGATAAGATAGCAGTAACATCTTGCTACAGTTATTTCTCTGATGGTGGTTTAACCACTACAATTTTTTATTTGGTACGAGAAAATAATTAATTAATTAAAAAACAATTGGATAAAAGTTATTGAATGCAACATGGTACGTACCACATATTAATTTTTTTTTAATTGAAAATAATGAATTGTTATTAATTGAAGTAAATGGATTATAAATAGTCCTGTCGAATTTCAATATCTGACAGAGATAGTTAGGGTAAAATACTTTTTTGGTCCCGTAAGATTAGGGCATTATTTGTTTTGGTACCACAACTTAGGTAGGTAGTTGTTTTAGTCCCATATTTTAGTTTTTTTTGTCCCAAAAAATCATGTGCAACTTAGGTAGGTGGTTGTTTTAGTCCCATAAAACACGTTTTTCAGTTTTTTTGGTTCCAAATATAGGTGGTTGTTTTAGTCCCATAAAATACTTTTTTCAGTTTTTTTGGTCCCAAAATATCATGTGGACCAAAAAAACTAAAACACGTGTTTTATGGGATTAAAACAACCACTTACCTGAGCTGTGGTACAAAAACAAATAATGCTCTAGTTTTACGGGACCAAAAAAGCATTTTGCCTGAGATAATTATAACAATCATATCCTGATTAACAATATCACATAAATGAAACTTAAACACACTTTAATATTACTCTATACATACTATGCAGTGGAGCATCAATCCACGCAGGATTTCGAACCCATGACCTCTAAGATTATAGGGCCTCAACTTCGCCAACTGAGCTATACCTCATCGGCACTACTTATCAGCATTATTCATAGGATTGATTAGCATTGATATATGTACATCGCCACGTTTCTCTGATTGAACATGAATTATTCATACGACGAGTAATTAAAAATTATTACTTTTAGTTAATTTGAACTATTAGTAGGTGAGCAATCAATACAAAACATTTATGATTTTAAAAATTAATACTATGATTTCTTAACTATTAAAAAATAATATTAGTAACAAGCAACCGATCGATGTTTACTAATTCATATCTGCATATTAGTTTTTTAAAAGATTAAAAGTTGTAAGTGTGCATGTATTGTTTTCTATATATACTAAAAGCAACAATTATATATTTTTGTTATTATCCGAAATATTTATACAATTGTATTTATGAGTATTATACATTAGCACAAATGAAAATAAATACATATTAATTTCATTTATATATATAAATAAATACACATTACAAATAAGGTTCCGTGCTCACAACCAAATGTCGGAAGAATTATATTTTGATCCCTACTAATCTGCTTTTAATTTTTAATTAATAATCACTTATACTTTCGTAATCTCTAAACTACAATACATATAACAACGACTAATTGTTATTTCTGAACTGTCATTTCTTTTACATATTTTGTTATTTCTACCAAGTGGTTGTGAAGTTTGACGGAAAATGATCATGTGTCGTGCACGTAAGGCTGGTAAGGAAGGTGATGTCCGCCTCAAGTGCACCGAACCTAGTGATTTTCGTTAAACTTAAAAAATACTTAACAGAAATGGCCAAAAACATAAACAAAATGTCAATTTGAGGATCAAAAGTATAAATTATGATTATTTTGAGAATAAAAAAAATTAAAAGTCACCATTCTCCTGTATTTCCGTGTCTTGCCATCTAAAAATTAGTGCTATTTGAGGGGACAAAGATCCAATTGCATCTTCATTGCCACATTAATTATTTATAAACTTGGGGACACCAACTTCAAATAATGACTAATTTCAAACTCTTTTTTTATGTGCCATATTATTTAATAATTATACATAATTATATTTACACTTCATAATCTATTATTTTTTTTATATATATAAATTGTTCTATACCTTTTGAATAATTATATATACACTCACCAGAATGTTGACATCATTTACTACGTTTGTTTTTTTAAACATTACACATACACTTTCCGAAAATATCAATATCATTACGCAAATTACCCCTATATTTTTTGCTAGGATTAAATATAATTTTAATCCTATATCTTTTGCATTTTGGGCATTTATCTTTTTAGGATAGCAAATAGGTCTTGTAATTTTTAAATCTTTTGCAATTTTGGTCCTTCAGTCGCCAGAGTTTGTAAATATTGTCATAATTTTTTTAATTTGGGGCTTTTGTTCCCATTGGTCAATTTAATGGACCAAAATCGCAAAAAATTATAAGTTACAGGGCCTATTTGCTAAACTAAAAAGATAAATGATTAAAACACCAAAATATAAAAGATATAGAACGAAAATTTAGTTCCATGCTGGCAGTAATTGACCAATGGGAACAAAAGCCCGAAAATTAAAAAAAAAAAAAAATCTGATACCATTTGCAAACTCCAGTGATTGAATGACCAAAATCGCGAAAACTTAAAAAGTTACAGGACCTATTTGCTAACCTAGAAAGATAAAGGACTAAAATGCCAAAAAACGAAAGATACAGGACGAAAAATCCATTTAAGCTTTTTCCGCTATCAGGGGTGATTTATGTAAGCAGACATGGATTTTGTGTAAACTAATCATAAATTAGGGGTGTAAATGTAATTATCAACAATAATCTATACTAATTATAAAAAGAAACCTTCTTTTGTGTCTAATGTGGAAGTTTTTTATGTATTTTTACAACAATTGCCCTTTGCTTTTTTTAAAATACATTTGTTGATTTTATTCTCTAAGATGAATTAATTATTTGTAGAGGACAAAAATGAAAATTCACTATCTCATTGGTAGTTCTTATACCAATTCTATAAACTACCAAACATACTCTCTTGCCATAACCACCCATATTCTCCCACCAACTTTATGTTTTTTTTTTCTTTTTTTATAAAAAACTAAATTAAAAGTCTAAAACCTCTATCACAAACTAATGTATTAGTATATTTCCCCAAAATTTGATCTTAATAAAAAAAATATATAATTAGTATGTTCTTTATTTTTTTTTCTGCTATCTTCTATATATATGTAGACCATAGGCCATTGCTTTCCATTTTTATACGTAAAGATCGAAGACGCAAAGCACCTAAAAATAACAAGTTAGCAATAATCAAGATGTAGTTGTGATTCTTTCTTTTTTTTTACTCTTAAACTCCTCTGACGTTAGCAAAAAGTTGTACATTATTCTCCATGTAGTATCAAACGCCATCCTTTAATACATTTTCATGGGCTATATGTACAATTACTCTGTCAGAAAGATCATTCAAACTTTATGTTAAGAAAACATACTTTAAAGTGTTTTATTTCTCATCATCTTATTCTTATTTGGAATTTACCAATTTATCCAATCTAAACATTTATGTAATAGTAAGTGACTTTTAATATAGATTGAAACTTGCTTTTCTAATGTTACTATTTGCTTCATATATAATTGAATTTTCTTATATATTGCAGACTTTCTTTTTTTAATTGTTAAGATTTTCATCAAATAGTAAGTGAATTTACTAATTTAAATTAATACTTACTTTTTCCAATATGCAACATGTAGTCTCATTTTAAAATTTATTAGGAGTTTTGGTAAGAGATCAATGCAATATGGTTGGTGATATTTAATTTCTGTAAAAATATTTTATTTTAGGTGGAACATATGTCGAATATTGAGTTTTCTAATCAGAAATTATCGTACAATCATGTGTTTCTAACATGTTAAAATAAATTATTAATAGTCGTAAGGGTTTTCTAATGATATATATATATACATATATATACTATTATAAAAGAAAAGGTTGTTTTCGTCTAATAAATGACGGTTATCTCATACTTTTACCACTTCTTTCAAATTTTGCCCTCCAAAATAAAATTGAATCTTAAATTGAAAAAGTGAATTTATTAGGATTGTCAAGGATAAAAATGAAAATAACCCTAAAATAATGTAGCTCTCATACCACTAGAAAAAAAAAATCAATATTAGCTACATTTTTAACGACTATGGTTAAAAACCGTGGTAAATAACTATTATTAACTACGGTTAAATAAAAACCGATGCAAAAACTAATTTTTCCACCATGAAAAACTTATTTGTCATAGCTTTTATCCGTAGTAACAACATTCACCATGGCAAATGTTTTAGCCACCCTCACAGAAACCACAGCCGACAACCGTTATGTGGCCGTGGTCAATGACTATTCGCTACGGTTATTTAATATTAACCATGAGAATTAGTCATGGTTAAATGTCATATTTTTTGTAGTGTACCAAAATGATGTTAATCAAATTTTGCCCCACATTATAAATTATGTGTAGATTTGTAGCTAAATAAAAACTGCACACGCATGTAGTACATTAATAAAACAACAACATTAAATGAAAAAATAAAAGAAACCAAGTTGTAGTTGTACCTTTTGATTTTAATTAAATTTGCTAAAGAAAGAAAATCAAAACTCCTTCATTTTTTATCTTTGAAAATCCTAATAAATATATTTATTCAACTTAAAATTCAGGTTTGTTTTGGAGGATTTATTTTTTATTTTTTTGAAGAAAAAGTGATAGAAATATGAGATAACCACCATTTATTAGATGAAAACTAATATGTTCTTTTAAATAGTATAGATAGATTACGCTCATTCATTTAGTATTTTTGTATATTAATTTTATAAAATTTACTTAATTATTTTGCATAATATCATTTTAGATCACACAATTAACAATATACGGTTAATAATCTACTAAACATTAATGTAAAATAGATCATATACTAAAATTGACCAAAATACATAATTTAAACACATAGATTAATGCATGTTACTATTTTTATATATATTTTTTATTTATTCACGCATCGCATGTGTATGGACTGCTAGTTATATATATATATATATATATATATATAAATAAGGACATTTTTGCATTGACTGACTAGTGAAATTCTAAGTCTTACACGTCGAGTGAGTTGTTTAATTTTATTCTTGAATATGACTGAACAGAGCCCTTAAGATGCGGAAGTATTTGTATTTTGCTATCTTCTTCTCTAACACATACCTACGTACGTGCGATGAGGATATCATTAATGGTCAATGAAGAATGAAAGAGATGTCTTAATCTAAACTCTTTAATCATTACCTTACTTCTTGCGTTTAAGGTTGAGACATCACAACTGAAAGACTGCATTTGTGTCTTAGTATGTGCAAATTTCTTGTATTTACATAATTTTATATGTAATTTTATTAAGGATATGATTATTTATGTTTTATAAGTTTGAAATATAAATATTATTGACTTTTTTTTTCTAAGAAAGACAATACAAGTATTTGATTATTATAATTTTTAAAGTTTACTAATCTGAGATTGGTTTTTATATACTTAAGGCTTGTTTACTTCGAGTATCTGTTGGGTGGACACACCACCAGTAAATAACCTAGGAATAATATAGATTTACAAGATTAGATATAAAAAAATTACATAAGGGGGGTTGGGTTATACAAAATCCTTAATTACAAACCACAGAGGGGGATAATTAATAACAACAATATTTAACAGAAGTAAAGGATCGAATAGATGTAGGTTCAGATAGCCAGGATCCGGAGAGAGAAGCTCACAGCCACAAAGGCCGGCACCCTTCTACCAGTTGCTCCAACCAAATCAGAGCAAAGCCACCAAGGATTTAGACCCACACAAGATCACTCAACCACAAAGGCTCAATGTTCACAGAGAACTTTCAAAAGGGAGAAGAGAGAGAGTTCAAAAGTATATCATCTCAAAAGAGATGTGAAACCTTTTATAGGGGTTAGGGTTAGAAGGTGAATGGAGAGAGAAACGGCGGAGGCAATTTCTGATGCCATGGTAATCGGCGAGGAGAGAGATCAGAGAGGGTACAACAGGAAACACAGAGACAGAAGAAGAAGGAAGAGGCGCATAGTCTAATTAGGATTAGGTTAGAGTATAAGTAGTGGGGTTACTGAGTCGGGTACTAACGGGGTATCAGGTGGGCTGGATCATCAAATTGGGCTAGGCCTTGGGGAGTTGGTTTGGGCCATCTAGGTAGAGGGTGAAGTTGCGCTAGTGGGCTTGTGCCTAGGCAAAGGGTCATGGGCCATTTCTCAATAGTATCGGATTAAATGAGTGATGGGATTATATTTCACTAAATGAATGATAAAGAAGCGTAGTATTAATTATAAGATATTTACTTACATTGTATTACCGCAACATGATAAATTCCATCAAACGTTTACTTTGATGGATACACGTGCTTTGGGTGGAAAATTACCTTTGAACCTTTAAGACTAAATCCAATAGACAAGAATCTTATCCCTGAGAGTAGAATGGACAGTAAAATGAGGACCAGCTTTGTTTAAGTCATTAGGATAACTTATTCCACCTCCAAATGTGAATGAGTTATGCAACTTGAATAGTGTTTAGTATATGATTTTTGTTTTATACTAAGTTCCCGTACTTCAAAGTAAATATTACAATAAATTGTATTATCTTTTTTATTCAGACTAGTACATCAAAGTAAACGGTCCTAAAAGTATATGAGAAGATAGAGTTTCATTTTGCTTATAAACCAAATTTTTTGCGGGACAGTTCAATGGTTCAGACACAAAAAAAATTTTATGATCGCTCTCCTATTTGAGTTTTGAGTGTGTGCGTGAGTTGAAAAAAAAAAAAAAAAGAGAGAGAGAAAAACAAATCCTTGTCACTTACACTAGGAACTCACAATTCTAATTAACCTTGGGAATTAAAATCGGTTAATTTTTTAAATTTTGATGCCAATCTTAGGAAATATTTTATTTTTGGACTCATATCTTATGACGTTTTTTAATTTGGTCTCGTTTATTGCATTTGTCTCACATTTAGTCCCATTTGTTTAAATTTTTCTCAAATTTGATCCCAAACAACATTTTTCGTCAAATTCTTAACGGAGTTATCAATAGTGGCAGAGTTTTGTCCCAATAACAGACTTGACGGCTCCGTTAACAATTTGACGGAAAATGCCGTTTGGGACCAAATTTGAGAAAAAATTGAACAAATAGGACTAAATCAAAAAAGGCCTTAAGTTATGGGCCCAAAAAAGCGATTTTCCCCCAATCTTACAACGTCTTATGATTTAAGATATAAAAAAGAAAGAAGCATTTTTCACTCACAAACAACTTTTGTAACACTGTAATATCAATTTTTTTGTTGTATCGATAATATTCTTTAGTTTTTTTTCTTTATCTTTTTAAATATGATGTGTTGTTTTATATATTTTATTTTATTCATAATATATTTTAAAGCGTGAAAGATTATTTACTATATGCACGCAGGTACGGCGTGCCACGACGGCTAGTGATTTAAGAAAATTATTTTATCCAAATCAAGTTTTGTTAAACCCAATCAATTACACAACAAGTTCGATGCATTTGCCGTATAATTGGTCAATTTTTTTTAACTATATATCAATTATACGATAAATATATCACACTCAATATGTAATTTATTTAAGTTTGGCTGGACCCGTTGAATTTCCCATGATTTAAGACTAAATATGCAAATATGACAAACATATGGGCCATGAGACAAAAAAAAAGGTTTACATTACAGATGAGCTGAGCCGGAAGCCCAGTTGACGAGGCTCGAGGGCATGAGCAGTGGCGGCGGTAGGGGTGGCAGACGAGTCGAGCCGGCTCGCGAGCTTCGCGAGCCGGCTCGAGTTTGAGCTCGACTCGAGCTTGAAAACTCAAGCTCGAGTCGAGCCAGCTCGAACTCGAGCTCCAGTCGAGCTCGAGCTCGAGCTCAATTCTCTCTATTTCTTAAGCTCGCGAGCTTTTCTCTCTTTTTTTTTTTTTAAATTTTTTATATATTTTTTTATGTTTAGAATTTTTATATGTTAATTTAATATTCAATACTTTATCAATTTCATACTCAAAATTGACCATATATTGTAATTATTAATCAATATCATACATTTTATTTTAGATAATAATAAACTATGGTATTGGTACTTTTATTTATACATTTAACCTTTATAATTTATATAAAAATAAACTTAATCAATATTTAGTAAATTTTAATATTTTCTTTAAAATAATTATTTAATATGATACATATAAATTTTATATAAACACACGTTATATAAATTTATTTTTCCTCAAATAAAATGTATGACCTAATATTTATAGACATGACATGTGTATATTAAATGGAGTAATAAATAGAATACGATTAGAAAATTCAATCTGTAGAGTCTACTCCATTCGTGCATCCAACATCCAGAGGGTATTTGTAATTATCTTGTTGTTTAAAATAAAATTAAAAAAATATTTTATATTTGCTTTTTTACTACTTAAATCAAATTAATCTAAGACAAAAACTATAAATAGTTCTCTATTAACTTTTTCAATATATTGGTCAAATTATAAACATTAAGTTGTTTTCTCAATTCTACATTTTTCCACTTATATCTTTAAATACTCCCAACTTTTATTACGAATTAATTTATGACTTTCCTTAAAATTTACTCCCACCACAAAATAGAAGTTATTGCAAACACCACCATAATTACTAGGATTATTTGAAATAGCTTCTACTTTAGGGGCAAAATGCATCCTACCCCCTGTATTGTTCAAAAATAGCAATTTATCCCCTTGTGTTAAAAAAAAAATAATTTTACCCCCTTGTGTTTTAAAAAATGAAGCAAAATACCCCCTGCAAGAGGTGCAACACACGCGCCTTATGTGCGACTTTGATTATATTTTAGCTATAAATGACATTTATGCCCTTAATTTTGAACCGTTAGATCTTGTTTTATATATATATATATATATATATATATATATATTAATGGTGGAGATTTAATGAACAAATCAATGGCCTAGATCTTTCTTTATATAGATCAACAATTCATATTTATTTATAAAATCAATGGATCATATCCATTTAAATTAGATCATTGGCTCAGATTTTACACAAGTTATAAACATAAATTATAAATTATATATATATATGTATATATACAATATATACATATAATATAAATAAAAAAATATGAAAATATTGAAATAATTATTTACAAAAAAAAATATATAAATTATACATATATATACAATGTATACATAATGTTAATAAAAAAATATACAAATTTTTTTTAAAAAATCCGGGAGGCACCAGCGACAAGGGGGAAGGGGGCAGGCGACGGCGACGGCGGTAGGGAAAGGGGAAGGGGGCGGGATCGAGGTCTGGATCTTGGGGAGGGGAAGGGGCAATAGGGCGATGGGAAAGGGAATGGGTGGGGGCGAATGGGAAAGGGGAGGCGGGGGCGTGGCCGAGAAAGGAGAGGCGAGGCGAGGCATGGACGTGGCTGGGGAAGGAGAAGGGGGTGACGGCTACTGGGGAGGGGAATGGGCACCGGCTGAAGGGGGTGGGCGGCTGGGGGTGAAGGAGGTGGCTATACATACATATATATTTTATATATTATATTATATATTATGTATAATATATATACATATATTTCAAAAATATATTTTGAATTCTATATATAAAGAATATATACAAATTAAATTTGGACAGTTGATTTTGAAGATAAGATACCAACCGTTAATTTAAGTAAGATTTTATATGAACCGTAGATTATTAGAGATGTAATATGAACCATCGATCTGTATTGGATAAGATCCAAACAATGGCAAAATAAAAATATATATTTAAAAAAAAAAAAAAAAAAAAGAGAGAATGGGTGTGTGTATTACACCATTCGCGTGAGAAGGATATTTTACTTCATTTTTTAAAACACAAGAGGATAAATTGCTTCAAAAAAAAAATTAGCACAAAGGAGTAAATTGCTTTTTTCGAATAACACATGGGGATAGGATGCATTTTCCCCTCTACTATAGTGATGGAAATAACATTTGAAAAAAGTTATAAGTTAAGCAATAAAGAATATTGTGGCTGTCTAAAAACAAAAGTAAAAAGTAGGAAAAAAAAAAAAGAAGAAAGTTGCAATTGAAATGTTTGGAAAAATAGTTTAACATTTAAAATTTTATCAATAAGCATAAATTTCTAGAAAATTTCGTATAACTTTTAGCTTAAATCAACCTGACGTAAATTTAAAAACATTTCAAAAGCAAAATTTGTAAACTAAAACGCTCTTTCCATCTTATTTTCAATAATAAATTGATAAACTTTTATTTTGAACCATGGCAAACTTCCCCTTAATATTGAACTACTGATGTTTAGTATAACAAACCACGAACAGTTGGATCAAGTATAGATAACAAAACCAATATGGACTTTCCCAACCAATGTAGTTCGTCAGACTTAGTTTGTGTAAGAATTTTCCCATTACTAATATTCATTTCATGTGATTGGTTTAATTTGATCAGACCTGGTCTTAATACACTTGTTATATGATTGATTTTGTTCAGCCAAATCTGATCTGAGTAATAACAAGACCTGGTCCGCTAAGAATTTTCCTTGAAGCGCTTCGGGACAAATGTGATTGCATAGATCAAGAACTTATCCCAGTCATAACACAAGAACGATTCTTACAATAAGGCAATACTAGATTTCAATCCTCTTTCTTACATACAATGCAACATGACACTGACAGAGTTTCTTGTATACACAGAAAAGAATTTTGTAGTATTAAGACAAATCAAACAATTCAGCAGTAAATTTTGTAGAAGTATACACATACAGCACAGTGTATAGCTCTGCACAATCTTCAGTTCATCAAACATCAGCAGACATTCTGCAGAAAGAAAAAGAATGGTATACCGGCATAACTATCTTAGCCCTATTCACGACGAACGTAGAAAAAGATAAGAAATCGTCGTACGTAGTTGAATTTATTTCGTGTTTTGGGAATTACTTGTGTTTCTTTGATGCTTTCTCCTTGGCCATTTTCTCAAACAGGCTTCCATCGTAAGCAGCCCTTACCGTTTCCTCGTGCAGCAAACCGTTTTCGTCCTTGCAGAGCTCGTAGAGGATCTTCCACTCCGTGTAGCCGGCCAGCCTGAGTTTATTGCATGCATGTATAGGAATTAAGACAGCATAATAATTACATGGGACATGTCGAATTAAGAGTCTTTTCAACATACCATCCGCCATAGTCCTTTGGCTCCCGGTTGGATTTCATGAAAGCTTTTAGCTCGTCTGATGTCAAGGCGTGCGGATGAGTGCGTGCGTGCTTGATAAAGATCTCCTCGAATTTTGTTGGGACGAACCTTCAAGGAGGGAGATCAGTATTATTTTCGCTTGGAGTAGAGATGAATTAAGTATCAACGACATAGAAAGTTTATTTTGCTCTAGTCAAAAGGTTTATCGAAATTTTAAGTTTCTGTTAGATTGTATTTGGATCGAAGAATATTGATTTGAAAGAACCGCACGGGAAAGAAAATTTCATATGACGAAATCTGTCAAAATCATTCAAGAAATAGCTCAAAAAATAGGAGCTAAAGTTTTTGAAATCCATTGTTATAACATAAACTCCGCAGATTTGTTATTATGAATCTCAAATCTTAAACTTCAAATCCGTCAATTCAAACATGACCTTATGTAACTTCATGACAACATAGGACGTCAGGAATAATGAATAAAAATGCCGACCATATAGAAACATGAAAAATGTATTGTAGAGGCAAAATCACACTTCTAGTCTCATAGGATAGGGGGTTTCACACATTTACTCATCTCTTATACGAGTTTATATAATGGATCCAAAATTGAGAAAACTTGACACATCCAGTCCTCCACACTTTACGGGATCTATGAGACTAAATGTATTAAATTTTACCAATTTTCAGACCATCTTGAAAATCCCGTAAAACATACAACTAAAAGTCTCAAGTTTTTTTAATTTTTGGACCATTTTAAAAATTTCATAAAACATAGGACTAAAAGACGACCAGATTAGACATTTGAGAAAATAATGGCATCTATAAAAACCGCCTGGAAGTACATCGTCACTAGGAAACATTGTCCCAGGTTCAAATTATAGTGCGCAATGACTTAGATAGACATTGAACAAGGATGTAATAACTATAAGTACCTTCCTTCTTTGTCATAGACACCAGAATCACTGGTGTGCTTCGCCATTTGGATGTTTTTCACCTCGATTGGGAAGCGCGGTGAAAAGGATTTACCCTGCTTTGTACGAAGCAAAAGATAAAATTCATACAAGTCTTTGCCAAAGTATAAATTAGATGATAAAAAGTGGATACGAGGTATGCAACATTTACAACTGGATTGTTAATAATTGAAATGGGAAAAATGCAATTACCCCCCTTTTGATATGCAAAATGTGCAAAAACCCCCCTGTGAAAAAATAAATAGCAATTTACCCCCTGTGTTTTAAAAAATGAAGCAAAAAACCCCCTAAAAATGGAGCAAAACACCCCCTGTGAGGGGGTTGTTTGCTGCATTCTGAATAACACAAGCGGATAAATTGCTAAAAAAAAATTCACAGGGGGTAATTGTTATTTTTGATTAACACAGGGGTAAATTGCATTTAAGCCTAATTGAAATTTATAATGGTTTTTGTAATCAATTCATAAAAAAAAAAAAAAAAAAAAAAAAAAAAAAAAAGCCATTTATGGAGCAACATGTGGTTAATTAACACACAAGAGCATGATTAC
The DNA here is from genome assembly GCA_034509735.1 of Sesamum alatum. NCBI lineage: Eukaryota > Viridiplantae > Streptophyta > Magnoliopsida > Lamiales > Pedaliaceae > Sesamum > Sesamum alatum. Next base: position 30,936,821 of record JACGWO010000007.1, on the reverse strand, counting down.
AAATAAATGGAAATAGACTCGAATTAAATATAAACTTCTGCCTATATTTTATTACAGTTTCCAACTGCTTTCTTGAGATTGACCGCATGTTGACTGGATCCTTGCTTGTTTATTTTATTTTTTTAATTCACGTGTCTAGAATTGAAACTCTTGCAGCATAATCCACATAATACGACATCGTTAATCAAAGTCGATTACACGACCCAGCAAATCCATGTCGTAGGATAGAATGATATAATAAACTTAAGGGCAAATTAGATCGACGGTCCTTAAACTTTAGGTCTAATTGCACAAACATTCATTGGTTTTTACAAAATTATAAATACATCCTCTGATATCGTAGTTGTAAACTTATAATTACAAGTGTACCCTTGCTTTGGGGGCAATTTTACAAGCACGCCCTTGAAATAAATTACATGAATTGTAACTTGGGTAAATTACAACAACATCCTCAAGATTTGATATAATTATGAATACCCCATTGTTATTGCCCGTAAAAGTGAGGTGGAAATTACTACTATACTCTTTCGTTTTTTTCTTCTAAAACACGCTTGGAAAATTTTTTTTAAAAAAATTCTAATATTGGGTTAAGTAAATAATTCATAGGGCGTATTAATTTTTCCAAATATTTTGAAAAACTCTAAATAATTTATAAAAGGACATTTTGAGCAATCCACCACAAAAATTGAGTGAAAATCTAATGAAAAACTAACGAAATGAATTCATTGTTAAACAGATATTAAATATTTATGCTGCGGCTCAATCAAATTATGCACTACTGAAAACAAATCGCCATATGTTGCTTGAAAGAATAGGATCCATCATGGGATTTATGTCGGGAAAAATTGCAGGCAACCGGGGGGTATGTGCAAAAGATCCCCTATGAAAGAAAAATTATTAAAATATCTTTCTATAATTTTTAAAATAAAGCAATTTATCCCTTTTGATAGGGATGTAATTTGAAATATCAAAGAAAAGTAAATAGCATTAAACCCATTTAACGTTGTTCTAAATATAAGAATTTTCTAATTCCTGGTTGGTTCTTAGAACTAAAAAGTTACCATGATGCATCAACCATCTAATTTCTTCCAACTTCATACCCAATTTCAGAACCCTATTAACATGTTTTCTTAATTACACAGACAATCATCATTAACAGTCTCGAAAACAACAAATGTAGAGTAAGAGAAGTTACCGGTCTTGTTTTCCGACTTAGACCCATGTTAATGAAGACAGCGGCGACAGACGACAACAAAACCCCACATCCAATTGCCCGAAAACCTTAAAAATCAACATAAACCCAATACCATAAAAAATCAGCAGATAAACCCAATCAAACTTTCAAAAAAAAAAAAAGAAACCGGAAAAACCTTGAAAAGTTTCGGAGGGATAAATGACGCCATCATTATTTCGATCGAAGAACATGACATGCTTCTGCAGAACGTTGGTCTGATCATGATTCTCCATCCCTGCAGCATGCCCTCATCACCAACAATTGAAGAAAAAATCATAAACCCAAATTAAAACACGATTTCGAAATTAAAGAATCATATGATTTTCTTGCCTTCCGGTTTACTGCTGCTTCCACTGATTGAAACGGAATTCGAATCTCCAGCCATTGCAACTGCTTTACGACCTGTTTGTTTGCGGACAAGGAATTTGAAAGAAAACGGACAGTGTGTGTAAAGCAAACGTGTGTGTTATGCTGTGTTGTAAGAAAATGGGGTTCGATTTTTGGGTATTTATAGAAAGCGGTTGCGGAATTTCGAAATTTTGATTTCTTTTCTGGAAATCAACAGACAATGAATGCACTCTTTTGATCTTGCCGCATGTCACTATACACGTATGAGCACACCACGCGCGTGCTTTATCGGCACGGATCTTTTATTACATTTTCGTCTCACATATTGCTATCATATTAATATGCAACTAATTAATACGGATTTATTTTTTAAGTTAATTATATCTAATTTCTACGTACGTATAATAAATAATTTTTTATAATTTAAAAATAAATATAAATAAGAGTAAAAAAATAGATAAACCAACACATTGTGTTAAAAATAAAAAAGAAACCATCTTATCAGTTGAACGGTAAATCCACAAAAAAATTAGTGCAACAGTGTTAGGCCACTTTATATCTATAGCACTTATTTTTCTATAATATAATAATATGGGTTAAAAAAACTATATCCATAAAAGTGAAATACATGTAATATACACATAATTATAATATTTATATTTGGTTCCAAATTTGTGATGAAGATCCTCTACCGCATCTTAAACCCTTAATCTATAATTATAATATTTATTTTTGTATTTTATCTTGATATTTTTCATATTGCATAAATTTTATGAATAAATTTAGAATATATATAAAAAAATATATTATATATAATCCTGTCAGTGCCGTGTCGTGTCGTAACTTTTTAAAATTTTTTGTATCACTGTGTCCGTATCGTATCGTGTTCTTATCACCTTGTTCATATCCGTGTTCTTGTCATCGTATCCGTATCCGTGTTCATGCATCGTAGCTTGACATGGTTTTGCACGTACATATGTGTCCTGACGAGGAATGAAGAAATTGGAAGGCCCACATGTCATCTACCACATAATCACTTGCCCTTATCTTTAGTTTTTGTTTCTTTTTTTTTTTTAGGTTTTTATGATTTTTAGGGATAATTACGCAACTTTCTCTAAGGTTTGATGTAATTACATAATTTTTTTTATTACTTAAAAAATTATATCTAGTACACTTGAGGTTTGTTTACGCCTAACGAATAAGTCGCCCCGTTAGCCAAAATTCACCAAATTTGTCGATATTAACCAAAAACAATAAATGACAATCAACATTTACCCTATATTGACTTATTACAAATGAAACAAATCTTTTGACTAAACTACCTTCATAAGGATGAAGATATACCTCTTCATTTGCATTAATGTATGAATACGATAAAGGTAATTTGGTCACAAAAAAAATTATTTGACATACAATAATTCATAATAAGTTAACCGGGGACAAATATGAATTTTAATTCAATTTTTTTGTTAATATAAATAAATTCGTTGAATTTTGACTAACGTATATACTTAGTTGTTATACTGAAACAAATTTCAATAGTACTAAATATAATATTTCAAATTATACGAGTTTAAATATAATTACATCAAATTTTGAGTTAGACAGTAAAAAATTTTTTATTATTATTTTTGGCGGCTGGTTCATCCAAAGAAGATATGCTCCTGAAATCATGGTCCTATTTTGATCTGACATGGGATTTCGATGTGTGTTTACACTATTGCATTTCCAGCAGTTCGAGTTACGTTTTTTTTTTTTTTTTTTTTCTCTTTCTTTTGCTGGTTAAATTTTTTATTTTAAATATTTATATATTTTATTTTATTTAATATATACGTCTATAAAAATTATATCATTCATTTTATTTCGACAAAAGAAATTATGTGCGTAATGTGTAAATACTAAATGAGAGAATTTATACTAGAAAACCTGATTCATATCTATATTTTCATTTTGATTTGTCCAAAATTTTATATTTTAACATATTCTAAAATATTGGTGGTATCTGTAATTTTCCATGAATTAAAAACTTAATAAACTCAACGTCATATATGATTTTCGGGCGAATTATGTATGTTTAAATTTCAGAATTACTTAATATGTTTAGAGTCAATTTCCATGCTAACGGGCTCGCCAGCCTAAAGCGTGACATATGGTAGATTGCTACATACGCGGGAGCCAAGCACCCCTTAAATCCAGAGGAGCCAAATCTAGAATTCCGATGCCTGGCGATCAACCATCGATAAACTTTATCCTTTTATCTAAACTTTATAAAAATGGAGAAGAATATTATAAAAAAAATTCAAATTTGCATCATGGATATATACATATATATTAAAAATATATAATCCAATTTAAAAAGGAAAGCAATTTAAATTAAAGATTTATTATAATCCAATTTAAAAAGAAAAGCAATTTAAATTAAAGATTTATTATAATCCAATTTAAAAAGAAAAGCAATAAAAGCAGTTGGTTAGAAGTAAAACGAATAAACAGAAATAGAAAAAGCAAAGGAAAGCAGAGAAAATGGCCTTTTTTTTCCCTCCTCAACATATAAATAATTACACACCTTTATTGCCGGTGAAGGCAAACGAATATCTGCTTCCCCCGAATTTAGGTTTTGCTTTCCAAGTATTGGATTTTCTATTTTAAATTTTATTATATTTTTTTATTTTATTTATTATTATATATATATATATCGTGTCACTATAAAAAAATATAATATTTATCATGGTTAATTGTCATGGTTAGTATTAAATAGTTATAGCAAATAATTATTGACAACGGCCATGTAATGGTTGTCGGTCGTGATTTTTGCGAGGATAGCTAAAACATTTGCCATAGCTAAAAGTCATGGCGAATGTTTTTACCATGGTTCTTAGTGTGGCGAATAAGTTTTCATGTTGGAAACGCTAGTTTTTGTATCGATTTTTATTTAATTATTGTTAATAATAGTTATTTACCACGGTTTTTAGCCATAGTCATTAAAAATGTAGTCAATAGTGATTATTTTTTCTAGTGTGTATACTTAAATAAAATAAATAATATACTTTTTGTATATGTAAGATGTATAAATTAAATAAAATAAAGGGTAAATTACAATTAGCCCCCCTGAGGTTTAGTATAATTACAAATACCCCCTCGTTGTTTGAAAAATTACAAATACCCCCTGAGGTTTGTAACCATCTAACAAATAACTCATTTCCATCCATTTTTATGGGTAAACTGACCAAAATGCCCTCATGCACTGAATTATTTTTTATTTAATTCTTAAATTTTTTTGGACTACAATGGACAGAGAGAGGTTTATTAAGTTTTTTACACAGAGGAGGAATAGTGCAATTTGCCTCAGGTGATTTTTCTACAATTTTATAAAAAATTCAAGGGCAAAATGGTCAATTTCAGACCTTTGGTTAAAAATTACAAACTTCAGGGGGGGTATTTGTAGTTTTTCAAACAACGAGAGGGTATTTGTAATTATACTAAATCTCAGGAGAGGTAGATATAATTTACCCTAAAATAAAAGTACCAGGGAAAGAAAAGAAAAAGGTGAGAGTATTTATATAGTAAGATAACAATAAAAAGCTATATAAAAACCAGAATTTTCCTCAATTTTTTTTTTTACTATTTTACTATACATAATATATAATACGTTGGTCATCTATAACTTTGCTTGTATTTAAATGTAACGTAGTGTGGACATAATTGGTGTTTTTCACTACATGATGTATTATCCACTCTAAACTTTCATATGAGCCTTACAATTTTATTCTAAAAATACGTTTCACAGGAAATGAAAAGACATTGAAACTTATAAGCTACTTAAACTCATTATCTACACCCGAGGATACTTGCTTACATCAGAACTAAAATTTCAAAATAATTAATGTATATGTATTTTGATCATTGTATTTGGAACACATCCCAATTTAATAACCGCAACTTCGACAACACACTAAAAGTAAAATTTACAAACTCATTGACATTAAGATTCGAATTCGTGATATTTAAATAAAAATATTAATGACTTAATACTATACCACCACATTCTTAATGATAAAAATAAAAATACTATAAAAAAAGAAAATAATATTTTAAAAAAAAACTATACAAAAGGAAAGACAGGTACTCCACGCATCAATTATTTGAGTATAGATGAAGTGTAAAACGACTTACCTTTAGCTTTTAGCTTTAGCTTTTTGCCCTTTGCAGCGAATTATATTAATTTAGCAGTTGGAGGATAAGCAGCTTTTGATTTTTTGTCTGATTATACATTAAATAATTTGTAGTTTTTAGTTTGTTGTTAGTAATTTATTGTTTTTGTTATTTTGTTTGTTATGAAATTAAAGATCTACGTGATAGGTCTTTTTGCGTATGTGTTAGGTAAAGATAGAGCATAAAAATCGTTAGATATATGTATATATCCTGTTAGAAAGAAATATAATTTTTCATTATGATTAATTTTCATGGTTAAAAAAAGTTTATGGTAAAATTAATTAATCACGGTTGAGCAATAACTTTAGTTCTTTTTTTTAACAGTTAACACTCACGCACCCACGCACATGCACAACCCAAGGTTTGAATTACGAGGCCAATAAGGCCTAGCTAGCTCAGTTGGTGAAGTTGAGGCCCAATGATCCTAGAGGTCATGATTTCGAATCCCCTATGTGGGATGATTTGTTTCTACTGTATAGTAGATTTATTTGTTGTTGTAATAGCAAGATGTTAGTTTCTGTGATATTGTTGATATGATTGATGTATTTGTCTCTGTCCAATATTGATACTGACAGGACTGATTGTAATTGTTTTATTTCAATTAATAAAATTTCATCGCTTCCAACTCAAAAAAAAAAAAAAAAAATTTGAATACGAGACTTCCATATAGAAGTCTTGTGCTCGAACTATTGGGTTGTCCCTACAAGGGACATAATGGCTATTAGTTGTTATTTCTGTAAGTAAGCCCAAAATATTTTATTACAGCTAAAATTGCAAACAAATATTTTGGCAATAAGCTAAATAACATACCGAGATGTTGATTAATTGTGGTTAAAAACTTAAGTTTTTGCGTCGAACTTGTCTTACTATGATAGATAATATTGATGTACAGCGATTTTTACATCGTAATAATTTATAGTGTAGGTAATAATCAATTTTTTATAGTGTCTTCAGACAAATTAAATTGTTTATTCAGTACCAAAAAATAGTTATTTTCTTCACTATAAATCACTTTTAACTTAAAAATTATTACAAATTGATACTATCTACCAAAGTCAAATGCAACAAATCACTGCAAAAACTTTTGATCATGGTTAATATCAACATTTGCAAATATAATTTTTAGATGGGACTAATATTTTTATCTTACTTGCAGAAACAACACTTAATAATCGTTGCACAACTATAATTAATTAATATTTATTATGATTTTTTATTTTCGATCATAAAAATTGATCGTAACAAAAAATCATATTCCCCTGTTAGTTCCTAATAATCTAAGCAAAAGATTACTTATGACTGCGGAATTAAGGATTCAATGTGGGAAGGACTAAACGTGGGGCAAAGGATGGAACTTGCTTAAAGCTTGGATCATCTGATTAATGATATATGCATGTTTTAATTGTGGACTTTTTGTGCTTGCCTTTTGCTTCAGTCACCTCTCCAACATTTTTTTTTTTTTTTTTTAGGTATATTGTGGACTGAATTATGTCGGAGTTTTGTGTTATTTGAGGAAACTGTTCATTGTCCTTTCAATTTCAGGGGTTAAATGCAATAACTCATAAACATCACGCTTGAAAATAAGCGTACGTCTTATCTTACTTAGTGAACGAAGTTGAGGTTCCATGTACGATTATAAGATTATGGGTATGAATCCTGCGAATATGTGGATTATTATTTTATTTTAATAGTATTTGTGGATTAGTTATAAATATTTGATATTGATGATCAGTATATATATATTGGGTTACATGCAAATTATTTTCCTGTGATGTTGAAAATGAGTAAATTGTCCCTTCGTGACAAAAAAAATAACAAATTACCCACCCACCCACCCCTAGTGTTTTTCAAAATAAAGCATTAAGCCCCTCAAGCGACTTCGTGCAATTCATTTAGATTTTTTATTTTTTGATAATAAAATTACATGTACATCTTTATTAATAGCCGTTGAATCTGATTGAATCTAAGGTCAAAATTTAACTAATAAGATGAATGGTCTGGGTTTACTTAATTCAATCAACGCTCATGATTTAAAAGCATATATTTATCTGATATATATTTATATAAAATCTAATTAAAAATATATGTATAATATGTTTTTATTAATTAAAATAATATATATATATATATATAGAGAGAGAGAGAGAGAGAGAGTGGGGCTGGAGGGAGGGGAGGGTCGATCACCAATGACGACCGGGATGCTGGAGGGGGGGCTGGGAAACAGTGATGAGGAGGCGTTTGGGGCGCCAACCGCCTGGGGAAGGGGGAAGGAGTGCGTGACTACGGAGAAGGGGAGGGGGCCGATGGCAGCAAGGCCAGTGTCAAGGGCGACACGGAAGGGGGGAACGTGGCGGCGGGGAGTGGGACGGGGTGGGTTTAATTTTTTTAATAAAAGTATATATTATATATTATAATATAGTTAAAAAAATATAAAAATAACATTTTATTCTTAAAAATCAGTTAAAAAAATGGCACTTAAGGTGCGTGTACACCACCAGCGTTAAGAGAATAAATTTCTTCATTCTAAAAACACAAGAGGTACGTAATTTGATACTTCTTTTTTTTTTTTTTACGAAGAATATTTTGCATATTTCTTATATCGTAGGGGGATAGCATGCATTTTTACCAGGATAATTGAAGGCTATGATTTAATTATAATTGATTTATTTAAGAAAAAAATATAGCACATGTCTGTATTTGTTATGAGGTTATTAGATCACATACAATGTTTCAACGTTTAAGGAAGACTTTGATGGCAGAGAGATGTATCAGAGAAAATCATCATCAAATATTCGAGTAAAGTTAAAAGTGTCCAATATTATCTACCATTATCATCATAAGTATGATTTATCTGCAACTATCTGAATTATTTAATTTAACTTAAATATCAAAAGATTTTCGCTGAAACCTTGAATTATCGTTAATCCAATCAATTATTACAAGAGATTGACAACATTTTGACTAATAACATGCTAAAACTAACTCTACTAAATTAGTATATATATGTGTTTAATTATACTAAACCTTAAAACATTTCAAAATTCACATTTACGGTACAAATGAGTAGCTGCGGCTTAAAATTATAGTAAATTAATACTGAAATTAATTATGATATTGCAGTTATGGCCTTTGCTAAGACAATTAAATTATAGTATTTATAGTTAATTTAAGGTTTTTGGTAAAACTAACTTATACTCTTGAAACACTGACAATTAAATTATATTATTTATAGTTTTTTTTTTGGTAAAATTAACTAATTATACTCTTGAGACACTGACAATTAAATTATGTTATTTATAGTACTAGTAAAGTTTATTTTTGTAAAATATTTAACTTATACTCTTGAAATATTTCGTGTTTAGATACATGAACCAACAATAAATGATCACATGATTCAAAGTTTATCCCTCCAATTATTACAATAATTAACCCAGCCTTTATACTCTTATTTTCATTATTTATTTATTTTGGTAATTATTAGCCTTAATTTATTCAATCATATATCCCTGTTATTTTTCATTTGCAAAGTAAATTCGAAATTTATTGGTGGCTACTAGTGCCAAACGCTTAAAGGATAATACTCAGTTCAAAATTGTGATTTTTATTTGTTTTTCAAGTATCTAATTAAAATAAGAATGTTTTTAGTTAAAGTTAAAATTACCTTCTATTAATATTTTATTATTTAATAGGCTTAATTGCATTATTGCCCCCGTATATAAGGGTAGTTGCAAAATAAGGACGGTAGATATATTATAGTGTTGGGAATTTAATACCTTGAAATTAAATTTTTCTTTGCAATTGCAAGACTTCAGCTACCGAATTTTAAAAATTGGCCGAATTTTACTGATATGTACAAATTTTAGGGCTTTTTAACTTGGGAGAAAAGCTGACTAACATTTCTTTACTATTCATTTGTCACATTAGCATAGACATGGAAAAATTCCCTACCACATAAGCAATGACATAGAAAAAAGAAAAAAACACTTTTTTATTTGTGTGTTTTATACTGACTGAACAATTTTTTATATCTCTTCTCTCTCTTATAAGCACTTTCACCTCAATAAATTCCGGCCAGTTTACACAGTTCGATGGCCGGAGTCTTGCAATTGTCAAAAAAAATATTAATTTTAGAGTATTAATTGTCACTCCTATATTTGCAGTCCTTATTTTGCTTTTATCCTTTATATATACACGGGGCAGTAAATACTGTTAGATTGACTTAATATAACAATATGTTGTCACTAATTATCAACAATACTGTTTTGAAATATATTTAAAATTCCCATCTAAAATATTTCATATTCAGTCAATCTAATTAAGTACATAGTGTTGAGATGGATGGAGTATATAATATGGTCAATTTAATTACATTAAATTATAGAGATATGGTTTCTTTAACTGACACACATGCCAGATATTAAAAATAATAAAAAGATTCTTGAATCAACAATAAAATAAATGTATTCGATCTGGGACGACCATAATTTTCATGTATGTACGTTATAGTAATACAACAAATTCATACACGACAGACAATGTATATATATTAATTTATTTCAGCATCCTGCACGTAATTACCGTCGTGTTTCTGCATGGCTGCATGCACGTAATTTACTATATAGTTGTTTATTTATTTCAAACATTTGTTCTACCTACTACACCTTTGTCCACCCATACTTTTTGAAAGCAATTCTATGTATTAGTTGTCCTCTTTTCATTTGATTATGATCACTCCCATTAACTTTTTGGCAAAACTAAAAATTAAAAAAAAAATCATGCAATAATTGACTTTCGACTTTAATAAATCAATATTTCATCATCAAGGTGATGGGGCTTGCAATTCATTTGGTGCCCCATTAGACGAAGTATTGTTCGTTCTGATTTTGTATGAGCCTCACGACTTGATCATAAAAAGTTCACTTCAGAAGAGCCCGTCATAAATTACTGTAACATTCATAATCCAATACACTGATATGGAACAAAAGCTTGCAATTCGATCGGTGCCCCATTAGATGAAGTATTGCCTGCTCTAACTTTGTATGAACCTCACGATTTTATCATAAAAAGTTCACTTCAGAGGAGCCCGTCATAAATTACCATAACATTCATAATCCAATACACTAATATGGAACAAAAGCTTACAATTCGATTGGTGCCCCATTAGATGAAGTGTCTGCTCTAATTTTATATGAGCCTCACGATTTTATCATAAAAAGTTCACTTCAAAGGAGCCCGTCATAAATTACAGTAACATTTATAATCCAATACACTGATATGGAACAAAATCTGTGGATATAACCCCACAGTGCAACTTTAGCATTATGGAGGGAAAGTAGCATAATATTGTCCAAACTCAAAAGGGTACTAAACTATAAAGAATCAGAAACCTTTACAACCCCATATGTTGTCCACTTAAGCAAAGCACATTCTTGATCCAAATACACTAATTTAAAAATTGCCAATTTTATACCATTTCTTACCAGAAAAGATTAGGTTGGATCAACTTTATCTGGATGCCTTTCAGGTTTGATCTAATGTCAAATATTCTCTCAATATTTTAAAATCACATTATTGTGAAAATCCTGCATATATATATATATATATATATATATATATATTACAACAAACCTAAGTAATCTCACCAATCAAGGGATAAATAAATATGAGAATAATACAAACATAGAAAGTCGAATAACGACGAAATCAGTGATGAAGAGGACAATATTACAGGCTTCACACCCCAACGGGTTCGTGAGAAGTTACACCGTCAAATCACAGAGTAAGTCGCCTCGCATGAGAAAATGCAGAATTTTCATGCAGAACTGGTAAAAGAGCTTGAACTGGAAAACAATTCCGATAGATACAGCTTATTCAGTGAAATTCGATAGTAATAGATATACGTCTGTCTCATGCAAACTTAGGTTACATTTCTTCGACGCGAACGAAATATATTTCCTAGGAAAATCTAACATGCTACCTACAGTTTATATTAGTATGTACTTTATCAGGTTCAGAGTTTGGGATAAAATTAGAGGATGCAACATCTGAGCACTATCCCCTTTTGCTCCACCCGACCATCCTCATTGCCTGTAGTAAACAACGGAGATCGAATTAGTAGGATGATATTTTACTGAAATCATATTAAGGATCATGCGTGTAAATTCATTCAGTTCAAAAATGCTCTTGGCTTGTAGCTCAAGAATACTTTTTGCCCATACGGTCATACGATGACCGTCAGGTGGGCTATGGAACGAGGAATTTTTCAGTGCGGATATAGCCAACACATCAGCAAGAATCATACATCTTGATGACTACATCATTTGTATTTACAGCATGTAGGATAGAGAATAAACATCAGCAACAAGATATAACTCAATTGGTGACCATAAAATACGCCTCTGCTCTGTTTGAAGATAGAAATGTCTCCTCCAGAATATTCGATTTTTTGTGTCTTCAAGACTAACAAATGAAGATCTCTCCTCTCCAACAACTTATCTTCTTAAATAGAACCATTCGTTCAATATGTTACGGGAATAGTGCATATCAAGGTTTGGATACGCCTCCCCCTCATTAATTTTAGACATCTTACTCCATGTTTCTCCCCTGTCAGTGCCATTGTTAATCATATTATAACTAAGGAATGCTCATTTTGTTATTGTTGGTAAGTACTCGATAATTGTCCTATGTTTCAGTCACCTCTCCACATGCAAATAACAGTTGCATGCATCTGAGAGTTGAAAACTTGTCCTGAAGAAACAAAAAAGCACATTGCAGGCCATGTGTTTGTTGCAGACCTCTCCCCTCTCCATGCATTGCCTTTGTATTCAACATAATGTTCTGAAAGTAGAATGCTGATGGGCAATAACTACTAATATCCAATCGTTATTCAATTTTACAATTAAGAAACGGGATATATAGAAGATCAAATATGAAAGAGAAAGAATGTCAAAATCAAATAAAAGTGAAGCAACAGAAAGTAAACAACAAAAGCAACACTGGAAGGGATAACATTCTGCTAGGAGATAAGACTTGTCCAAATATTTCTCAGAATTAGGATTTCAGAGCCAAAGATGTTTTCCAAGATTAAGGTGTTTTCCAAGTGCTGCCAGAATAATTTCAAACTTAACTTTTAACGCTCCGTCATCCCTCACATAAATCATGAGATGAAATATTTACTAACATAAGATGAAAGTTTTCAACATTTTTAATTGACATGGTTCTATGCAATCAAGTACAACTTGTAAGTGAATAAAAAGTATATTAATCATTTATAAAGGTCCAAGCCTTGTTAGAGAACTGCAACCCCATAAATTAGAAATCTTCTCACCTTTGTTTTATTACAGAAAATGTTAGAATTGAGAACTTCATTTCATATAGAATTTCCTAAAACTTCTCAAATAAATCTAAATATGCTGTGGTCAACGGCTTTTTGTTTCATCCTTATCTATCCTACCATTACATGCAATTCTTCATCAGACAACCTTAAGGCAAGAAAAATCTGATCACCATAACAAATAACATTTCTATGCATAATTTTTGGTTAAAGAATTACCAAATATTATATGGGAAAAATTCCCATATTCTGATATGGGAAGATTTCCCAGGTTCTCTAAGCGTGTGCCTAGAGCACATTTAGTTCAGAAAACTTTCCGTAATATCCCTACAGTCAGAGAATCTTCAAATCTACAATTTACAGCTTTCCAAGAAAACAAAGTGATCGATTCCATAAACTTCTGTTTTTGCTATAAGTTAAAGATGACATACCTTCTGAAGGCTGAGCCAATTTACGATTTTGGGGAGACATCATATCTTTTTTCAACTGCATCAATATGTCCTCCATTGTGTACTCCCTTTTCCAAGCAGCTAGCATGGGGAAGAGACTGGGTTCAACCTAGAAATTTGATCACCCAAAAGTTGTTTAAAGCATATCACCATAGTAATGTCTCTCAAAAAGCAGTACTTACCACACCAGTTTCCTGATTAACGCAGCTCATATTTATCCGCGTCTGGAACCTTACACTTGGTGGATTATCTGGATAATCCTTCCCACAGAATAATTTCAATTGGTATATGCGTCCTTCATGTACAGTCTGTTGAGCAACTTTCACAAATTAGACAAAATAATCCTTTTAGCACCACCCAATGCCATTCTTGTCCGCGGTGATTTCAAAAGGAAATGGAAGTATAATAAGTCAAGAACAATGAAGGACGAGTGGAAGTGAATGAAACGTAAAAGTTGATAAGATCAAGGTAATTAGGTGATACTAATATCAACTGCAAATTTTTACCCAATCAAGCATGTGATTTCATCTCATCTTTGAACTCCAAGATCAATAAAAGCAACTAGGCGGTACTAATAAACGTTCACTTTCTCCCCGATCAAGCATGTGATTGTGTCTCATAGTTTGAACTTCATACATAGCTTACTAAGAAATTCTTTAAGTCACCACACACGAAGATAGACATGGAATCAGGAAACCAGAAAATGCACCAACAAAGTGCAAGTACAACAGAAAAGTACATACTGGAGAAAATAGACATAAGAAACCTGCTGCAGCAAGTCCAGTAAATACCTGGAAAAAAGTTTAAAGAAGACTACCACACAGGTGAAACTGATTAAAAGAAAGAACTAACATTAGGAGGACCGATGATGGTTCCTGTCCATGATTGCATGTATACATCATCAGCATCATCCATCCCATAGCTCACAGTTCCATCACCTATTCCCTTCTCTCCTCTCTCAAGCTCTTCCAATAACCGGAAGTTCCTAGGCACTGAAAGGAAGCAATTTTGTTATGAAATTTACCACATTACGGGCTAATGTTTCCAAAAGAACATCACAAGAGCAAGACCTCAAAAGTGCAGCAGTACAACTAGTATTGCCAATTTGGATGACGTTACATCACCGACCTGATATAGATATAAGAAAGGGTGTGGTGATTTGGAGGGGGGGCACAGACTCAGTTCATCCATCTTATAAGTGCCAAGTACAACGCCCAAAGTACAAACTATATACATACAATTTACAACAGTGTTTACATCACATCGCAGTTCACACTAATTTTACTAAAGGTGTAATGCATAAATTACAGAAGTAAAATAGAGTTGTTAATTGAGAAGAATTCCTAAAGGGACAATTTTCATATTGGTTCGATAATGATATAGGAGCAGAGAAAATTTGAACTCCAAAGTAGAAGCCTGTTACTTGTTTCTAACTTGTTCAAGACAAAAATCAGTTGGGTAGTGGATAATACTAATTATTATTATTGTTTATTACTATTATTATTACTACATCAACAAAAAAACAATTATAATAATTTGTTACTACAAGGACATTGAAAATCTTAAAGTACATAATAATCATCAAAAAGTCATTCCAGCATGAGTGACAGTGATCATTTTCCAAGATATTAGCAGAAAAATAGGCACTATGTCAAACAGAAAGACAACAGAATGGTTACAAGAGTATAGTTAGATATCTTCAGCTGGAAATCAATGTCCACACAATGTGTATGTCTTTCCATTAGCCCCATAAGCTCTCTTTTAACCAATGGCAGCTCATTCATAATTTCTGACGTCTTACTTACCCAAAGTCATTGGATAAGGTTAAGGAATTTTTTGTTCAGCTTTGATTGGAAATGTGCGGTAAAAATTAAACTTCCAAACTTCAAGTTACAATAAAGGGAGGAATTTAAAAGCCAGAGAAACATGCTTGCTAAAAGTTTACTCAGTATGAGTTTTTCAGTATTTGTTGTCAGTATTCAGTAGTAAGGTCATTATAGGGATGGGTTGGACAGGTAAAAACAGTTTTAAGTATAAATGTCGATAATAAGTAGGTAAAAACAGGTCAGGTCTTACCTATTAGTCCACCACCTTCCTAGGAGCGCCCCCTTCCACCCCCCAAAAAAGAACAAAGCACCGGACGGGGGTTGGGCTGGCAGGGGGATGGTTTTCCACCTACCATTTACTCAACCCTACTCATTCTCACTTTAAAGTCTTTGGACTGACCCAAATAATTGTTGGATCGGTGCAGGCAGGTTGTTGGGTATTAAAACCGAATAATGGCCCTTAAGGAAGCTAAAGGGCTGTTTTGTAATGATTTTTTTGCAAAATTAAGGGTCTTTTTTTTTTTTTGGTAGTGAACTTTTGCAAACAAGATACTATCATACTAGTTCCTATATGATCGAATTACAGTAAAGGAAACTGCTGATAATGGGATGTGATCACACTGAATAGATCAAGTGGTGAGTGCCAACTTACTAAATCAATAAACCAAATGTAAATTTAATCAATATCACATATGTTATCATCTCTATTCATGAATAGTCAATTTCTTCATTCCCAATCTCAACACAAGGCGGTTTCATAAGATACTTGATTTCTGTTTCAGTGTCAGCCGTCAATACACAGGGCCAAGTTACTTGACCTAGCAACAACTGCCATTTATGTCCAGTGTTCGTGAGCCAATATTGAGGGCAAGGCATAAATTTGTTAACTTTTTATGTATGCACACAAATTAGGCAAAGATGGCGCACCAAGTGATTGCATGTTTCACCCAATACTCCGCCATTTTCGTTGTGCACAATTATTAGGGGAGAAAATGGATTAAGTTGCCTAAGCCACAGCACTGATACTGTAAGCTTCCATAGAAACTTGTGGACATTTTTACCCTTATCCTCTTGCAATAACCTGCTATTTTCCTCCATAAAATTCATTACGAATTCTCTCTGAACCCCTTTTCCTCCCTGTTTCTATCAAAATTTCACCCCGATTGTTCTATGCATAACACTTACAACAAGAAATTGAATTCGTGCATAAAAAGAAACTGATGAACAACAACACACACCATAACAGATTCAACAGTAACCCACATCAAATTCACTAATTCAGGCATTTTGCCCAGCAACCCTAGTCCTTCAAATTGAACCGTGAAACCATTCCTCAAACCGAAAACCAAAGGCCAAAAAACAAAAAACAAAAAAAAAAAAAGAAGAATAAGACTAAAATTGACTTGATCTGACAAAAATTCACAAAAGGGAAACGAGAATTCCGGGGGTCAAATTTCAAACTTACCAACAACCCGCGATGATCCTTCCGAACCCATTTCTCGCTGCGGTTTCGGAGACGAAGGAAATTTTTAGAGAGAGAAAAAGAAAATGGGTGAGTGAGCTGTTGATTTGATTTGATTGATAAAAAAGACTGCAATTTTACTGCTGTGGAGAAGTGAAGAGAGTGAGAGTCTTTATTTCAATTTCAGGACAGCGCACCTTTTCGCAAGCTTTGAGGATAAATCGCAAGGAAAGAATAAAGCTGCCATTTTACGCTTTCACCTTTACAAAGTAAGCGCCGATAGAAATAGCGACAAAAGCTTTTATACCCCCAAATTTTAATTTTATCACGAAACTTTTTTTTTTCTTTGGTTTGGAATTTAATAATAAAATAAAATATTTTTTTAATTTATTTATTTCATCTTTTATTTTGTTGAATTTCGGAGTAGAATTTAGAGGAAATAATTAAAAAAGAATTATGTTACAATACACCTAAATAATTGATAGGATGTACACAGTTACACGAAGAGCCTCTGTAAAAAGTTGTCGTTAAGATAATATTGCGTTTTGCTTTTAACCTCAATTTTCAATTTTCAGTAAAAATTTGCATTTTCAGTTCTGTATTTGTGCAAATGAAAATGTGTCTAAATTAATTAATGAAATTATATTTTATATTGTTAGCGGTGTCAAATCAAAATATTTTTTATGTGAATGAGATTTATGGTTTTATTTTTATTCTTAATAGTGTCAAATCAATATATCTTTTATGTTTGAATCAAATTAATAATTATGTTCTTTATAGATTTAAAAGTTGTTAGTGATGTCGTATCAGTGTACCCTAGAAAAATATATTATATGTTTTATTAAATTAATAACTAAAAAAGTAAAAAAGTAATGATTTTAATAAAAATAAAAGTAAAATATATAAATAAACAAATATATTGAAAATAAAAAATGAAATAATATAAGGGGTGAGTTTGTGGAAGGCATGCATGCATTCGTTGACCCTTTGAACTTCATTATATTTGCCGTCAATTATGACCGCAGGATCTTCTCTCAAGATCCATCTTCAACTGAGGCGGGCTCTCACGTTCGTTTCTTAACTTAGTAGTTAATGTTAAAATTTTGTATATATATTTTAAATTACGAGTTTAAATTTTATTGAATGTCCAGATATTTATTTTATTTTATGTAAGTTTATTGTATGTATTTATTTAATTTTATGTGAATTTATTATAATTTATTTTATAACTCTTAATCATAGGTTAGTTTATTATAATTTATTTCATAGTTCTTAATCATGTTAATGTATTAATCGAATTAATGTATAGTTCAGTTGCCCAATTTATTGAAATATTGATATTATTATGTAAGAGAAAAAAGGGTCAGGCAGCAAGTGCCAACGGAGAGGGTGTTTGGATGAATTTATAAATGTTTTGAAATATTTTATCGAATATTCAATAAATATTTTAGAGAAAAAGCTTAAAAAATTCTAAAATAAAATGTTGGGAGTTTATTTTTTTTTAGTTTTAATCGTACTAATTATAAAATAATTATTAAAATCTTATAAATTTTATAAATTTATTTTATTCAAACACTTTAAAAATTTATGTTTAAAAATCATTGTGTCACAATATCGAATATCCATACCGTGTCACTATGTTTAAAAATCATTGTGTCACAATATCGAATATCCATACCGTGTCACGTGGTATCCGTGCGTTACAGGGTCTAATCAAACTAGTTTTACCTTTTACTAAAGTTTACAATCAAAGTTTTAGAAGGAGATATTATATTAAGGGTTAAATACACTTATATCTTCCTACAAAAGGCGAAATTACACTTTTGCCTAAAAAAATGTTTGTACCTTCTTCACGAATAAAATTCTCTATTTACAACACTACCTTTCCGTTGGAGTTTTAGATGAAAATACTGATCTAAAAAAATTAAAAGAATTCATTTCTACGCCTCATTCAGCATTTTGTATAAATTATTGACGATATGACTAATTTTTTCATTTATCAGTGGCTACACTTTATCTAATGACGATAATTCAAGAACAATATTTATTAAAGTAAACCCTTTTAATTTTATATGTATTACATGTAACTCTCCACAAGTATAAAAATATTAGTAAATTATCTTTTTTAATAAATGTTTAATTGATATGAACATTTTTCATCTAAATCATAACAGAATGGGTATATCACTTCATTCGTTTTAATTTGACGTTATTGGCCTAAATGACGTATGCACGTAGATGAGAGAATATGACAATGATAAGATGTCAAAGTTTATTTAAATATCTTTGAGCTCCAACAATTTGTAATACATATGCAAAAACTTAGTTTAAATATTTAGATAAAATAAAGTTATAGAAGTATTCATTATATTTAATTACATGTATAAAATATTGAGATCGTAAATAAACTGAGAACTCTTTACTATTTGTTTGAAGAAAGAGTATGTAAAATTATTCTAAAAAAAATTATCCAATATTAATACTATAAATAGTAAATTTTTCAATTATTTTACAAATATTTTAAGGAAATTATAAACCCAACAAAATAGCCCTTTTACTCTATCGTTTTTGGTTCTTTAAAGTCCATGGAGCCTGACTTTTCATAGACCAGAAGTTAGGGCAAAAAGAACAGAGAATTCTGAACCCTAATTTCTCAATAAAAGAGGGAATATTCACCAAAAACACATGGTACAATTCACTATTTCACCGGCCCTAGCAATCAGCTCAACTTTAGTAATTTGCTCACGGTCATCATGTGGTACATAAGAGTAGCTCATAAGCATGACGAAGATTCGTAGTCTTGTGGAATTCATTTGTTAAGCATTCTTGCAAATAAGCAACGAACGAATGCACTTGCGCGGTTGAACATGATGATCATTAGCATGGCTCTTTCCCACCTCCAAACCACTCAGCCATTTCATCGTCATCACCAGATGCAAGAAATTCACTTTTATATCTGCTAGGACCGACCTTAGCGTTAATCCCAGTTCTGCTTTTATGGGCCATTTCCATCTTCCATGATTCTTGCATTTGCACATTCCTGGACAAGTCACTCTTACCTCCAACAACTGGGAAGTCCATGAAACCGGGCACCTGATTCGACGAGCTTGAGCCACTGTGACCTTGACTCCCACTCTCAACAAATTCCAATGAATTATTACCCTCATGCATATTTTGCTTCTCCGGTACAAACCAAGGCTGGGTCTGATGATTCTTTACATTATTGTCCATTGATTGAGATGCAATATATGCAGTGTTCGATGCAATTGGTCTCTTATGGTCACATTTCAGACATACCATATTTCTTCGAAAGTTAATGTAGTTACACCTGCAAATACACATCCAAGTGAAACAAGAGCAGAGAAAGAATACATAAACTACATCCTCTGATGATATTACAAGTCTACTTTGGTGGTTCTCAAAATCACATGAAGACAAAGGCAAGTCTTACGAATCACATTCCCACTCTCCAGGACTAAGTTGCCGCTTTGGAGGCTTCTCCTTACACTGCAAACACTTTGTATTTCTTGCAAAGTTCAAAAAGTTGCATCTGCAAGAGTTAAACCCTTTAAGAAACAAAGGAAACGAGGGGAACTAACAATCAGGTACATTAGTGAAAGAGGAGTAGACTTATTTCAATAGATTATTACTTGTCACATATCCAGTCTCCTTTCTTCAAAGGAAGATGTTCCTGGTCTTCTGCTATTTTTCTAAGTCTTTCCTGGAAGAAGCCATCACAGCGCAAGCACTTGACATTTCGGGCAAAATTAAGGAAATCACATCTAGAAGATATCAGAAAATTTTAGTTAATATTTTTTACAATGAGAACTGTAATGGGGATGCAAATGTATACTATAGGCTGGACGGGCATCTTACTTGGGACAAATCCAGTCACCTTGCTTCATTGGAACATTATTGTGACTCCTACTTTGGTTGATATCGGTTTCTTGGGCAGATGAGTTCCAATCTGGGGCGTTGGGGTTTGGTGATTCACAATCATGTTGCTCAACCTTAATGTCCACCATTTCTTTCAACAATGTTCTTACAGATTCCTTAACCCTTTTGTTCATGCATGGCTTGTTTTCCACAGAACCAACTATGGGATCAAGACCGTATGTCAACAAAAAGCGCATAACATCCACCGTCCTACCTCCTTCATCCTCACGTGCTTTTACATATGCTCTATCACAATCACCTCTTAGAATGCAGGAGCTGCAAA
Organism: Sesamum alatum; assembly: GCA_034509735.1. Classification (NCBI taxonomy): domain Eukaryota; kingdom Viridiplantae; phylum Streptophyta; class Magnoliopsida; order Lamiales; family Pedaliaceae; genus Sesamum; species Sesamum alatum. The sequence goes on along the minus strand of JACGWO010000007.1, from coordinate 30,915,738 downwards.
CCTACTAAAACAGATTCATTATCTTATAATATACTAATATTTGCATAAATTGCTTTCATGAATCAAAAGGTACCATTAAGTCATACATTTCCTTCATTGATTCCCACATGGGCTCTCAAACGCTTTCCCGAGTTGACAACTTTCCTATCTGTGCTTGGACACCCAGACCCAGCAATTACCATAATGTGTTTCCGTGACAAGTATCTGCATAAATAGAGATTTGAATATGCATATCAAAACAGCAAGACCAATCATCAAGCAAATAAACATTAGAACGTGAAAAATATGAACTAAACTATTAAATTATATGAAATGAGCACGAAAAACAACTTGCTTGCAAGACCCTGTTATGATTGGTTAATTAGCTTAATCAAGAAAGTCACTTTCCAGGGGATATATAAACATATTTACTCTGTTCAGTCATTTCCATGGACAGGTGAAGCCGTCTTTGTCTTATTTTACTTGAATATACTTCTCTACTCAAGAAGTTGAACATAAGACGTGCAAGCTTATTACGGCAAATATCAGGAGCAACCAGCAATTTTTCCACAGCACACCTGAAACTAAGGTACAAATCCGAGGATTCGACTAACTGAAAAACACGTTTTACAGCGTCAAAATTCATTTCACACGGTCCCAATATCAAACAGGAAATCTGCATGCACCCAACCCATAATCCATACACCTAACATTCACTAAAAAAACAACTCAAATGAAGTTAAAACAAACTATATTTGTGACAATAATTATAAAACCTTCAAAATATAACAACGATTCAATAAAACTCAAGATAGGAATTGTACCTTATAAGTTGGTAGTTGTCACGTGCAAAATTCAAGCAAGCAGTTCTTATTAAGTTCGCCTCTTTGTTGCCCAATTCTCCATTATTCGCAAAAGGGTTTCCAATCTCATCAAAATACCCATTTTTTAACAACTTCTCCATCAAATCCACCCATTCACGCCACGGATGTGAAATCTGAATATTCGAACTAAACCTATTCTGCTTCTGGGGAAAAAACTCTTCTTCTTCCTCTTGAGCGTGAGAATTGAATTGGGTTTTCGAGGGTTGGAATTGTTTAGCTTCATTCAGGATGAATTGAATTGCAGGATTGTTGAGTAAAGGATTCTTGGAGGTCGGGTTGTGGATATGAGAAACGGGCAAATAAAATTTAGGGTTTGGCAATTGGGATTTCAGGAATTTGAGGTAGAAATTTCGATTCAACATTACTTATTGATATGTATTTGCATCAAATTGGGTTGGATTGAACTTCCGAACTCAGATTCTAGGCTTGTAGCAGCACCAAAGACTTGATAGCTGAAGTAAAGAGGTTTTATAATTCTCTCTCTTTCGACCCAATATTACTATAAATATAAAATAGGGTAAATTACATCTAACTCCCATGACATTTGTCATAATTATAAATATTCTCTAAAGTTTATAATTATCTAATAAATAACTCATTTTCATCAATTTTTATGGGTGAACCGACCAAAATGCCCTTATACACTGAATTATTTTTATTTAATTCTTAAAAAAATTTAGACTACAATGTGCAGGGAGAGGTTCTTAAGTTTTCTACGCAGAGGAGCAATAATACAATTTGCCTTGGCCAATTTTTCTATAATTTTAATAAAAATTTTAAGGGCAAAATAGTCAATTTCAGGCTTTTGGTTAAAAATTACAAACCTCATGAGGGTATTTGTAATTTTTCAAATAATGAGGCAGTATTTGTAATTATGTCAAACCTCATAGGAGGTTGATGTAATTTACCCTATAAAATATTGTATAATAGCATATACACCATTTTATATGCATTTTACCAAATATTACTAGAAGTATAAAATATTGTATAATAGCATATACACCATATTGTTGTATTCTATATTTTCTATATATATGGTAAAGTATGTAAACAATAATTATTTATTTTTAAAAATTAAATATATGAAAACATCCAACAATATATATGACAAATTCATAATTAATTTAATATTTTAAAATAATATTTCTTATGTCATTAGTGAGACGTTGCTCAGTCGTTTTTTTAATTTAAATTTTTAATTTTTATTATTTAAATATATATATATATATATATTCTAACATTTAGAATTGAAAGGTGTGCACAACTACATAGAAAACCTGTGAGAAATTATTAGTGATGTCGTATCAATGTATTATAGAAACTCGTAAATATGTAAAATATGCCATTAATATGGGAATTGGGAAGGCAAACTCTCATTTTTAGTCCAATAAGTATAGGTATGTCGCACTTTCGGTTCTTAATCTTTTAAAAATTACACTTGATCCTGTGCATTTTATAATTTTGACACATTTAATTCTGTAATTATCTAGTGATCCGGGTGTTTGGTAGCGATCTTAGGTGGAGGTCGGTATTCCACGATCTCGATCGGTAACCCAGATGAAGTGGTCTTTGAGAAAAGAAAGTACGTCAGGCTAGCCGGGATGGTCCCCAACGAAAACCCTTTGATGCTTAAGTCAGCTCAAATATGAGACGGTGGTAAGCGATCTAAGTATAGTAAACGGTCGAGTATATTCAATAAACCTTACCATAAATGCGGTGGAATGGTGCTATTTATAGAGCCAAGTGCCTGTACTTGCCTGGTCCACGTGGCGTCATCTCAGAGCCTGAGTTGTCAGATGATGAAGGGTCTAGATCCTCTCCCAATGTGGGTCTATCCGGGTCAGGGTTCCGGGTCGGGTCGCGGGTATTCGACCTGACTACAATACACGCGGATCCTGGTCCTTTAGTCGTAATTTTGGCCCATTTTCAGGGTTAGTCCTATCTTTTAATGTGATTAGGGGGTGTACCCCCATCATTAGTCCCCTCACTTCTTCTAGTGCAAGTTATTGCAGTAGGAAAAGTCGAAACATTTGTTCATGAAGCATCAACGTTCGTCCACCGTTCGATTGTGACACGTGGCGTCACCTCGGTTCTCTGTTCGGCGCGCCTTTCCACGCCCGCCCTTTATAAATACGCAGGACCCTCATTTCATACCCTACTCACAATCCCTCGGTGTCGTGCGATCATTCCTCCTGTCGCAACCCTAGTCGCAGATCGCCTCTTCCTTCACCAGTCATCTTCTCGGTCTCCTATTCGCTTCTCTAGGTCGCCAATTTCTACCCAGGTACACTTACGACCCTTCTCGTTTATATTACACCTACGACCCTTCTCGTTTATATTCCATTTGTGCGTGCCTCGCTTGCTACCCTCACTTGCCACACGTTTTGCATCAAAATAATGTCCGAGGCTTCTAGTTCTAGTTCCAAATCTAGCTCAAGGTCTTCTTCTTATTCTGCCTCGACTGCGACCTCTCCATACTTAGCTCCTTCGCGTCATATCCAGGCAAATCAAAGCGACCTCGAACGTTCACCTACAACCTTAGAAGCATCCTTAGGCAATTCTCCCCCTAGGGTTACACCAATTGCCCCCTCTTTAGGTTCGACCGATTCAGCAGAGACCCCGACCATAGCTGGATATCAGAGCATGATGAGTAAAAACCCTTGGGCTTGCATAGTTAGTAATGTAAAAACCCCTGTTCATAAACTTAAAGAAAAATATTTTATTCCTCATGACTATGAAGTTCTAATTCCTCGTCCTTTCGACCGGATGCACTGTCCACCTCGAGGTTTTTGCCCCTTATCTATTGTTCACCTAGACGCTGGTCTTCGTTTTCCTATTGCTCGCCCCATAGAACGTATTTTACGCGCTCTAGATGTTTGCCCCATGCAATTGACGCCCAATTCTATGTTTAATACAAATAAATGAAGGACTTAATTTGATCAACTATACTTTTTTTAAAGATAAAAAACCAAAAATACAACACATATATACTTACAGGATTAAAAATAAAATTTTGACGAGACGCGAACACAATATTTATAAAGGTAAATTACATCTACCTCCCCTGAGGTTTGACATAATTACATGGGTTAAAAGCAGACACCCCCCCCCCCCAACGTTTGGGTCGTTTTGCACTTTGCCTCCCAACCGTTTTTTTTTACACTTCACCGCCCAATCTTTGATTTTTGTAGCACTTTGCCTTTTTTTTCACTTTTCGGGGAATAAAATAGGAATATTTCGGGTGCGTGAAGACACGTGTTTTTAGTGAATAAAGGTGGGGTAAATTGTAATTTCACACCCTAATTTCAAGAAAAAAAAAACCCCAAAAACCAAAAATATAGAAAAAAAATCTCAAAAATCAATCATCTTCTTCATCTGCCATTGTTGGCCACCTTCAGCCATTGCACAAACCACTTTCGCGCACCACCTCCTTCGCCTCCCGAGACAGCCTCCGCCCACCTCCTTCACCCCCCTCCCCCACCCCCGCAACCCAAATTCAAAAGGAAAACAACCCAAAAATGGGTCTTCTTTTTCATACACCATTGCCAACCACCTTCACCAAATCCCACTTTTGAATCAAACTATTCTCCAACTCTTGCACAATTTTTAAAATTAATTGGTGGTTGTGATAGTGGAACTCAATTTGGCGAAGGAAAAAGACCTAAAATTTGAAGAAGGGGGAAAGGCTGTAGGAGAGGCGAAGGAGGTGGTCGGCAGTTGTGTAAAAGGGTGACGGCTACGAAGGTGGTGGAGGTGGACGACGGCGACGGAGAGGTGGACGATGGCTAAAACTGTGAAGACCCAAAATTTGAAATTTTGGGTAAAGGTGGGTGATGAAGGAGGGGAAATACTCAAAATTTGGGTTTATTTATTTTAAAGTTGATGGATGAAATTACAAATTTACTCAACCCATAACTCGTCCAAAGGCGCGTGTATCCCACACAATGGAATATTCCAATTAGATTCGCCTGAAATGTTAAAAAAAAAATGGTTGGGGGACAAAGTGCTACAAAACCCAAAGGTTGGGTGGTTAAAAAAAAAAAAGAAAAAGAAACGGTTGGGGGCAAAGTGCAAAACGACCCAAACGTTGGGGGGTGTCTGCTTTTAACCCTAATTACAAATACCCCCTTAGGTTTGTAAGTATCTAACAAATAACCCATTTTCATCCAATTTTATGAGTGAACTAACCAAAATGCCTTATGCAAATTGAATTTCTATTTTTCTTAAATTTTTTACACATAGGAGCAATAATGAAATTTGCCTCGACTAATTTTTCTACCATTTAAAAAAAATCAAAGGCAAAATGGTCAATTTCATATATTTGATTAAAAATTATAAATTTCAATAGGTATTTATAATTTTTCAAACAATGAAATAATATTTGTAACTATGCTAAATTTCAGGAGAGGGGCCGTAACTTGCCCTATTTATAAAGGTCATCTAATGAATCCTATGTAGAGTTGTCTTATATATGAGTGATGAAGCATTAAACAATTAAGTTAAAAATTCCAATAATATTAAACTAAGATCCACTAAACAAAGAAATAAACGTGTCGGAGTGATAATTAATGCGTATTTGGAGCCCTTTGATCGTCCCTAATTTTGCGGAGATCCATGGACTACTTACGAGGTGTAAACAGAATCATAATTTCTGTACAAAAAAAAAAGAAAAAAAAAAAGTAGAATAATTGTATTTTTTGATGCATCTCTACGTAGATTGAAGTTGGTTTTGGTGTTTAAGGGATGGTGATGATCTAAGTCTGTGTCTGTCCACCAATATGTCCAAAGCTTCTTTCATCCACCACTGCCCGCAAGCCTCTCTTGCTTCATCCACACTCATCTGCACAATTCCACAACAATTAGTTAATAATATTATAAAACATTTCTTCATTAAAACAAAGAAAATACTAAATATTTTACATAATTGATTTGGTGAGAATAACCCCATCTCGTTTGGGGCACCTTATGCCGAGTATTGTCTGTTTTGATTAAAATTTTATAACTTTATTTTTTATCAAATGTCGTCTTGCTAGGAGAATGTGATCTTGGAAATTATATATATTGTTCAAATTCTTTATTTTGGTGTTCGGGTGTGGAATAATTATACACTCATTGTTATATATACTAGCCGCCGTGGCACGTGTCCCTACGTGCATATAAAATGATATTACACGCTTTAAAGTTATTGAACATCTATACTATTATATAAAGCAAACTCCATTTTCACTAATAAATGACGGTTACTTACACCACAACACTATTTTTTTTACTATACCAATAGTACCCTAAGTTAGTTTCATTTCATTTCATTTCATTTCATTTCATTTCTTTCTTTCTTTCTTTTTTTTTTTAAATGCAATGTGTTGATTAATATGTATATTTTCTTATTTACAATAACTTAAAAGCATGCAATATTATTTTATATGCACGCAGGGACGACGTGTCACGACGGCTAGTTACCTAAAAAAAGAAAGAAAAAAAAAACTAACTTTAGGGGTATTATCGTCAAAATTAAAAATTTGATGTCGCGGTGTTATAAACCGTCATTTGTAAGTGAGAAAGACCTTTTCTTTATATATTAGTATAGATAAAATAATAATAATAATAATAACGTTTTACTTACTAAGTTCTTTCAACAAAAATCTTTTCTTTTTTAATTAACTAATTTTATTTGGGGTGGGTGCATGCCTACATAGATGAGCTACATAAAGGGGTATCTCAAATACTTCTGCTTTCGTGGTGTGAATAAGTTGTCAAAAAAATTATAAATTAAACAGTAGTGAAAGATAGAAATGTTCGAAAACAAAAGTGAAAAGTGTGAAAAAAATGTTCCCAACTTAATATTTATAATTTTATCAAAATGGTACAAATTTCGTAAAGAGAAGTTGTTTATAGCTTTTAACTTAAATCAATTTAATTTAATCAATTTAAAATCAAGAATTGTAAGCTGATAAACGCTTATTTTAACAGATTACAAACACTCCGCGGTCATCCTTAAAGCCAAAATATAGTATTTTTCCCCCCAAAAAATCCGTTTTGAATGAAGAAAAAGAATGGAGTATGGGGAAGGATGAAGGGACGAGGAGTAGCGTACCCATTCTCTTTTCCGGGCAGCCTTTTCTGGCCAGAGATCAAGTTGTTGTGTCACAAGCAAAGGAAACATGAAACCTTGGTGGTAAACCTCACTCCTCTTGCTCTTGAATATCCATCTTCCTAATTCACACTGCAATTTCCAAAAATAAAAAATAAAAAAAATAATAATGAAAAAAAATTTGTCATATTTTAAAATTCGTACGACAATGTCATTAATCGTCGTTTGTGAGTATGGAGGATCTTATATATATATATATATATATAGGAGTAATTTGTACAATAATGTCGATACTTGTGAGGGGTGTAAGTGTAATTTTCTGAAAAATAAGGATGGTTTGTGTAAATGATGCTTACATTTCTAGTAGGTGTATGTGTAATTATTCAAAAGACAGGGGTGATTTGTGTAAACAGACTATAGGTTAAGGGGTGTAAATGTAATTATCTCTAAATAATATAATATATTAATTAACACATCACATTTCGAAAAAAAAAATAAAGAGAAAGAATTAAAGAAAGAAAAGAAACCAACTTAGGGGCATTTATTGACATAACAAAAATTGGTGCCGCAGTGTAAGTAACCTTTCTTTATGTGTAAAAACAAAAATTTTATTTTATATTAGTACATATATAAATTAATAAATTAATTTAAAAATGTAATTACCTCAACATTTCCTAGAACCCCAGCTTCCTCTAAGGACTCGCGAGAGGCAGCTTCTTCCACAGATTCATCAACTTCCCAACCTCCCTGCATTAATATTTAATCACTTGTTAGTTATATATAGTTATGTGTGCACATTATTATTAAATAATAATAATAATAAATACCCTCATGGGCATGCATTTTTCATTAAATATATATCAGTTTGACTTTATTTTTTCTCTTTTAATTCTTGGGAAAATATATATATAGAGAGAGATAGATATAAATTCTCTCTCCGTCCAAAAATTACTGCTCCCTTTCAGAATTTCAATATTATCAAAACTTACATGAATTGTTTAGTATTATTCAATTTATAATAGTCAAGTTAAGTGGTCAGCAGTACCATCATCAATGGATGTAAAATTCTAAGAAAGAGTTGCAATTTGCATGCAGGAGAAATTCTAGACGAAGCAGGATGTCGTCAGACTTGAATTAATTATACGATAATTAGAACATGATTTAATTATATTTTTAGTTATATAATTTTAACATTTTGGTATTTTTATCTTTTATCTTTCTAAGGTTGCAAAATAATATAATTTTTTTATACTTGGTAATTTTGGTCCTTTCGATGTCGGATTTTGCAAAAACTACTGGAATAAATCATGTGCTCCTCGCAATTTGTTGACATTTTTATCCTTGATCTTTTTAGGGGTTACAAGAGCTTAACATTTTAAATTTTGGTGCCAGATTTTGCAAAAGTTGTCGGAATAAATCATGTACCGTGTTATTTTCTTTTTTAAATTTCACCTGTGTTGGGAAAAGTGAAGTAATTAGAACAAAAGCCCAATTTAATGAACCATATTCTTAGGCGCACATAATTTATTCCGATGATTTTTGCAAAATTTAGTCCTAAAAAATAAAAAGATATATAAAAACGTCAAACTGTCAAAATTACGGAACCAAAAATATATTTAAACCGTATAATATTTACAATATTGATCAACAAAACACACCTTGGGAAACATCATTGCTTCACTTTTTTTTGAACTGATGACAAGAACTTCCAACTCCTCATCATCTTCCGGGCTGCACCCCTTCTTCCCATTCTTGTACCTATATGGAATGCATCTGTAGTAGCAATACCAAGAATATTTGAACATCATCAAAACTAATAACACAAACATCAACAGACAGAAATATATACACTAATTAAACTTACCCTACGACGAGGCGATGATCTTGGTTGTACCTTTGCAGATGCCTCCCTGTCCGAGCAACCATACATACCATCTTCTTCTCCTACACCTTCTACTGTGTGTATTGTGTGTGTGTGTGTGGAAAATAAGGCTAAGTCGCAGAGAATGAAGGGAAGGAGAGTGGTGCTTATATAGCCTTCTCCCGTCGCACGGATCTAAATAATGTATTGTTCAGTTGCTCAGTTTATTGAAATACGGCTAAAAAAGAGAAAAGAATGAAGGAGTAAGGCAAGAAAAGGTGGGCGCTTTGAAGTTAAAAACAATTATTACATGGTTTTGAAAGAGGAGTGGCATATTTATTAAATTGAATTTTTGAGATGTGGATGCATATATACACAAGTACGTGAGTAAATGCAGACGCGTCATGCGGTCCAAACATTTCATCTGCAGTCCAACTTTTGTGAGTTTCTTTGATGTTTCTCTCAACAACCCTTTTCTTTTTTTAGTAGTAGTAGAATTTAATTCGTACACATTTAGAATATATTCTATGGTGCACTCTCGTTGTGTACGTGTCTGAACAGGAAAGGTTGGAATGTATTCTGTCCTGGGAAGTGGGAACGTACGTGCCATCTGATTGATCACTCTCGGGATTCTTTCACATGTTAAAATAAACAGAGTATGATAGAATCTATTCCGTTCTTGAAATATGTATTCTTGCGCTTTTATTTCGTGTGATTATTGCACAATATTGTTGGTGAATTTTTACATTTATATTTTTTGTCTCTCTCTTCTTACAAGACTAGCTATAAATATATTTATGTCTTTTATGAACTTGTGTAGATAATTAATGTTGTTATCTAATGGTATAATGCATGGATAGCTTAGGGTCTAAGAAATAACAAAAGCCCATGTTATTGGGGTAAGCCTCACATCAAATTTATTGACTCTATCAGATTTAATTTGATTGTATGATAAGTTGCACATACCATTAAATAGTCATTTCTATATATATATATATATATATATATATATATATATATACTCCACTTCAAATTGATGTGGAGTATCTATAGCCGTCCTGGCACGCCTTTCCTTCGTGAATGTAATAAATATTTTTTTTACTCTTGAAAATATATTATAAATAAGAGTAAAATATATAAACTAACACATCACATTAAAAGATGGAAAGAAAGAAAAAACTAACTTATCAATTAATATAAAATTTGAAAAGTTGAATAAAATAGTTATCTTAACTAATTGAGAAAATTCAATTCGGATAACATAATTAGTTGAGCCAAATTAATTATATTAAACTTTTCAACTAATTATGTTATCCGAATTGAATTTTCTCAATTAAAAATTAAATAATTCACAGAATTTTTTTTGATGAGGAAGTTCACAAGAAGTTAATTACTCAATAATCAATGCAACAAAGCCTAGATTCGCGCACACAACTAAAAAGTACTGAAATTTGAGTACCCGATCGACTTGAATTACTTTGTCGGAAAATATTGAGAAAATCGCATTTTTTGGTCCCGTTTATTAAGGCCTTTTCCAGTTTACTCTATTTTTTTTATGATTTTCTCGTATTGCATCGCATAAGTCAAAATTTTAGTCCTCACTTATATTTTCCGTCCAATAATCAATAACGCCGTTAGCAGCGTCACTTGTATTTTTGTACATTTTTCGTAAATTATTAGATGAAAAATACACGTAAGAACTAAAATTAACAAAAAAATCAGCTTATAGAATACAATGTGAGAAAATCTTAACAAATAAGACTAAACTTTAAAAAAAAAAATACTAACATATGGGATCAAAAATACGATTTTCCTGAAAATATTTGGCAAACATGTGGACATAAGTCTACAAGGCAGGATTTTAGTAAGTTTACCAATAAAAAATGAAGATTAATTATATTTCATATCAATCATACACGCACTAGAAAAAACAATCATTATTAGTTACATTTTTAATGATTATGAAAAAAATTCGTGGTAAATAACTATTATAAACTAATGTTAAATAAAAGTGTTGCAAAAACTAGTTTTTCCACCACAAAAAAAATTTATTTGTCATGATTAAGAGCCGTGGTAAAAATATTCGCAATGACCTTTAACCATGGCAAATGTTTTATCTACCCCCGCAAAAATTACGGCCGACAACTGTTGCTTGGCCGTGGTCAATGACTATTTACTACAGCTATTTAGTATTAACCACAACGATTAGTCGTGGTTAAATGACATATTTCTTGCAGTAACGTGAATATATGGCCATGGCATTTGTAATTTTCAAATAAAAAATGGATATTTGTAAAATTACATTTTTGGTTTTGTGTAACTATAGGTTGTTTTGGTCCTGTAACAGTATCATCTACATATTTAATTTTTTTTTTTTACTAATTTAGTGTTGAACATCTCACATTCAGTCATTTTTTGAAAAATTTGGTCCTGTTTTGACAATTTTGATCATATTCTCACTCGAGTAAATCTCATTTTTGGTCCTATAGCTATATGTCGTTAGACCAAATTTGTCAACACAGGACTAAATTTACCAAAAAAAGACCAAATCTAATATATGTTGGACTAAATTCGTCAAAAAAGACTAAATATATAAATAAAATAAATTACAAGACCAAAAATATTAATGATATAAAGTTATAAGACTAAAAATATAATTACCAATTCTCGAAAGAACGTATCGTACTTTACTCTTGATAATATGGCCACGTGCGGTAGTTTCTAGCAATGTGAAATCAATATAAGACTGTTTATTTAATTTTTCTTTTTAATATAATAATGGTGTTTGTGTAGTCTTCTTGATAGTAAAACTTTTGTAGCGGTGTGCAAATAAAGACATTCATTGATATTTTTATACACAAGTTGAGAATGTTTTGTACGTAGCGAATTATTTAAGGTTGTATTTAAATTGATGAATTTAAAATTAAAAATATTAAATTTATATTAATAAAAAAATACTTTGTTTGCAAGATTTTTATTTTACAAAGAATTAAAAGATTTTATAAGCTCATATACATCTTATAAGATGTTTTCTAGAGTTATAATTTATAACATATCAAATTTTATGTTAAAATAAGTTCTCAAAGTGCTCTAAATAAAGTAAAATTACAGAGCTTAAAAAATGTTAATTAGTAATGACATTTTGTTAAAAATTTTAAAAATAAATTAGGAACTCCTTATTTTATGTAACAAAGCTTAATTATATATAAGCTCCTAGCTCTTTATCTAAAAATGTTAACGAACACTTTATAGCTTTTTATAAGCTTCCGAACATTATAAGCTCGCAAATACCTTATAAAATATTTTAAAGAGTTTATAAGCTCGCCAACACCTGTTAAATTGACTTAAACATCACAGTGTTACCGTCGAAATAATTCCAACTAATTAATGAATATTCATTTCCATCAAATTTCTTTATACATTCACTTTATATAAGGGCAAAAATATTTTTTTAGTCCAGTAAGACTAGGACATTATTTGTTTTGATACCTCAATTTAGGTAGGTAACTGTTTTAGTCCCATAAATTATATTTTTTTTTTCGAAATGTCACGTGCCTTGCACATAGGACACGACATTATAGGACCAAAAAAACTGATAAATGTGGCATTTAGGACAAAAAAAATTAAAAAACGTGTTTTATGAAATTAAACAGCCACCTACCTAAATTATGGTATCAAAATAAATAATACTCTAATTTTACGGGACTAAAAAAATATTTTGTAGATAATCTCTGAATAATTTGATAATAGTAAGCAATTATTTCCCGGAAGCACAAAACTCTTATTATTGTAACGGATAAGAACACAGTTACGTACTTCAAAAGAGTAGATAATGAGAGACAGCTTTCCAACAAATTTATAATATTATTAAGTGGAGACAAAACTGAAAAAACTTGTTCTTAACAACTCTTTGTCATGCTTGGAACCCTCAATGCGTGAAATATTGTCTACTGTATAGTAGGTGTGATATTTCTACTGTAAAAATAGGTGTTGAGGTGTTGTTTGGATGTAATTTATTTGATGTTATTGATCAGTATATGATTATTTTAATTGTTATAATTATAATCAATTTATTTTAAATAATAATAGTTTATTATTTTCACTTTTTTTTTAAAAAAAAACAACTAATTGAAATTAGCTTTTGTTTCTTTCAAGACCAAAAACTATATATATAAGGCCATTCGTGTGGTTGTGGTTTAAGTGGCAACCTTGACAATAATTGAGACTTTGAGATTATAAATTTACATTATATTGAATTTATGATAATAGTTTTTATGAATTATTAATTAATTCATGATGCCTAACAATCGAATGTGATTGTTTGCTCTACTAGAACGAAAGAAGAAAAAGAAAATTATGACCGTTCCTTATTTTATATTGGGTGGATTACGATGACCTCCACTGAGGTTTAGCATAATTACAGACAACTTATAAAAAATATTATAAATATTCCTTTGAGGTTTGTATAATTTTTAACCAAAGGTCTGGAATTGTTCATTTTGTCCTTGATTTTTTTTTTTAATTTGTCAAAAATCAGCGAGGCAAATTACATTATTGTTCCTTTGTGTAAAAAATGTAAGAAAGTACTTCTCTCTGCGCATTTTAGTCCAAAAAAATCCAAAAGTTTTAAAAATTAATAAAAAATTATTTAGTTTGCATAATGACATCTTCGTTAGTTCACCCATAAAAATGGATGAAAATAAGTTCTTTATTAGATGGTTACAAACCTAAGGGGGTTATTTATAATTATGTCAGCTACCTCCCTCGAGGTTTGTTTATAATTATAAATACTTTCTTGTTGTTTGGAAAATTACAAATACCCGATAGAAAATAAATATCTAGCCCATGACAGAAATGTGAAAAGTACTATTTCACAATTGTCGATTTTTTTCTTTTTTTTTTTTCAATTTTTTTTTTGAAAAAATATAAAAAATTCTGAGGGTGGGTAAATAAATAATCCATAGAGAATATTAGTTCATAAAAATACTTTAAAAAATTTTAAAAATATATAAAATTGTAACTTATAATCCAAAAGTGCATTTTGGGCAGTTCACCATAAAATTGGATGAGAACCTAACCGAATGGCTCGTTGTTAACGAACGTTAAAGTAAGGGGGGTATTTATAATTTTTCAAACAACAAGGAGGTATTTATAATTATGTCAAACATCAAAAGATGTGGTTGTAATTTACCTTTGTAAATAAGTAAGTTAAATATATTTTTTTTAGCCCATAATTATAAACACTGACACTTTGTTACCAATTTTGCTTCTAATTTTATTTTTCATAGAGGATAATTTACTCATTTGTAATATAACATGAAGGTACATTGCATTAAATTCTATACTAATATAAAATGAAAGTAACTCCTCACTTACAACTGATAATTTATGACACTGCAATACCAAATTTCAAAATATTAATTATTTCTTTAAACATTTATACTAGTATAATTACTTATTTATTTTAAATGGTCAAAATCATCTTTTAACCATCAATATACTACCATGTTTACTTTCTGTTTTCACCCATGTTAATCTCTTGGTTTAATTTTAATCGTATATTATTTTTTTAAGAGTTATGTTTATCTATCCGATTATATACACGTAATATTATAATATAAAGTTAAAATTTCTTTATTAATCACGTGATAGAATTAATTAAATCTCGCACATGCCTAAATCTATGCATGCGATATGTAATTAATACATGATATTGTCAGTCGACATGGAAATCAACGGATTCACGTTCACACTCCTCTATGTGTAATAATATGACTTGATTTCTTACTCTTTCTTAATTTGACAAAAAGAATTTATGTTTGATGGCCGACAGAAAAATAAAGAAAACGAAAAAGTGATATTTTCTGTCGAAATTATAGTAAAATAAAGGGATAATTATACTACACTCTTTTCCCATGAGATTTGGAATAATTATATATAGACTTCCTGTGGTTTGAGAAATTACATTTACTACCCCTCAAGTTTGCTTCTATCTAACAAATGAGTCCCCCGTTGATCAAAATTCACAAAATTTGTTGATATTACAAAAAAAATTAAATTAAAGGTTCGATTTGTCATCGATTGACTTATTACTTACTTATTGTAGGTCAAACGAATCTTTTTATGATCAAATTACCCTTATTTATCGTCACACGTTAATGGATGAGAGGAGGTATACTTTCACCATTTAAAGGGTAATTTAATCATAAAAGATTTGTTTGGCCAGCATTAAGTTATTAATAAGTCAATCAAGAGTAAATATCGATTTTCATTCAATTTTTTTTAATATCAACAAATTCGGTGAATTTTAACTAACGGAGGGACATATTTGTTAGACAGAAGCAAACCTCAGAAGTACTAAATATAATTTTCCAAACCACATGGGGTCTATGTGTAATTACATCAAACCTCAGGGGAGGGGAATGTAATTATCCCTAAAATAAAATACATTATCCATTTTTTTAAGAATTACATTGACACCCTATGAGGTTAGGTCCAATTACACAAACACCATATGTCTTTTGCAATATTACAACTATACCCCTTGAGGGGTGTTAGTATAATATTTTTCAGGGGGTATTAATTTAAATTTTACCTTTAAATATGAGGTGTAGTTGTAATACAACTATAACATCAGGGGGTGTAGCTATAATTTTAACAAAAACAGAGGGTATTTGTGAATTTTAATTTAACTTTAAGGAGTATCACTGTAGTTTACCCTTTCTTTTAAAATAATGAAAAAGAAAATATACGAGGTATTTTCATGTAAATAAACAGCTCCATTGCGGATAACCTCGCACAAAAGAAATATAATTTTTTTTATTATAATTAATTACTATGATTTAAAGAATTAAAAAAAATAGTAAATACAAATTAACCACAACTAAAAATCATAAAAAATATTGATTAATTGTGGTAAAAATTTATGTTCTTGCATTGGTTGTATTTGGATATGATTAATAATATTGATTTACTACTATTTTTAAATTGTGGTTATCATAACGTATGATTATTTTTAGCAGTCATTCACATGAATTTACGAACAACCATAAATTTTGTCACATCATGATATGTGATAATACAAATATTCACTTACCATAAAATTGTTTAAATATGACTGAGACGACTAATTAATTAGTCTAATCAAGTCTTTAATTAATTGCAATTAAGACAGTAATTTTGAGGAACATGACGCTGTCCAATATTAATAATCTCTTATGTCCATTCTCTGATGCGGACATATTTGTCTACTTCGACTCTCCAAAAACTACGAGAATTGAGGTACCACAATCAAGATGTCGTGATTAAATATAAGGTGTTGTTTAGTTTATAAAATATTTGAATTATTTCTTCGGTTACTTTAGTATTGATGTTGTAGATTTAGAAATATTGTTATATTGTGGATTGAATATTATAATAGCAATTAATTACTGTAGAAATATTACTGTATTTTTAAATTAATAATTTATCGCTCATTATCTAAACGAGATGATCATATTCAAGAACTAATCAAACAGGTACATTAATATAATTACCAGGAAAACACCAAGAAATAACCCATCATCATTCTCATCTTGATCAGCCAGAAATATTTGATTCCGGCAAACTTTTTTGAAGTGGTCCAATTCACGTGCAGCAGCAAAAGCCAATTGTGGCGCCCGCATCCTCAGAAAAATCTCTTGTGCCCGGTTATGTCCGTTTCGTTCATATCCTTTAGAAAAGTTCTAATTCAGATCGAGTTTGATCATATTTGAATTAATTATATCGCAAGTATAATATATTTGCATGTACAGTTCAAAAAAGTAACCATCATGTGGCAAGCGTGTTATGTGATTGGTTTGGTCCGATCAGACTTGATTTGCGTAAGAATTTTCCTTGTTGTCCGTTTCTTGTTCAAGTCGTTAATTATGTAGAAAAGATTCTTACACCATGATGATGATGATGGCAGTTGTTGAAACATACATTCTTAGTCTATGTTCGTATGTTTTCTTAATCTGTTTGTGGTTTTGGTTGTTAGGTTGTTCCACAATATTTATCAGACAATATTAATTTATGGTTAAATAAAATGTGATTGATATGTTTGTGGTGGATTGTGAGTCACATAATTGATTGGTTTCGTTCGGTTTTGTTTTTTAGTTGTTTTTATAAATAATTAAAATTATAAAAAGAAGCCTAATTTTATAGTTCAAATATTCTATAAAGAGTAGCCTAATTTAAAGAGTACCCCTAACCGGGCATACTATAAATATATATATATAAAGAATTATCGTTCAATTATTGTATTATTTAAATATCAGAAAACAAATATATTAATATAAAATACCTCACTATCAAGACATAAGTGTACTGGCGAAATCTATATATATATAAAGAGTTATCGATCAATTATTGTATTATTTAAACACCAGAAAACAAATATATTAATATAAAATACGCCATTATCAAGACACAAGTGTACCCTTCAGTGACGATACGGGACATATATTTCTCCAATTTTAATAATTTTCAATCAAACTCAGAAATCACTAGAAAAAAAAATTAATATTAGCGACATTTTTAATGATTATGGCTAAAAACTGTGGTAAATAATTATTATTAACTACGGTTAAACAAAAATCGATGCAAAAACTAGCTTTTCTACCATGAAAAACTTATTTGCCATGTCTTTTAGCCATGGTAAAAACATTCGTCATGGCAAATGTTTTAGCCACCCTCGCAAAAACCACGACCGACAACCGTTGCATGGCCGTGGTCAATGATTATTCGCTACGGTTACTTAGTATTAACCATGGCAATTAGTCATGGTTAAATGTCATATTTTTGGGTAAATTACATTTTTGGTCCCATAAGTGGACCTGTTTCCGATTTTAGTCCCACAATGTCCCCTATTCGCGAATTACGTCTCATAAGTGGATTTTTTTTTTCCAATTTCAGGACTCATTGGGGATTTCCGTTAATGAAGTTAATGGAAATTGGATTTCCGTTAAAGTTGACCGATTTTGGAGGGAAATTGACCATCGTTCAACCACTTTTGGAGGGAAATTAACCTGCTTCTTCTTGTTCTTATAAGAACTCATTTATTTCTTATTTTTTTCATATTTACCAACAAACAAAACTTAAAATGACTGCAATTTTTCTATATATAATATATTTCTATTTTCATTTGAACAAATTAAATTTTTAGGTCGAAAAAAAAATAGAATTACATGTGGACATTGCAAGGAGCTTGGTCACAACATTAAGTTATGCAAGAAGAAAAATCAACCTAGTTTGACAGAACCTGTGGTAAGTTTTTTAGAACCAAAAATTTTAATTTGTTCAAATGAAAATAAAAATATATTATATATAAAAAAATTGCAGCCATTTTAAGTTTTGTTTGTTGGTAAATATGGAAAAAATAAGAAATAAATGAGTTCTTATAAGAACAAGAAGAATTGGGTTAATTTTCCTCCAAAAGTGGTTGAAGGATGGTCAATTTCCCTCCAAAATTGGTCAACTTAACGGAAATCCAACTTCCGTTAACTTCATTAACGGAAATCCCCAATGAGTCCTGAAATTGGAAAAAAGATCCACTTATGGGACGTAATTCGCGAATGGGGGACATTGTGGGACTAAAATTAGAAACAGGTCCACTTATAGGACCAAAAATGTAATTTACCCTCATATTTTTTTGTAGTGAATATATAATTCTATATATTTATTGCCATGGTTAAATGCCATATTTTTTACAGTGAATATATAACTCCATATATTTATCATCCTCATTCCATAATCCATAATAATTAATCTTCATGTTCTTACACGACAAAGATACTTAATTAGATAGTGATGATAGTTGTTGAACATACATTGTTAGTCTATGTATATATGCTTTCTTTATTTGTTGTTGCTATGTTTGTCATACATTTGCTCCTCTTTCCTACATACTTAATTGGCATGTGATGGACTAATTTATTCCTTTCTCACATTGAATAGTTAATTGTGTCTTCCTTGATAAAAATATTACCTAATTTAAAGTTCAAAAATGAAATTTGGAGGGAATATACTAAGGAATGGAATATAGAATTAATATTTTATTTTTGCCTTTTAATTTATTTTTTAGAATTATTTTACTCTTTTTTAAAGTTGTGAATAATTAATAGCATTTTCTAAAGAAGACGTCTTTTCATGTAAATATTTTTTGAGCCGCTTTTCATAAGTATCTTATCAGGAAAAGGCATTACTGTAAAATTGTAACTTTGTGTAAGAGTTATAATTTTAAATGGTGTACGTATATTTTTTTAAAAAGATGTCAAAAAGATTTATAATTATTTTTGTTAAGTGTCGGGCGGTTTTATTGTATCCTATAAGTGAATTTGTATTATTCCAACATCAATCATACAGTGGAAGCCAATTTTACGTTAAGAAAAAGTCGAAGCGCACTTCAAATTCTAGGAATCATATACGTAAAATTATATATCTCCATTAAAGTTTACAATGGAGTCTGATTCGAGTGTTAGTATTAAGATGGTGAATCAAGAGATTTTCGAGTTGATTGATGGAATTACTTGGGTCATTTAGGTTTGATAGAGTTTGTTCCATAACTTGTAAAAAATCTAATTTCTAGTTATTCTGCCAACTTTTATTAGAAAATTGACGGAAAAATACATGCAAGACACGTGGCTGTTATCATTTCAAAATGGAGGGAAAGAACCCTGGACTTGCGTGGTTTTTTCCGTCAATTTCCAAATGAAAGTTGGCAGGAGGACTCAAAGTGAGAATTACGAAATTATTTTCAAGAATCCCAAAAATAATAGGACTAAAAGTGAACGTAACCTAAGTTATGTGACAAAAAATACAAATTTCCCTCTAGTTATGACGCAAAACACATATTTGTTCAACTTTAATATCAATTTTCAATCGACCCCAGAAATAATTCCATATATATATTCATCATCATATATTCCATAATAATCTTCATGCTATTTGATGGTGCAGGAATTTAATCAAAGGACCAAGAGGTAATTTCTTGAAAGTGTAATACAAAAATTATCGAATTACCCCTGGCGGCGGTTACATCCACTAGGATAGTTGGGTTAGTGGGCGGTTGAGAGGCAGTTTGATCTTTACGCTTTCTAGTATATATATAGTTTTAGATGAATTGTAAAGGGGGGTGAATTTTCTGGAAAAAAAAAAAAAAAAAAAAAAAAGAGAAAGACGTGAGATGAGAAGAATGGGGGGATGGCAGATTGATTTGCTGGAGAATTACTTGTATTATATGAGGGATTTTAACAGCAGAATTCTATATGGATGGAAAAATATTGTACCATCACTATTATATAGAAAAAATCTAATTATAACCTTCAACCATTCCCAAAATATAATTCTAAACATTCATCACCATCCCCTTAATTATACATCTTCAAGTTCTTATGTATCAAATATTCTTACATGTACAATGATTGTAGTTGTTGAACATACATTTTATATTTGCTCCTCTTTCCTACATATTTTACTTTATTACACACACCTTTAGTTAAGTAAAAATTGATACTTTCATAGTAGATGCTGAGTCAGGTAACTGTTGGCTTTGTCCTGAACCTTTAGTTATCTGACTGTCATTAAAATAGTCTAAAATTAACCTTAATTAATTGTCTAAAACAATCCTCATAATAATACTAAACATTTGTCACGTTCTTATGTATCTTTTGAAAAACCTTCAAATTTTTTCAAACTTAAATACCTCGTTTTTATTTAGAAATTTTAAATATGTCCTAATTTTAACAAGTCCATTTCGTTAGTCTCCATTACATTTTCATCCATTTTTATATTGAACTGTCTAAATACTCTTTTGGATCATAAATTATAGTGTTATATACTTTCAGAATTTTCTAAAATGTTATTATGGACTAATATGCTCCATGAATTATTTACTTTAGACACCATCAGATTTTTTTTTATATTTTTTCAAACTTTTCTTCTTTTTTTTTTGGATTTTCTTTTCAACAAGGGTAAAATAGTAATTTTCACCTCACCGTCTAGGGACAATATAATTATTTTGTGTTTTACAGGGTATTTGAAATTACTTACTAGAAGAAATATAACATTTAACTATGACTAATTGTCATAATTAAAAAGAAATAGCCGGAGTAAATAGTTTTTGACCATGACCACGCAACGTTCATTGAAGTGGTTTTGCGAAGGTGATTTACAATGGCCAAAAGTCCTGCCGAATATTTTTTCCATGGTTAAGAGCTATGACGAATGTCATGGTGAATTGTGTAAGTTTATATATCGATTTTATTTATCCATGATTAGTAACAGTATTTTACGAAGGCGTTTAGCCCATAACAATTAAAATACAGACGATAGTAAAACAATACTCATAAAATATTTAGTATTATATTATGCTATTCTATATACTTAATATGATATAAATTGTGTACATTTATACATTTGACGCGAACATGCATTTGGATTGGCATATTCTTCACAAACGTAGCAACAATCTAATAATAAGAAAATTAAATTAAATATTAAAAAAATATAAAATGAAAGATAAAAAAAATAAGATACCAGAAGGCCCATCTCTTTTAATAATAAAGTCTAGATATTCACAAATCCATCTTTGTCTATGCTTCTCTTGAAATACCAATTAATTAAGGATATTATTTTGGGTTAATTACACTTAGACCCCTTTTTAAAATAAAAAATTGCACTTTCCTCCAAAAGAATTTGAAAGTACACTTACTCCCTCCAAAAAATTTCTGTTTACACCTGATCCCCTTTTTTTTAGAATTTAGGCGAAAAATATTTATCTCACCAAAAAAATTACATAAATTTCTAATTTTGCCCCTCATTTAATATTTTAATGTGTATTTTTGTACTTATACGAGAATATATGTAATGTAAATATATGGAGTGAGGTTAATATTATTACATTTTTCTCCTTATAAGTACAAAATTATTACATGAGAATGCTAAATGAAGGGTAAAATTAAAAATTTATGTAATTTTTTTTGCTAACGTCAGCATTTTTCGTCCAAATCCTAACGAAAGAGGGTCAGGTGTAAATAGTGAATTTTTGAAAGGGGTGTAAGTGTAATTTTAAAATCATTTTGGAGGAAAATATAGTTTTGCATTTTTGAAAGGAATTTAAGTGTAATTAACCCTATTATTTTTTAAGGTCGTGTGATTGGGCTGGATTAGTTGTTTTTGTTCTTAATTGGGCGGGGGGTTGAGCTTTAGATCCATCCATGAAGCCCAAATCAGGTCAAATGAGCCCCCTAGATGCTCTATTATTGCCAATTTTTATTAGGGTAATTTACATCCACCTCTCCTGAGGTTTGACATAATTATAAACATCCTCTCATTATTTTCAAAATTACAAATACCCTCCTGATGTTTGTAAATTTTAACCAAAGGCTTGAAATTGACCATTTTGCCCTTGAATTTTTTATTAAAATTGTACAAAAATCAACCGAGGCAAATTGTATTATTGCTCCTCTGTGTAAAAAAAATTAAGAAACCTTTTCCTGCGCACTGTATCCAAAAAAATTTAAGAATTAAATAAAAAATAATTCAGCGCACAAGGGCATTTTAGTTAGTTCACCTATAAAAATGAATGGAAATGGGTTATTTGTTAGACGGTTACAAACTTCGGGGGGATATTTATAATTTTTCAAAACAACGAAGATGTATTTGTAATTATGCCAAATTTCAGGAAATGCAGTTGTAGTTTACCATTTTTATTATTACTTAATAATTATAATTAGCATCTATAGAGCATATAGTATTAAACAATAATACTTTTGATTGACTAACACAAAATAAGAAAGAAAATAGTTCCACGACAAAATTGAGAAATAATTGTAGGACAATTTTTCGTTACATTTTGAACCTCCATTTCCTTTGCATTTTTTAATACTAGCCACCGCGATAAGTAATACTTGAGCGCATATAATTAGAAAAATACGACACAAATTTTGAAAATAAAAATTAATATATAATTAAATGCGGATCAAATAATTAACATTAGAGACAGTGAAGGATAAATATAGTCGTATGTTGACGGTTAAGAGATGACGCAGATCATTTAAAATAAATAGGTAATTATATTAGTATAAATATTCAAGGGTATAACTGGTATATTAAAATTTGTTGTAGTAGTATCACAAATAGCCGTCATGAATGGAACTGTTTTTTTTTTTTTTGTTGTTTTTTTTTTAATATATAAGATGGTATTTTCAGTTAAATCACTAATATATAATTCTATACTCTTGTACCATTTCACATTAAAATTCATGAAAGGAAACAAGAAAAACCAAAATAAAAAAAAAATTACATCACTATCCATCGTGGCACGTCGTCCTTGTGCTCATATAATAAATCATCTTTTACTCTTTAAAATATTTTATAAATAAGAATAATAATATAAACCAACACATCACATTTCATAAAAAGAAAAAGAAAAAAAAAACAATATAAGGATATTACCGGTACAACCAAAAAATAGTGTTGCGGTGTTACAGACTACTGTTTACGAGAGAAAAGGTATTTTTTTATATTAACTAGCCGTCGTGACTCATCGTTCCTACGTGTATATAATAAATAATCATTGAAACTTTAAAATATATTATAAAGAAAAATAAAATATAGGTTGAAATATACTTTGCCCCCCGAACTATTCGTAATGTAACATTTTCCCCCCTAAACTAATAAATGTAACACTTACCCCCTGGTTGGACAAAATTGTCCTAATGCCTTGAGTAATTATATTATTCACAATATATTATAGTATTTTGCACATTAAATCATCCCCAAATTATTTTCTAACAAATTTTTTTTTAATAAATAAATAAATATAATATCCCATTAACTCATACATACTTTTGAAAAGAAATTGACAATATATATATGCTTAACCAAAAGTTAAACATTTTTAGTAATTACTCATTTTTATCTAAATAAATAAATAATTAATAACTTAATTTTATTAGCAAATTAATAAAATCTTTTAGATGATTTTTTTTGTGCATTTATTGTACTCGTTTATTACTTAAATTTGAGTTTGTAAAATATAATCAAATTCGACCCTTTAACTTATTAATTTTTATTTTACTTTATTATAATTAAAATATATTTTTTTCAATTAAGAACACTTTATTTAAACTTTAAATGCAGAATTGCTAAAATAAAAAAGAAGCCTTTTGAGTTAAAAATATACTTATGTACTATAAGTGCAATACTGTCCGAATATTTAGTTTTAGGGAGAAAGTGTTATATTTGTTAGTTTAGTGAGGTAAATATTATATCAAGAATAATTCAAGGAGGCAAAGTGTATTTAACCGTAAAATATACAAACCAATACATCATAATTCACAATAAATAAATAAACTAACTTTGTGGTATTATTGACACAACAAATAAATTGGTGTCACGGTATCACAAATCGCCACTTGTGAATAGAAAAATGTCTTTTTTATATTAACTAGTCGACGTGACATGCCGTCTCTGTGTGCATAAAATAAATAATATTTTATATTTTAAAATATATTATAAATAAAAAATATATTATATATAAAATCAACACCATCACATTTCAAAAAAAAAAAAAAAAGAAAATCAACTTAGAGTTATTGTTGACATAACAAAAAATTAAAAAAAAATCAATTTAGAAGTATTATTGACATAATAAAAATTAATCATGTGATATAAATAACTGCTCTTTGTAAGTAAAAACATATATATATATATATATTTTGTATATTAGATATAGATATCGTGAAAACATGCCAATTAGTTGAGACGTATTTTAATTTTTTATAAAAAATTTAATAAATAAATAAAAATAAAACGAAACCTGCAGCGATCTCCACGTGGATATGTTTGGACACCGAACATCGAGAAACATCGTAAAGGCATCATCATCACCATCAGCTTCTCCACGTGGCAGACAGTGATGCCTTACGTGTGGCCTTTGCTGGCCACCAACCGCCAACAAACTTAACCGCCTTCAGACCAAGTTGAAAATTATGATGTCATACCTCTTTCCTATTTTGGCCTCAATGTTTTGCTGAATTTCCGAAAATGCCCTTCTCCAATCGATATGTTTTTATTTGAATCAAATTTGATCAGATCAAATCAATTACATGACAAGTGTAATACAATTATCATATGATTGACTATTCACCTTAAAACCAGTTTAACTTATCATCCAATCAATTCAAATTTAACCAAATTCAATTCAAACTAGAATTCACGGTCTTAATTGTTCACGCTCGAAACGTTCAAGTATTTTTTCGGAATTTGATTAATACAATCAAATAATTAAAAAAAAAGGGTCACTGTCATATTTTCATAATTTCAATGGCTGCTTCGACTTTTCTTACACGTGTCCCCAACTTAATCAGTCGATTGTACCATATACTTGGTGCACTTATGTATCAGGTGTGAGATTTTAACACATATTTCATCGTCAGGGTATGTGTCAATATCAGACACTTGGTGCATGTGTGCACCAGGTGTAAGGTTTAATTTTAAAATTATATGTGTTTTTTAATTGGTTTTTAAATTATTAAAGAATAAATTTCGCCCCACGACTCCTAAATATCTATAACTTATCATAATTTATACTAGTAACTAAATCCACGTGGTAATGAATATTCTCTCTAATTGGAAATCAGTTATATATCATATTACATCATAAAACCTTAACTACCAACTATGAAATCAAAATATTAATTAATCAAAATTTATAAATTAATTAATAATAACTATTGATGCGTTTCAGGGTCCAACAACACCACAAGGGTCGAAGGATCTATACGAAAAATCCTACGATCAAAGGAGGGCTAACTTGCAAAACAGTGGTTAGCACATCAATACTTAAGTTAGTAATGTTCTTAGTGAAAAAATGATGAAAAAACTTGAAATGATGAATAATGGTTGAAATATGATGATGGAGTGCTATAATTAGTGTGGAGTGTAAAAAGTGAGTTAAATGTAGCTTAAACTAAGAGAAAATGAGAGTTGGAGTGTGAGAGAATGTGTTACCAAAGTGACTGCACAAAGCGTCAATCTATAAGCGTCCATGGAGCAAGATCGGAAAAAGTGGTTATGGTGAATCATACACCGCTAGAAAGTTGCACGTGTTAGCTACTCAACAGAAAATTAGTTCGTGATTTGCACTTATCTAGACGAAGATATGACCTTTTGATCGAGTCTTGCCCAGTCCACCAGAGAATCCGAGAATCGGTTATCTAGCTACTTGAGAAGTTGACTTCAATCGGATTACTTGGAGTTAGTTGGGGGTCTTTTAGTATGACGTGTCATAGGATGTCAGCGACCTGTATGACGTGTTGTACGTCCCTACTGTATGCTGACTCACCCTACTGGATCAGGCTCATTTCTTGAGTCTGCCAGGTTAGTAAGCATAAAACATACTATAGGTTTAATACTTTGCTCATGGACCAGCAAGGCCATACCAGCTGGACTGCTCGGTGAGGTCTACTTCCTTATTTTGAATTTTAAGAAAAAATATTTGAGAAGGCATCAACTATTAAAACAAATAAAAATTAAAAACCATTACAATTATATCAAGACCTATATAAATAAAATCCTTATTTATAACTGATAAAACATTAATACAAAATGACTTTCGTTCCTAACTGATAAAACCCTTCTAAAATATAGCTAGAAGTAATTACAGACTTTTTCTGTCTATGAAATCATGTCTTCTTGTAGTGATCAAAATCAAGCCAAACAAGAGGTTATTGATTTTAAATCCCATTAACACTCATATGTAGGACAAAAATTTCACGTGATTCTCCACTATAACAAATTAAATTTTTAAATAAGACATGTCAAATCTTTTTCTTTTCTTTTCTTTTTTTTTTTTAAAAAAGGATTATAACAATAGATGAGCTTTGCCAATTGCCATATTGGTAGGAAACTCAAGTGGACAAGTCAAAATCAAAGAATAGAAACGTCGAGAGTGGAAGACGGGCCGTCCGCCATCTGCTTTTGACATTCGCCACATTTTCTATGTACCCCTCGAAACCCCCCCCCTCCCCACCCCACCCCACCCCACCCCCCCCATGTAAACCAAGATATTCAACATCAAACTCATTCACCCAATAGCATCCCTCCACGTACCCCCACTGTCCTGGTCAAACGTGATCACCACGATCTTGGGTCAAACCATAATCACAAAAGATCTTCTCTCCCACACACATAAACAAAATTAAAAATAAAAAGGAAAAACCCTCCACACGAACGGAACGAAATCATAATTTCAGCACTTGTTTTGATAAAGTAAAAGGGTATTTATGGAAAATCAATAAAATTGAATCCCACTCCAAAATGATGAAATCTTATTAATTCAGCCATTTGAGTAGTTATTGCTGTCTCTCCTACTCATTCCCACCCCTTCATGAACATTTCATGTGCCCAATTTTCATCTATATATAAGTACAACGATATCCCAATAGGCCTAACAACAAGCCTTGTGAGTTTGGAACAAATTCCTACCACTGTGTGAGGTGTGTGTTTTTTTCTTGATCAAGTATGCCTACTATGGAGCAGATCAACCAAATCATCAACGACAACTATAACAATCACGACGAAGATTCGTATAAGGGGGTTGGTGTTCATAGCCAAGTTAGGAGAATAAAGCAAGAGATGGAGAAGAAGGTGCTGCAGCAGCCGGAAACGAGGCCGGCCCTCCGTGAGATCACCCGCCAGCACCACCGGTCCCGGTCCCCGTTAGGTTTGGCCGAAAGGCCGATATCTGTTGGGAACTAGCTATATATATACATGGATATATAGATGTAGGTATGGATGGTAGTCTTCTATCTATATGGATGGTTAGGTTTATGGCATATATGTCTGCTCCGGACATGAAGGAATTTTCTTGTTTCTTGGTTTAGGTTTCTTTTTCTGTCTTGAGATGTACATATTTGATGTATAGTTATATGAAGAGGAACTTTTGGTTTCTCTTTATTAATTTTGTGTTGTTTTTTCTTTTTTTTTTTCTTTTTTGATTTGTTTTGGTTGCATAGACACTGATTTTAAAGGTTTCCCAGATTAGGGATCAATTAACACTCCAGGATAGGAAGTAATTTTTCTATCTTTTAGCTATAGTTAGAACGTAGATCTAATCTCGACTAGAATTTTTTATTCTCTTGCTTTTCTCGATCTTGCACAAGGGTAGTTTGAAACCGGCAGTCATGTTTTCTTCGGGCTCATATTTCACTTCATATATACATGTTATACGTACAGAATTCACTTTACGGTGTGGTGTATCTAAGAGAAGAACTTAGGATTTTATACACGTGACATGAATACTTCAAGACAATCACATCATATCAAATTCACCATTCTACTATGAAAAATGAAACGGATGAAGCCCGAATGAATTATTTAGCACAAAGGTTCTGTTCAATGCAAGTTACAAAGAAAATTGAGCATCAACGGCAGCTATCTTGAGAACAAACTCTATACTTCTGTCATATTTCAGAACAAATACATTAGCGGAGTGAAGAAATGCATGAAAAACGTCGATAGGTTATCCCAAAAGACACAACACGAAAGTGCCTCATCTCGCGACCGTTTGAGCACATAACTATTGGGAAGTGATGGATTCGTTCGATGAAAGTAACTTCACTCTCCTTGTAAGATCCCTCATGGCATCAATAATGACGGACTTCTTCTGGATTCTGTATCGGGCAGCTAACTCAGTTGTCGCGGAGACTTTCTGCTTTAATATGGATTCATCTTCCATGATTTTCGTTGGGAAGTGTCCAAGGGCAATCACACAGAGAGCGATGACAGTGCGTAAAGTAGCCACCTCGTTTGATGTTCCAAGAGGAGCCTCTGATTTTACCGATTTAAGTGTAGCTAAATCCTGCTTTTCTACTGCTTCTCTGTCGTTGGATAGGAGAACTCGTAAGGCAGCCAAGAGACGGTCCTCTACTAACTCTGATCCTCCGATCCTTACCTTTCATGAACAAGAAAGAAATTAGTTGAAAAACATGTATGATTATGTGCCAAGCCCTAACAAAAGGGGGTCAAGTATAAACGGTGAGTTTTCGAAGGGGGTGTAAGTGTAATTTTGAAATTTCTATGGCGGAAAGTAATCTCGCATTTTCAGATTGGGTCTAAGTATACTTAACCCTAAAAGAAATCTCAGTTATATGATAGTATTTTTCACAGTTGCAGGATTTTGCAGATGAGATGGTCATCATTTGATTCATAAAAAATATTTATTATACGATGGTGTTTTCACGGTCACAGAGATTTTGTAGATGAGATTGTGAAATAAAGAGGTGTTGTGCTGATAATGAGAGGACTGACACATATGATTTTCCTTCAACTACTTGGTTCACAAAAACAGAAACTGAAGATAGCAATCATTTACCTTAAGATCAGAATTTTCACCGTCTAGATTTAACTGGAGCAGAATCCTTTGCTGCCATGGTGACGGCGAAGAGAAATTGGGGGATGAAACCCCAGCAGCCATGCTTGCAGCATCCAGAAGGGCCGGGTCATATTTCAGTTCAATGCAATCGTATGGGTTTGATGGAACGACAAATCCATAATCTAGAAGGAAAAGATCGTTATTTAAACAGCCATAATTAAGTTCTAATGGATCATCTTGTTTGATCTGCTCTCCAGCAATGACCTGGTAAACAAACCGCAAATATTAACAATGCGTTTAACTTACAATAGCCAGACATGAATGTCGTGTCGGTGATTTTGTGGTAGAATGGAAAACAGAACATACCTTCACAAGCATGCTCTCATTGTTTGCTTCTTTTTCTTGTACAATTTCAGCGTTTGGCATGAAACTGTGGTTGCACATGTCTATTAGTGGAAGCAACATGGGAGCATCAACATGGGTCCCATCCGGTCGTCTACTGCCATATAAACGGAATGCTCGAGACGAAACAGCTGACATTGCCCATCCAAGTGATGATGCATCTATATCTTGGCCTCCAAAAGGGTGGTTGTCCAGTTTGACATTTTCAAGTTCGTTCTTCACTAATTTCTCAAAGTCAAGAAGAAAACGGCATCTCTTGTTTACCTGGTGAAAAAAAAGTGAAGAATACATGAGTATCTCCTCTAATCACCACAAACACATATTCGCAATTGCCGACACTTAGATATGCTTCCAAAAGTAGAACAAAAATTGCCGAGAGACCATCCTGAAAGCATCAGGTTGATATTATATTGAGAAATGCAAAACGTACAAGCTATAAGAAGGCATGAGAGTCGCAAACATATCTTTTGTTAGCATCTTATAATATTTGGACGTTGACATTTGAAATAGTATAGCAGCTTTGATGGTCGTCCAATTCAGAAAGAAAGTTGCATTGAGTATAGATGTACCTGATGAAGAAGAGGAGCATACTGTAAATTCTTGATATCCTCGCCGGGGAAGAAAATGGGCACACTATAAGTTTCAGGAAGATTGCTGATGTAAGGCCACCAGAAGGAACCTTTTTTCGCTCTTTCTTGCAGAAGCTTCAGACCCAATCTCATTGCCCACAGTTCCTCTGTCAAATGCTCCAAATGTCCAATTTACTCCTTAAACAAAATTCAATAGCCTAATATTTAAAAAACGGAGTTACCAAACTATTTCACGATGCACAACTTCAAATTCTATTTCCAGAAAAGAACAGCGGAGAAATAGTAGTAAGTGAAAACATGGTTTGTTTATACGTATTCTTATTGGAAATATATTGATTTGACACCACAGATCAATATAACCACAATCTCATTAACTAATCGAAACATATTTTATTTTCACACAAAAACCTACACAAAATTGAAAACACGTATTTTCCATAGAAAACTGAAAATGAAACATTAACAAACAAGATGATACTGCTGATTTTCTTCGACTTTGACTCAAAGCTCTATAGCGTTATGCCACCAACAAACTGAATGTATATGTCATATATCTGTAATTCATCTAGACTTATCTAAACTTATCCAGGTTGGCTGTAAAGAAACAAAATGTTCTTTCTAGATGATATATTTCAGTACAGATCTTGTTTCATTTTATTTTCCGGAATATTAAAGGCCCCTTGACACATCAACTAATGGAGGTACATCAAATAGTAGGTAAGATACGCTTGATGTCCTAATTACTGATTTAAAGTCATCCAGTAGAAGTGAAACTCATAATGAAAAAGTGTGAATATGATGGAAGGAAAAAAGAAAAATAAAAAACAAAGTCACAATCAGAACAGTAGAAACTTCTACGAAGCTGATTAAAATCAGGAAGACTATGTGATGGGGTGGACTTTATGCCATTAATTTCTTTCTGAAGTGGAATTCCCCAACGCAAACGTTTATGCCTCACAATAGCTTATCCTAACTGCAACGTCCAAACTATAGCCGATGTAACTAGGACTCTGGTATGATTGTCACGAGCTCAAGTTAGCCAACTCAGCCAGATAACATTCAGCTAAATTGAACCAAGGTTGAAACAAAGCTTTAACACTTGAATTTGGTCCAAAACCAGACATGAGAAAGGTAAGCGCAGGTAAATTACGTGCTGTCCGTACTGCATTAATAGACATGTCGCATAACTGTGATCCTACAAGCAACATTACTTACTAATGCACATAGAACCAATTCTTTTAGGTTGCATTTGGATTGAAGGATTTGAAATCATGGATTTCAAATCCTTAATAACAAATCCTTTGAATTTGTTTGGATGCTTCTAAATCCAAAGGACTTCAAATCCTTCCATTCTAATTTTTTGAACTATATTTTGATGAATATGGATGGATTTCAAATTCTTTTCAAATGGAGTCATTTGAAATCCTTTATGCAAATCCTTCTTTCAACTCCAAATACACCCTTAGTCTTTATTCCCAACTTCCCGTGCCTATAAGACATGGAATTCTACATGACGTTTGGCGTTAAAACTTGTTAACGGCTGATGAAATAATCCTGGATTATACTTGTGTTCTATTAGTGGCTAACATTTCAAACTTTAATATCATTAGGTCTTGACTCCGAAATCGTTCTAACTTTCAAACTAAGCATGAATTTTTCAGAAACAGCTCATTGAGTCGAAGCCTTGAATTAGAAAAACAACAGCCATTGCGATGAAAGACACAAGGATATCATACTGTCCGACCAAGATGTTTATACATGGAAGATCATAGTGCATTACGAATCAACATTTAGCGCCTCACACTCTCATAAATCATAATATAAACGCGAGATAAACAAGCTCATTAGAAACTGAAAATGCATCTAGCAAGAACATGAAATCATATCTAAAGCCAAATCAAACAGCAGAAAAAACCATTGCTATTTTTCAGTAATTTTTACAATAAACCTCAAAGGTAATTCTATTCTACATAAAACACAAAACCTTGCTGAACAAATTCCAGGAAAAGAAACTTCCACATACTATGCCAAACAAATTTACCAAACAGGAAAAAAGTAAAAAAAGAAGAGAAAAAAACACCCACAAATAAGGGCCTTAAACCGACCACAATTATTCAAAATAGACATTAAAAACAAACGATAAACAACAGAACAATGCTCTAAACAAACTATACGGGAAAAAAAACATACCTGGAATACGTCGAGCTAAATCAATCAAAGCAGAGGACTCCGCATCTTCGGCATCGAACCTGAGAGGAATGTGTTGGGGGAGGATAATGAGGTCGGACCCTTTAGGGATTTCGGCCGAGGCCACAAGCCCGAGTCCAAGCCCGAGCCCATTGGGTTTTTCCTCCTCCAAATAAGCTATCTTAATGGACTGGTGCACAAACCCCCCTTCTCTGCGGACCCACTTTAAGAGGTCCGGCGGCTGAGGAACCAGCCGCGCAGGGTAGAGGCAGGCCGAGGCGGCGGCGCACGTTAGCGGCCTTGCGTGGGTCAGTGAGGTCGCCATTAGCATTATCTTGCTCGACATTCTTCTGTTCTGCCCGTATTCGCCAAAGGCTCAAAACTTTCTCATGGGTTAAGATCTCATTGTGGGCGGGTAATCGGGTCATGTGCTCGCGTTCGGGCGGGTTCGAAATCGGGTCGATTTGCTCTACTCATACTATATTTTTTTTTTAACCTTATCAATGTTGATTAATAAAAATTCAGGGAAATCTTTTATTTCATCTTTCTATTTTCTCGACGAAAAAAGATAAGTTGTAAGTTTAGAAATATATACTATTAGGTCCCGTCTACTTTGAGGACGGGATTAAAGGAGTGATATAATTATTTTAAACTAAATATTAAAAAGTCGTATATAAATTATAAGGTGTTTACTTACATGTATCATTGAATTCTTATAAAATTTGTGAAGTGTTTACTTTGATTATTTATTTTTATTGGATGACAAAATTATCCATTAGCCCTTCATTCATGTCATCTATCACAAATATGAAGGGTAAAAAGGACATTTGCCTCAAGCATTTATTGTTGTATTATTCACATGATAATTTATACCACATCATTTGGTGGTATAAGTTATGCAACCGTACTAGTAAATAATATAAAGTTTTGCATTTGTACAGAGCCCCCATACATGAAAGTAAACAATATATTATCACATGCTAATTTTCTTATTCAGGCTAATATATCAAAGTAAACGGGGCCTTAGAAAATTAATATTCTTGGATGATAGGGGCAAGAAGTATTTTTATAGGGCGTTTGCAATAACTTTTTTTTCTTTTTTTGGGAAAAATTGGATGTTTTCAATAGTTTTCAAGAGGTCTAAGTGTACTATTAAGTGTGTTTTTGCTATAATTTCTATTTTTGTAGTCGAAATAAGTTGTAAACAAAGTAGAGGAATGGACTCAAAAGAGTTGGTTCCGCAGCTGAGAGCCGAACTCCAAAAGGGGTTTGGCTCAAAAACGATCGGAATTGCCACAGCAAGCCTGCCCTTAGGACCAGTGAGGCAACATACTTCTTCGATAGTTGTAAACTAGTCATTCCCTATGGTCCGATCTAGTATGATTTACTTCGTTCTCTCCATTCACTATCATTCGCTCCCGCTTCCCTCACCCTCCTACCACAATTAGATACCTAATTGCGGTAGGAGGGTAAGGGAAGCGGGAGCGAACGATAGTGAACAACAATGAACGGAGAGAGCAAAGTAAATCATAAAGCAACAACGAAAGTGAAAAATATTTGAAAATAAAAGTAAAACTAGGAAAAAAGTCAAATTAGAGTGTTTGTGAAAACAACTTAATATTCACAATTCTATCAATAAATTGCAAAAATGGGTAGGATGTTACTTATAATTTTGGCTAACATCACAGTTTAAAAACAAAAATTAAAAATTATATTTTTTTAACTTATTTTCAATAGTATGCTGCTAAACACTTTTTTTTTGTTAATAGAAAGAGTGATTACATAATTACATTAATGTAAACAAATTAAGAAAATATATCGATTTGATCAATAAACTCACATAAAGTATATAAATACCCATTACAATGATCATATTAAATAAGACAAATATCCATATATTGAGTGGAACTCGAGCCCATGATCTCAACACTTATTTTAAGTATTTACAAACATTATGCAAGTGAATACAAAGAAAGGTTATGATAGTGGATAATTGAATTGAATCACTACAAATTCAATTGATGTGGTGTCAACACAATGTCAAAGTATGCATGAAACAAAAAGATAAAAATTTTAAATTAGTAGAGGAGAATAAGTAGTAGTTTGAACTAATTACATAATATATATATATATATCATATTTCTACAAAAATATTTGATTACACATTAAATATCTATACTATGTTTTATTGAAGAGGACCAATTTGTATCCAAATTAATTGGTCTTCCATTTTTCTAAAAAAATTAAATTAATTGATTATTTTGAACTTCTTTACTCATTCCATAACTCCTTTTTTGGTAGTTTTTTCTTTTTCATGCATTCTTATCTTATATATATTATCTTATAAATATATATTAGGTAATTTTTCACTCTACAAAAAATAAATAATATAATTTATCAACATATGCTATTCAAAATATTTTTTAAAATTTATGCACATACATAGAATGTGTCACACTTACTAGTATTAATGATACTGCAGCAATGAGATTTAATTTAGAGTATGTTTGGTTTGGGGGGAAAAGTAGAAGTATAGGAGAAGTGGAAGTAAAAGATGATGTATAAAAAAAAGTTTTGTGTTTGGTTTGGAGGAAGAGATGGAGGGGAAGTAAAACTGGATGTATATGAAACCCCTCCGGAGGCCAATTTCGTTTCCGTTCGAAATTGGACGGAAAAGTAGAAGTATAATGCCAAAAAGACAGAAAAATATGTATTCTATTTTTATTTACTCTATTGCCCATTTATGTATATATATTTTCTTCCAATTCTTTTCTCCTTCCTGCTGATAATACCGTACATAATCACTAGGGAAAAGATAACTAAATCGTTGTAAAAACTACTACGTCGAAGTCAACAATCCGTTAAGCATACTTTGCATCTGTGATTTTTTAGAATTTTTTATTGCTAATTTTCTGTGAATCTTGATTGAATAATCCTTTCCTCTAATCGTGTTCCATCTTCCCGCTGCCGGCACGAGTAATTTTTATTTTATTTAAATTGAACAGTTTAGAATAAATAAAAAATATTCGTTTTCATGAATATTTTTATTAATAAAAAATATTATTGTTCTTGTTTGATATATATTTTTATTACTAAGGTTTTTAAATTTTTGATATTAGTGTAATATTAGCATGTTTATTTTCTAATACAAAATGAAGAGAAAGGGTTAAATTATAAAATTACAAAAATTAATCTTTTTTTCTCGATCTAATTTTATCGTACCAAACAAGGGAAGGTATTTGAGATTTACTCCCCTTCCAATCATACCAAACAACTTGAAGAAAAACTATTATTCTTTCCCTTCCCTTCTCCATTCCTCTCCCCCTTCCCTTTTCACTTCACCTTTCCACTCATTTGAACCAAATGAACCCATTCAAATATAAAGTGGGTAGGACAACAGTAGAGGGAGGTTGAGTGGAGATCTAGGATACATAGAATACATTAATTGCAAGATTTTGCGATTTTGCCTACACCCATCCTTTTGAAATCTAAGTTAATAGTCTTATTGTATAATTGTAAAATTTAATCAGACCTGCATCAATTATTCAGTAAGTGTAAGATATGTAATTAATTAGTGTATAATTCGAATAATATGATCAATCACATAATAATTGTATTACACTACTTGTGTAATTGATTTGATTCGATCGAACTTGAATATTAGTCATAAACAAGACGTTGGCTACAATGCCAAAAGCTTCATCAAAACAAAATATTTACTCTATTAAGGGAAGTTTTACCTGCAGCAACCTTTGCAATTGTAAAACCAAATCAATGATAAACAAAGGTAAAATAGGTGCCAGAAAACAAAGTACAAGAACTCAAGTCTTATGTTGCCATTGCATGTAGGGTAAAATACAATTTCCCCATGTGTTATTGAAAAAGTGCAATTTACCCCCTTAAAAAAAATAAAGTGCAAAAAACCCCTCAATATTTTTAGAAATAATGTAATTTACCCTCTTGACGTGCCTGGTGTATTTCACGCGCCATTTTTATTTTTTTTTTAATTTTTAATTTATAAAATTATATTTTTACCCTTATTTTAAAACCGTTAGATGTAATATTATTTAGATGAATGGTTCAAATTTTATCAACATTATTTATAAATATATTAAAATTTAAATATTTATATATAATTTTATATATTTTTAAAAATTTATATATATTTATTTATATAAATATACATATATATTGTTAGATAGGTGACCAAACAGCCAATTGGATTGGCGGTTTTGCGTTCTATTTAGCAATCTTTATTAAAGTAATATTGACTCGATGAATATAGTAAGTATTCATCCTTGGCAGTATGTGTTTGTTGTGCTTACTAATTACGTTAAACGGCGTTTTAACGTCACAACAAATGCCCGCAGATCAATTAGATAACCCATGTAGTTGGGCTGCGCATTGGATGGCAGCTATGAAACCAACTTCTGAGGGTTGGTCTGGAATGTTCTAAGTCGAGGACCTCGAGACAGGGCATCGAGGATCCTATAGAGACTTGCACTGAGGATTTTATTCATTGGATGAGTGTCGTGTTTCATCGGCGACAGACGTTGGACGTCTATGCAATATTAGTAGGTTAGTTGACAAGGGTGTCAGCTGACTGAACTGACTCGCGGGAATCGTCATATGGAAGCCTTGGAGGCTTGGTCAGTATGACTGAAATTTCCGACTCCGATAGTACGAGGTTAGTCCTCGAACTTGAGGAATCACGGCAGTCACATGCATATGAAGGTTGTATCTAGGATCTGGCAAGAGATGTCCGTATCTGGGCTACGTTCATTATAAGCTTTATCCAGTGCAGTCAGAATATGTATTGAGGATGGTGGATTCCAAGATAGGATCCGTCACCTGTCAGTATATGACAGTCGAGTTTCCTATGCGCTCTGAGACGATTTAAGCTCTTTAAGTCTGTGGCCACAGCGATTGGTCGAGTCGGGAATGGTTTCCTACGTCGATCAATGGAGCAAACGTGTCTCGAGTTATTGAGCATAGTTGTCTAGTCCAGGATGGGAACCGACGCCCAATTCCATGCCCTAGACTTAGACCGGGAGACGGATGATGGAAGGACCGTACTTGTATGGTAATCGGGAGCCTAAATGTTCACGCCAACATTCACCTAGTCTCTAGTGCCATGGACCATTGCTGACGGCCATCCATGGTGACGGGCGTTTTTCGATTAATGGTTAATTGAAAATAGTTAATTAAATTGGATTTAATTGACCAATTGTGTTGGGCACAAGCCCAAGTCTAGTTGAGGGTGAACCTAAAGAGTCACACACAAATCATTATGAAATTGGTAGAATTAATTTGGAATTAATTCTAGAAGAAACGAATTAATTTAATTAGATTAAATTAATTCAAGGAGAAAAATAAATGATTGGATCATTTATTGGGAAATCCATTTGATGGATGGTCCAAGAATTAATTAATTGGACTAGTTAATTTTTTGGACTTAGAACCTATAAATTAATTGAATTAATTTATCAGGTTGGAATTAATTAATTGATTGGATCAATTAATTAGAGTTTGGACTTATGTTTATTTATTGGATTAAATAAACTTATGGGCTTCAATTGGATTGAGATTAATTGGATTAATTAATGCCCAATGGACTAAGTTTGGACTTAATTTAATTCGATTAAATAAAAGTCCAAGACTAGTAGTCCTAGTCCATGGAAAAATTCAATTTATAGCAAGTGAAGGAAGAATTAAAATCTTCAACATGTGAGGCACATGTGACCAGCCTTTATATGGTTTGGTGGGTGGTTTTATTTGCTATAATGGTGCATGGTTATGTAGATAATGGTGTGTGTATGTAGGTTACTTTGGCAGTTGGTTAGAGAAGTTGAATTTTGAATTCAACAACTCTACATACACAAAACTATTCATATAACTTGTATGGTACTACTTTTGCACGAATTTTCCCTTCAAAAACTCTCCAAAAATATCAGAAAAACTCTCCTTCTTGTGTTCATACCTTTTGGAAAGGTTTGAACTAAAACATTCCAAAAGCACTAATCAATAGTGTTGTTTTGGAAGTGTTTCTTCTTCACTTCTCTATTTCTATCTAGCAATAGATTAGAGATCTATTCTATAGTGTGGTGTGGACAAATTAGAGGAGTTCTATGTTGAATTCTCAAGTGAACGGAAGGAGAAACGGAAAGAAAACAACGCACGTACCGGTTATACGTGTAGTAAACAAAAAGGTAGGTTTCCTTTACATTTTCATGTATCTTTTTATTTTCTTCCTTTAGCCACTTGTCCAGCATCTTCTCCTTCTTTTATTTATGTTTTGACAAACACCGAACGCCCGGGAACTTCAAAGGGAACACCCCTTTGAATCCATTTTATATTATGCTTTAATTTCACGTTTTTACGCTTCTGTTGCGTTCCCGGGCCGTACCCGATTCTTTCATATATATTATATATGTATACATATAGAGAGAGAGAGAGAGAGAACGGGGGGAGGAGGGTTTGGGGGTTGGGGCTGGTGGCTAGAAGGCGGCGGGTGGGGGCTGGGGGCGGCGGTGCGCGGAGGTTGGGGGCAGCGGCGGCAGGTATAAATATATATTATTATATATATATATATCTGGGCCATTGATCATATTTAATCTTAGCTATCCATTTAAATAAATTTGTATTAGTCGTTAGATTGATTGTAAATTAAATCTAACCGTTCAAAATTTAAGATATAAAAAATAATTTATGTTTCAAAATGATAAAAAATCACAGGAGGAGCGCGTGTAATACACTGCTAGCTCCAGGGGGATAAATTGCATCATTTCTAAAAATATAGGAAGGTTTTTTGCACTTTATTTTTTCACAAGGAGTAAATTATACTTTTTCAATAACACAGGGGTAAATTGTCTTTAACCCTTGCATGTATGAAAAAACTTCATATATACAAGTATAATGAGTTGAATTTCTAGTAATATGAGAGGAAATAGACAGGTAAATGAGGTCTCATTTAGTTCAAGTTGGTATTCTAATTCAGAAACAAAGAAGAAATACTTCGATTATGGCTGGCATAAAGGGAAGCCCAAAGAACATGACTCGTGCTGGAAAATTTTAGTCCAGATTGGATTTAGTCAAATCTGAATCGATTACACGGTAAGTTATGAAATACATTTATAATGTGATTAGTGTACAATTCAATAATTACTCACATAATAAGTATATCGATTTTACTGTGTGATTGATTGAGTTCGATCAAATCTGATTTGACTAAAAAAAAATTTGACTCGATCGTGCCTAACTTCCATCAAACATAATATTAATTCTAAACCTAAGTAACTACTTACAATAAAAATTACCAAGAGGTGCAGAAGAGACAACTAAGTAATGAACACAATGCAGACAAATTCAACCAAAAAACACAATTAATGTAATTGTAAGAAAAAACACAACATTTGTTTTCCCCACAAGATTTGATTAAACAGTTGAACGGATAAGGAAAAAGAACAGCAAAAGAAAATAAATCAATATCGAACAGAAACAAATATAAACACACAAGCAAACGAAGAAACATCTGCATAGGAAAAATGCTGCGCAATCAATATTGGTTCTTGATCAATGGGAGGAGTTGATCATCCATATATATATATATATATATGATCATCAATTTCCGATGGGGTCCGCCGCCGCCGTATCGAATCGGAAACCCTTCATCATCATGACCTTAAACTCATCGAAATTGATGGTCCCTTTCCCATCGGAGTCCACCCCACTGATCATCTTCTCGCACTCAGCCAATGTGCATTCCTCGCCGAGGGATTGGAGCACGTCCCGCAATTCCTCGGCGGTTATGAAGCCGTTCTTGTCGATGTCGAAGACCTTGAAAGCGTCCTTGAGATTCTCCAGCACCTCCTCGTGGTCGACGTTGGTGGTATTCAGCGCGATGAATTCCTGGAGGTCGATGAAGCCGTCCCCGTCGGAATCCACCTCCTTAATCATAATTCTGAGCTCCTCCTCCGTGGCCGGGTGGCCGAGGCTGCCCATGATCGACCCCAGCTCGGACGCGGAGATCTTCCCGTCGCCATTGACGTCGAATTTCTTGAAAACCTGTTCCAGCTCCTCCTCCAGTCGGCTGCGCCCGTTTAGAGACGACGATCTCGAGTTTATCATGGGGGCGGCCTGGATGGACGCCGGCGTCGTCGGCGAGGTGTCCACGTTGCCATTGCCGTTGCCGTTGCCGTCGCCGTTGCGCTGCTTCTTCTTCCTCTTGAACAAAGCCTTAAATCCCATGATGAATGATTACGTCTCTTAATTTCTACACAAGAAATCAGGTGTAGAAAAAAGGGAGACAGATTGGATTTTTTTTTCTTTGACGGGAAAGAAGTATGATTTAATTGCTGTTTATGATTGATGAGATTAAGATATGATGAGGGATGTGGAGCTTTTGCGATTTAATCAAATCAGGACTCTTAATTAACAACAACTGATAGATAATTAGAGGATTAATCTTGAGATGCTACATGATGATGGGAAGGATTTTATTCATATTGTGTTGGATCGAATTTAATATAAGTAATTAATGATTAATAATTTCTTGCAATCTAATTATTTGTGGTGCTCTTTTTTTTTTTAGATATTTCTACCTTTTTAAGTAGCTATGTTTCATTTTTTTGGTTGTTATTATTAAGAAAATTAATATACAATATTGTTAAATAATTAAGCCCTTTTGGTTTTGATTAGTTTGTTCCGTATTACTTGGTGTTTGGAAAATATTATAAATTTCTTCACTAAAATGTATGAAAGTATAAAAATATTCGATATAAAATTTTTGCAAGAGAACTTATAATCTCCTAAAATAGAATTTAAGAGAAAAAGAATAACTTACTTTTGATAAATAAATACGTTGGTTTAATTTTGGTCATGTTAATTACAACTTTAGTAAAATCTAACGAATTTCGGTGATGGTATTTAATTTATTCAAACTTCTTAAGAATTTCTTCTAGAATAAGACATAATTTTTTTTAATTATAAAAATATCTTACAAAATATATAAGATTAATTAACTTATAAAATTCTTTATATATAATTTTATAAATTAACAAACCACCACTAAAATCCTTCTCTAGAACAAGTCTTTCGCAACTAGAAAATACTCATACAAGCAAATAATTCCGAGTTATATATCCATTTATATATATATATATATATATATATATATAAAAGAAACAAATTAATAGAGGGGCATGCAGCAGTTAGTAACTGTTTACTTTTTTAAGAGTTAGGGTTGAACGCAAACTAAGGGTTCGGCAAGCGAAAATACACTTGTTATGCGATTCATCCGGATACTAAAATAAGGAATAAAAATAAAATGAATATAATTACACTTAATTTCAATTTTCAATGATTAGTCACAAATAAAAAAGCAAAACCATGTTACACCTCAATTTTGAACAATTTTATCAGAATTAGGAAAAATGACGTAATTTGAGTATACTGCATATAATGTAATGATTAGAATAACAATAGCATAGATTATTTTTTGATATGGGGAAGTTGACTTAAATTATGTGGAGGAAATTAAAAAAAATGGACAAAGTATATTATAAATGTGATGTTATATATACTTATTTAAACATTGATAATTATATAATAATGTTAATTAACATAAACTCAAATTTGTGAGGATGGATGTTCAGATTGTAAAAATATAGTATATATAAATATTTATAGATAAACTAAAAATTAAAAAAAATGAATGAAACTTGACAGAGTAAATATTTTTAGAATATATACATATATATAAACTTAATTGTTAAATAATAAGATTTAGGAGAAAAGTTAGACAAAAAATATATAAGAGAAGTACTTATATATGTTAGTGCATTTTCTAGGCATGTTTTGTTTTTCGAATTGGAAGCGATGAATTTTATTAATCGAAAGTCGTCTATCAATATCGAACAGAGAGAATTACAAACAATCAAATCAATAATATCACATAAACTAACACCTAGCTGTCGGCTATCAATATCGAACAGAGAGAATTACAAACGATCAAATCAATAATATGATATAAACTTAAAACCTAGATATTATACAGTAAAAATAACACCAACCCACGCAGGGGTTTGAACCCCATGACCATTAAGATTATGGGGCCTTAGCTTCGTTAATTAAGCTAAGCTTCCTTAGCAGCCATGTTTTGTTTTAATTATGACTAATTATTAATAAGATATAAGATCCCAAAAAAATTAAAAGAAGAGGGGAAAAAAAAAGCAGCAAAGAATTAATAATTTTTTTATTGATTCTTCGTAATGTATTTTACTTAATTATGGCATGTTTATGATTTTGATCTATTATATTTCTTTAAATTAAGAATGGTGCATACATATCTTAAATAAAGTAGAAGACGCAACACGATTTAATTACGATAAATTAAGCTCGCCTTGAAATTCATTAGCTTATACACCTAAATTTTTTTTCCATCAAAATATATATTGAAGATTTAGGCTTAAATGCATTTTTGCTCCTGTAATTTAAGTTGTTTGGCGCTTTCGTCCTTTAACTTTCTAGGGTAGTATTTTGGTCCTTCATTTTTTTATTTTCATGATTTTAGTCATTTTTTCGCCGGAGTTCACCATTATCGCCGAAAAAATACATTTGCATCTCACGTGGCATTTTTAAATTGGGGATTTTATTCCTACGGGTCTATTTCTGCAAATATTTTTATCCTTTAACTTTTTAGGTAGCATTTTGGTCCTATATCTTTTCAATTTTCGCAATTTCGATCCTTTTTTTTCGCCGGAGTTCACCCTTCTCGCCGGTGGAGAAAGGTGAACTCCAGCGAAAAAAAGGATTGAAATCACGAAAATAAAAAAGATGTAGCACCAAAAATGCTACCCTAAAAAGTTAAAAGACGAAAACGCAAAATGACCTAAATTACAGAACTAAAAATGCATTTAACCCAAAGATTTATATAAAAACATAACTAAATAAGAGACTGAATCATAACACATGAATTTTCACATAAATTACTAATTTATTACTTCTGATTTTGGACAATTTATTAATTAAGAGGGTAAAAAGATGAGAATATAATTAATTAACAGAATCTGTAACAATAACATCGGCGGAGAAGAAATCCTTGGCATTCTCCTTTGATGCGTTTCTCCTTATTAATGCAGATCAAACTGCAAGAATTGCTACTGAAGCAGATTCCTTTCTTTGTCTGGCTCCTCTCCTTGCACAACTTCAACTTTGACTCTTCATCAACTTTCCCAATACATATTTCTGTTCATTTTTCATCACATATTTTACCTACTAATTCCCCAAAATGCTAAAACAAAGTTGTAAACATGACGCAGTTATAAGCTCGTACTTCTTATAAGATGTTAATAAGGGGTAAATACGTTGTGTTTTTCTAAAATTTGATATAATTACAAACACCATATTGTTATTTGAGGGATTATCGATACCCCACCCTGATAATAACTCTCGTTTAACAATTGACTCATCCCATTAGCATTCATCCAAATTTATATTGGATTGCCCAGAATATTCTTTTAGACCATGAATTATATTTCTATATATATTTTTTTTTAAAAAATTATATTTTCTTTTATAATAACGTTCGTGTGACATTAGGTT
Source organism: Sesamum alatum (assembly GCA_034509735.1). Taxonomy (NCBI): domain Eukaryota; kingdom Viridiplantae; phylum Streptophyta; class Magnoliopsida; order Lamiales; family Pedaliaceae; genus Sesamum; species Sesamum alatum. The sequence goes on along the minus strand of JACGWO010000007.1, from coordinate 30,871,745 downwards.
ATTATATATTTTTTATGGTAAATTACAGTAACGCGCCTTGAGGTTAGATCAAAATACACAATCACCCCCTCTTTTTTGTAAAATTACAGCTACGCCCCCTGTGGTTATAGTTGTATTACAACTACACCCCCCATTCAAAGGTAAATCTCACACTAATACCCCCTGAAAAATATTATACTAACATCCCTCAGGTGGTGTAGCTTTAATTTTATAAAAGACAAGGGGTGTTTGTGTAATTGGATCTAACCTCAAGCAATGTCAATATAATTTACCGTTCTTTTTATAATAACATATGTCCAACATCATTTTTTTTTTCATTTTATAAAAAAAAAAAATGAAGTTTCTATAAGAGTAAAATTGACATTTTCATCATACCATCCGAGAATTACATAATTATGTTATATATCACGGGGATATTAATCTGTAATATTTCAAATAACGAGGAGATATCAAATTTTAGGGGAGCTCAATATAATATATTCTAAAATAAAATTATGGAGTTGATTACTTATGAAAAATTTGTAATTAATTTAAAGAAAAATGAACTGATGTGTCAAGAGATAATTTGGAAACATCTTCCTTTTTTTATTTTTAATTAAAGGACTTTATAGAGTCATAACATCTTATATTCTTGATATCATAAGCTCCTTTTTTTTAAAAAAATTTATCAAACGCTTTGCAACATCTTATTTTAACAAGCTTCTAAGCTCACACAAACACCCTTTTAGTGTAATATCAAATTATTAATAACTAAAACAATTGATAAAAACTCTAATGGATTCCATGTTCAATTTTACTTTGTTAGGAAATCAGCAAAATTAATTAAATCTTGGCTAATTTCTTCCACAAAGATGCCTTTGGTCTTTCAAATCATATTAACCCTAGAACTAAACATTGAGAGTAATATAACAAAGGAAAAATAATAATAATAATGTAATATTAATATAGGGAAAATTATTCTTTTAGTCTGCTAAGTATGCCAATATTAATTTTAGTCAGGTAATTATGCCCATTTTTTTTCTAAGTTCAATAACTTGCAAAATTTGAGATTTAGTCCTCCGGTGGTCGATTTTTGATTTCTTGGCCGGAAATATTACATGGCATGCTAACTGGACATATTTTGAGAATTTTTAAACCTACGTGGCAATTGAAATAAGGTGGATTTTAATTTGAATGCCACCTAATACATGTGGTTGTACACATGACAACTAATACATGTGGTTGTACACGTGTATAAGTTGTCGGAAATTAACTAAATAGTTACCACGTGTACATTTTCCGGCTAATTTTTCAAAATATCGCCGAAAAATTGAGTACAAAATCATAATTCAGACTAAATCTCATCAATTTTACAAGTTACTGAACTTAGAAAAAAAATAAGCATAATTACCTGACTAAAATTAATATTGAGCATACTTAACGGATTAAAAAAATAATTTTCCCTATTAATATAGAAATCGAATTAGATAGAGAAACGACCTGAAGAAATTAGGAGAAGCATCAAGACTACTATAATTCTTGACACAGAACTCATCGCAGGCTCCATCTTGAGATTAATATGCATTATAAAAACATGCTTATATATAACAGTTTATTTAATTAATTGCTGGACGTATATGGTGTAGGTTAATAATTTTCCTAAAATATATCATAGTCAGGATGAATTAATGTGTGTAGCATTCAGGGAATGTATGTCACTCTTAATTAGGATATTTTAATTAATTAAATGGTAGAACGACTCAGTATTAATTAACAATATCTGGATATGGCTTAAAGATATTTTCGTCCTGTAACTATACCCCATTTTCGTTTTAGTCATTTATCTTTCTAGGGTTTCAAAAAGTTCTTGTAGCTTTTTAGTTGTCACGATTTTGGTCCTTATTTCGCTGGAATTTCTCTAAATTTGCTGGAAATATCTGATGTGGCGGCCCAAATTTCAAACATTTCCAGCGACGTTGAAGAAATTCCGGCGAAAGGAGGACCAAAATCGTGAAGATTAAAAAGTTACAGGACTTGTTTGGAACTCTAAAAAAATAAAGAACTAAAATAAAAATGGGGTATAATTACAGGACAAAAAATAACTTTAATCCCTCTGAATATCTTCATTTAATCGAGGATAGACATTGTTCATCTGTGAATATTTGGTTGAGATTAATTAGACACGGGATAAGGAGATTAGGAAATGATCAGTGATTTTTAATCCTGTCATTTAGAATAAATATAATTTTACAATTAAAAATGAAGAAAATTTGCCTTTTTCTACACAGCATTTTTTTTAACATTTTTCTTTTTCTATGGGCCCTAATGCCTCCTTTACTTGGTTTATTGGGCCTCATATCCCAACAATAAGGCCCAATTTTTTGTCTACTTCGTTTGGGCCGAACCCATGTAAGGAGGTCCGGCCCGTCACTTGTCCTGATTCCGATCCAACCGAAAATGGTGGTATTAGCCTATCATCACCGTCCACCTAATGCTGAATAGGTTTTTCTTCCTCAATTTGTCCTTGTTATTTTGCACGTTCTCCCAGCACTAGAAAAAATTTAACATTTAATCATAACTAATTATAAATGACCGTAGTGAATAGTCATTCACCATGGTCGTACAACGGTTATTGACCGTGATATTTGCGAGTGTAGCTAAAATATTTGCCATGGTAAAAACATTTGTTATGACTCATAACCATAGTAAAATGAGAAGATTCCAATGCTTTCCTGAAAACCAGTAATGGTGGTTGGATGACGAGAAGCAAGGAGAGAGAAGCAAAATCCATGGAAATTCAATCTGATCGGAATTTGGAGCTCAAGTGAGGGCACATTTAATTTCTAATTAACTTTGTTTTTTATGTGTCAATTTTTAAAATTGCAGGATTTAATTATCAAATTGAATTTCAATAGGGAAATAGCCACCCCTATAGTTGTTCTCAAAATTTATTAATAACCTGACTTCTTTCTAAAAATGTTTCATGCATACATGTAATTATTTTTGTTCCATTCATATTTAAAATTAATTTTGGTCCTGTAACTATAGAGTAGCAATTTAGTTTTATTGGAATTCAATTTGAAAATTAAACTGTGCAATTAAAAAAAATATGCACATTGAGGATAAAATCCATCAAAATTGTAAATTTGGTTAGAATTTGGAGTTCACCTGAAGTTCACATGCCAAATTGCGGCTAGACTTGTAGTTCTTAATGAATCTTGTCCTTAATATGCTAATTTTCTAAAATTGCAGGGTTTAAATATTGCAAAAATTAAATTTCAGCAAGACTAAAATTGCAACTCTCACAAATTAAGTTGATTTACTTTTCTGAAAAATGTTTCATACATATAATTTCTTGGTGTCATTCACAGGAAAAATTGCTATTTTGATCCCATAATTATAAAGAGTGACAATTTTAACCCTATTAGAAATATATACGCTACAAGAAAATATATTTCATAGTTTCCTATCCTAATATAAGACTCTTGAAGCTAAGGGGGCATTACTCCGGGAGGTTTTCCGTAGGTCTATTTTTCTTTTCTTTTTGGGAGGAGGGTTGTAATAGTGCGAGTTACGAGTGTTCGCATAAATATCGTGTCTATAAAAATAACCTAAAAGACAAGAAATATATGAATAAAATGAAGTTTATTAATTTAAATAGAAAAGTGTCATAATCTCTGAAGTGAAGATTATCTCCTAATTCTTCATTTTGAATTTCAATTCAATGGTTTGAATAAACTTGTTATTGAATGCAGATGACAATCTCCTCCAGCTTTGTGGAGCAATTATATTTAGTACCCCTAAAATTTATTTGTGTCTAACAATTACACTCATACGTCAGTTAAAATTCGTCGAATTTATTGATATTAGCAAAAATGTTGAATGAAAATCTATATTTACCCCTGATTGATTTACTATAGACCTATTGTAGGTACGAATCTTTTATGATCAAATTACCCTTGTACATCTTTACATGCTAATGCCTGTGAGGAGGTATGTCTTAACTCTACACTACAAGAAATATAACATTTAACCATGGCTAAATTGCCATAGTTAATAATAATTAGCCGTAGCAAATATTCATTGACCACGGCCATGCAACAGTTGTTGGCCGTAGTTTTTGCGAGGGTGGCTAAAACCATAGCAAATATTTTTACTATGGCTCTTAGCTGTGGCAAATCATTTTTTTTTGGGTTGGAAAGAGCTAGTTTTTTATACCTGTTTTATTTAACCGTGGTTAAAAATAGTTATTTATCATAATTTTTAGCAATAACCATTTACATTGTAGTCAATAGTAATTCTTTTTTCCAGTGCTTATAAGGGTATTTTAGTTATAAAACATTTGTTTGACTTGCAATAAGTGATTAATAAGCCAATCGGGAGTAAATATGGATTTTCATCCAACCGTTTTGCTAAACCACAGAGAATAAATGTAATTTTTCAAACCACATAGATTTTATGTTTAATTACACCAAATCTCATAGAAAAACGGTTTAATTATCCCTATATATAGATTTAAGAAAAACATTCTTTTACAAATAACGAATATAATGATTAAAATAAAATAGAAGATAAAACATACATAAATTTCACTTTAATTCATGATGAATTAAGACTCATAATTATTCATAGCATAGCATAGCATAGATGGTTCAGAATATATATGGATAGAGATGACTAGCAAGGTTTAAAGCAATAGCAGCGGCGACGGAGGCCATGGCATTTTCCGCCTTCAAACCCCTCACGCTTGCAAGCCTTACTGCATTTCCCACCAGCTATGCAAATTCCGCCGTACTTTTTGCTCCGGTACAGGCATGTTTTCTTCTTCTCTTCGACCTTCAGCCCTTCCGCCGCCGCCGCACCCTGGAGCAGGATAAGCATCAACAACAAAACACATATCACTACTGTTGAAGCACATGAATACTTCATCTTGATCGATCGACAGCAGCCTGAAAGATATTATAACTACTGCATGCAGGTGTTTGAATTTGAGAAAAGATTAACCATTTTATAGTTTAGAGTGCACTTAATTACGTTGTTGGAGTGTAATTGAATTGAGGGCATTTGAATTAAATAGAGATAAAGCCCTGGAAAGTCATGGCTTTTCGAACATCAACCTTGGATCTCAGTAGATAAGGAGAACAAAGGGTTAAATGAAATTTATCCCCATGTGATACGAGAAATGAGCAGAAATCTCCCTTATAAAAAATAAATTAGCAAATGTGGATGAGCCGTGCGATTTTGATGAGCCCCACACTGTTGTGGAACAGGTGTCAATAGCTTATCTGGTCATGCAAAGCCAATTGAATTTTTTATTATAATTCATGTTGCATCGTTTATTTCATTTTACATATATATATATATATATATCACATATATAAAGATTATGTTATTAACTTTATTAAAAATATATATATATATATAATATGTATATATGAATGAAATAAAAGATACAACATGAATTGCAACAGTAAATTCGACCCAAATTTACGGTTGGGATGGGGCAATCCTGTTTGGCCCAACAATTCAAAGGGAATGAGGATTGTCAATTTAGGGCAATATATAATAATAGAGTGTTAACTAAAAATTTAGTTTTTGGGTTAGCGAAAAAGTTGGTATCTGATAGTGCTAAAGATCCTAAATTACTAAAATATTTTCAAGATGTCAAAAAATTTACAGCAACGCCATCGATGGAAGTTGACGGCGGTTACCTGAAGGAAGTTACAAAAGTAGTGAGGAACGACAAATTACCAAGGCGTCCTCAGCAATTAAATCCAGGCCGTTTGATTGAGGGTAGTTGAGGGACGATATTGTACTTTCACTCCATGTAATTTACTATAAATAGAAGGAGAAATCCATTTGTAAGATATGTGAAATTCATTTATAGAAATCAAGCTTTCTACTTTCTACTTTTGCATTACCTCACGACGTCACTTTGAGTTAACGTGTTTAGACTAATCACCTCCCGAATCACACACCATCAGCTTGGCGTCGTCTGTGGGAAACTAGTCTAGACATTGAAGATGAATAATCGCTCGAGAGCAAGGAGTGCGAACGTGGGGCAAGAGAAGCCCGAGGGAGGAAGGGGAGAGCAGGAGCAAGGCCACGCCTTGGAGAATCCACCAGCGCGGAGCCAAGAGGAGGAGAGGCAGGAAGAGGTCAAGGTTCCACCTCAACCCCCAGTTATTCAGATAACTCATGAGGCTCTTCGCCATTTGGTGGAGGAGCCATCCGCCCAAGCCGCCGAGAGGGCCGTAGCGCAGTACATAGCCGGACACACATTACCCTCGCGACTCCCTCGCTATCCTCGAAGAGGTCAAGACGCTCCCTTGGGTGAGCAGAGGCTCGGGGACGCCATCGAAGGCATGGACTACGAGGAGGAGGTCAACAGCAGGGCCACGCAGCCTGAGGATAACTTTTACCCCTCGCCTCCTCACAGGGGCGTCAGCGAAGAAGATTACTTCCCGCATCCACCGCGTGGGGGACATGAAGACAACTACTTTCCACCTCCTCAGGAGGAGGTGCCGCCGGTGCAAGGAGGTGGATATCACGAGGGGGGAGTCCCTCCCCCGCATGTATTCCCCAATCCGTTGGGGCCTCTAGGGTACCCGGCGAGACCTTTGGCAGTGGCACCTCGGCGGCGGAGTCCTTTCGCCCCCCACATATTGGCAGAAGCCATCCACCTAGGGGTCAAGATCTTGAGTTTGAATGAATATAGTGGAGTGGGGGATCCTCAGGATCACTTCGACCGCTTCATGGCTAGAGCGGATCTGTTGGACATCAGTGACGCAGCATATTGTAAGCTATTTCGTACTACCCTCTCGGGAAAGGTAATGGCATGGTTCAACCAGCTACCTCCAGGGACTATTGAGTCGTTTGAACAACTCTCTCAGTGCTTCCTGCACCATTTATCAATAAACAGGCGGTATCCCAAGACTGCTTCATACTTGTTCACAATAGTCCAGCGGGAGAATGAGAGTCTGAGGGAATATGTGCAGCGCTTCTCAGAAGCAGTGTTAGAAGTCCCGCACGTGAATCCTGAGCTTCTGGTGAGCATCATGCAACAGAATTTGAGAAGAGGACGGTTTACGGAGTCGATTGCGGGAAAGCCTCCATCGACTCAGGAAGAGTTGCTGCTAAGAGCAGAGAAATACATCAGGATAGAAGAGACAGTAGGAGTACGTCCAGCAAATCCCCTCAAGCGGAAGGCTGATGGCGAAGAAAGGAGGTTTCCCCCCAAGTTAGAGGGGGTCAGGCGGGCACGCAAGCCACCGCTGCCTGGGGATTTGGTACGGTATACCCCATTGAATGCTCCGTGAGTTCAAGTTCTCGCCGTAGTTGCACAACAAGGACTAGTGAGATGGCCTTATCCGATGAAGGACAATCCTCAGAAAATGAAATTTGACAAGTACTGCCACTTTCATAAGGATCGAGGCCACAACACTAAGGAATGCCACCATTTGAGAAATGAAATTGAGAAGCTCATCAGGAGAGGTTACCTGAAGGAGTTTGTGGGAAAGATGAAGCAAGGGCCCCGGGAGGTCACCCGCGAGAGTAAGCAGATAACACCCCGTCTCGAGATGGGGGTTAAAGTGGAAGCAGACCAGGAGAGAAAAGATAACCTTCCGACCGCTGGAGTGATTGGAGTCATTTCAGGAGGACCAGTGGGCGGAGACTCGGGGCGAGCTAGGAAAGTTGTCGTGAGAGCAGCGGGGTACGTTGCCAACCAGGTTGCCTACAGTGAGGTCAGAGAGATACCTCGAGCACACCCACAGGAGAGATAGTTTTTAATGACAAAGACTTGGAGGGGAGCCTTCCCAATGATGCAGTAGTCGTGGCAGCCTCAATATCCAACTTCTGAGTGAGGAAGATCTTAATAGATAGTGGGAGTTCAACAGATATCCTTTTTCACAAATCTTTTCTCAGATGAGGATCGATAATGTACAACTCACACCCGTCAATACCCCTTTGACCAGTTTCAGTGGAGATGTAGTTGCGCCATTAGGGGAGGTCACGCTGCCTATATCCATAGGGACATACCCCAGGCGAGTGACAAAGTTTGTCAAATTTCTCGTGGTAGATGCACCTTCTACTTACAACGCGATCCTTGGGAGACCGAGTTTGAATCTCTTCCAGGCTATGATATCTACCCACCACATGAAGGTAAAACTCCCAACACCTGAAGGCGTAGGAGAAGTGGTAGGGGACAGGAAGCAAGAGAATGTTATGCAAGTATATTGAAGAAGCCAATAGAGGCCCCTGAGGGGAAAGTCGAGGGCAGTGGAAGTTTGGTTGCAGCAAGGGAGTCCCCTAAGAGGTACCTTGGAGAGCCAGACAAAGGAAGTTCCGGAGAGTGGCAAATAGAGGAGGCCCGGAAAGAAGCCAAAAAGAGGAAAGTTGAGGAGGAAAGAATGGAGGCCTTCGAGGAGATCAAAATGGTGGAGCTCCTGGGAGATCCCAGGAAGGCGTTGAAGGTTGGATCATTGCTAAGCGCGCAGCTGGAGCGCGTCATCATTGATTTTTTTGCAAGAATCTGTTAAGGCATTTGCATAGGAGTTGTCAGATATGAAAGGGATAGACCCGGAGGTCATGGTCCATAAACTTAACGTAGGCCCGAAGGCAAAACCAGTAAAGCAGAAAAGGAGGGCGTTCGGGGTGGAGAGGAACAAGATAATTGGCGAAGAAGTCGAGAAGCTCCTTCAAGTCGACTGTATTCGACTTGTATATTACCCCGAGTGGTTGGCCAATGTGGTCCTGGTTCCGAAAAGCAACGGTAAGTGGAGGATGTGTATTGATTTCACTGACCTAAATCGAGCCTGCCCTAAAGATTCATATCCCTTACCCAGGATTGACGCACTTATTGACTCAACGTCAGGGTGTGAGTTAATGAGCTTTCTAGACGCATTTCAAGGGTATAACCAGATTCAGTTGGCACATGAGGATCAGAAAAGGACAAGTTTCGTTACTCAGCAAGGGACATATTGCTACAGAGTTATGCCATTCGGTTTGAAGAACGCAGGCGCCACATATCAGAGGTTGGTAAATGGCATGTTCCGGGAGCAGATAAGAAGGAACATGGAAGTATGTATAGTTGATATGTTGGTCAAGAGTCGTAGGAGGAAAGACCATGTGAAAGACCTCGAGGAATGTTTTTGCACTTTGAAGAAATATGGGATGAAGTTGAATGCCGCGAAATGCACTTTCGGAGTTCAGGAGGGAAGTTCCTAGGATTCATGGTCTCTCAGATAGGGATAGAGGCGAATCCGAAAAAAATTGAGGCTATCATGAAAATGCAACCTCCCCAGACGATAAAAGAAGTCCAAATGTTGAGGGGACGGATGACGGCACTTAATCGTTTCATCTCGAAGTCTTTAGAACGGGGACTTCCATTCTTCAAGGTATTGAGAAAGGTGGAAGGTTTTTCTTGGACGGAGCAGTGTCAGGCCGTTTTTGAGGACTTGAAGAGGTATCTTACTTCACCACCTCTGTTGACAAAGCTGGAGCCCGGGGAGACCCTGTTCGTGTATCTATCCGTTTCAGAAGGGGCAGTAAGTTTGGTTCTCATGAGAGAAGAAGGGCGCGAACACCGACCAGTATACTATGCGAGCAAGGCCCTGCAGGGGCCGGAGGAAAGATACGCCCAGATAGAGAAGATGGCCTTGGCCTTGATAACAGCAGCAAGGAAACTGTGTCCCTATTTTCAATCGCACCCCGTGGTAGTATTGACGAACCAACCTTTGAAGAGGGTGCTAGCAGATCCTAACACATCTAGGAGGATGGTAAAGTGGTCAGTGGAGCTAAGTGAACATGGAATCGAATATCAACCTAGGCCTGTAATCAAGGCGCAAACATTGGCAGACTTTATTTTTGAGTTGACGGAAGAAAAGGGCACGCAAGAAAAGAAGTGTTGGAGGATGTACGTGGACGGCTCATCCACGTCTCAAGTAGCGGTGCGGGAATATTAATTGAGAGCCCACATGGGGACATGCTGCGTTATGCCATCAGACTTGGTTTCGCTGCCTCGAATAATGAAGCGGAGTACGAAGCCCTCATTGTAGGGGGAAGTTGGCCTTTGCGGCCGGGGCAAAGCGCGTGAGGGTGTATAGTGATTCCCAACTGGTGGTCAGGCAAGTGAACGGGAACTTTGAGGCCAAATGAGAGCAAATAGCCAAGTACCTGGCAAGAATTCAAACAGTGAGGAAAAAGTTCGACGCGTTCACTTTAGAACAAATGAGGAGAATGAGGAGGCAGATCAACTTGTTAAGCTGGCCAGCTCATTGGCTCCCCTAAAAAGCAGGAGGATAACCTTGTTGAACCAAGAGCATCCTGATGTGAACGTGGATGGGAATGAAGTCTTGACGGCGAAAGAAACTTCATCAGGATGGATGGAGGAGCTAAAAACGTATTTGAAATCTGGAGTAGTGCCCCAAGATCCTAAGGAAGCAAGGGCAATTCGCACAAGGGCAGCCATGTTCATCTTGATAGACGGGGAATTATACAAGAGAGGATTTTCGCAGCCCTATCTCAAATGCATAAGCAAAGATAAGGCGGAATATATCCTGAGAGAAATTCACGAAGGGAGTTATGGCAACCACTCCGGAGGGAGCTTTGGCACGCAAGGCTTTGCGACAAGGATACTTTTGGCCAACCATGCAGGCAGATGCTGGAGACTTGGTGAAGAAATGCCGAAAGTGCCAAGAACACGCTAATGCCACTCGCGTTCCAGCAGCAGATATGCAGCCATTGCAAAGCCCTTACCCATTTGATCAGTGGGGGATGGATATAGTGGGGAAACTCCCCCGAGCAACAGACCAACGAGAGTACATGCTCGTTGCCGTGGACTATTTCTCGAAGTGGGTGGAGGCAGGGGCATTAAGCAGAATCACGGAGAAAGAAGTCATAAAGTTCGTGTGGAAGATCATCATATGTCGCTTCGGCATTCCCAGAGCTTTTGTGATGGATAATGGTACATAGTTCTAGGAGACCAAATTCCGTCAGTGGTGTCAAGAGCTGAAGATAAGCAATATTACGCATCGGTAGCAACCCCCCAATCTAATGGTCAGGCGGAGGTAACCAACAGAATAATCCTCCAAAATTTAAAGACGAGGCTGGAAGACGCCAAAGGTAATTGGGTAGAAGAGCTTCCGGGAGTCTTATGGGCATATCGGACCACCCCGCGACGAGGCACGGGAGAAACCCCGTTTTAGTCTGGTTTACGGGACTGAGGCTATCATCCCGGTGGAGATTGGAGAGGGACATTCAGGGTGAAGCGCTACGAGCCGACTAGCAATGATAGTGAAAGACGAGTCAACCTGGACTTTCTAGAAGAACTAAGGAGCAACGCGAACGCTAGGACAGAAACGTACAAAATGTTGATGGCAAGAGCTTACAATGATAAAGTCCGACATCGGGGTTTTCAAGTAGACGACCTCATATTACGAAGGGCTGATGCGACGGGAAATATCGGGAAGCTCGACGCCAAATGGATTGGGCCCATATCAACTAATTGAGATAATGGAAAAATGAACTTACCGCCTGCAGAAGCTGGATGGAAAGGACGTACCGCGCACATGGAACGTGGTCAACTTAAAGAAATATTTCACTTAGAATTTTCATTTGAAAAGTTGTATATATTTAGTTTTCAGCACCTCTGTAACCTTCACTTATGGTAATAAAATATCGTTATTTTGTTTTTCAACGAGGAATTTATCATTTAAATACCGCTTATTGTTGTCTAAGGAGGGGGATGGCCTCTCCTATTTATGTTAGTGTGTTTTGTTATTCACATTTGTGCTTATTGTGAAGGGGGGAGGGGGGTTGCCCGTCCCATCATTCTCTAGGATAGAGGGGGATTGCCCCTCATATTTTGAAACATTTCTCGAAAAAGGGGGATTGCCCTTATGCTTGAAAGTGGAAGAGGGGGAATACCCCTCACATTTTAATTCTCGCTTGACAACTGGTATCAGAGCCAGGTTGTGTTGGCTCTGGTAGGCGGTAAAGGCGACGCAGGACAGCCTCAAGTTGATTCGGGGTTTGAAAGAGAACTCGGTTTCAAAAATTTGTTGCCATGGCGGAACAAACAAGAATGGGAAGTCGTATGGAGTCGGTAGAAAGCCGTTTACAACGCATTGAGGAATTGTTGGGACGACCACAAGGACCCCATAATGTTGCTGTTCTTCAACAAATGGCGGACTTACAAGCGGCCATTGACGGGTTGAGACAGACAGTAGAGGGATTGCCACCGCTGCGTAGAGAAAATCCTTGTGACAACTGAAAGGGAGGGGGGGGGGGGGATGGCCCCTCATATTCATAACTTTGCTTGGAAGAGGGGGATTACCCCTCACATTTTTTTTGCCTCATAATCGTAACTATGCTGAACAAAAGAACAACACAATGAGGAGTTCTCCTGAGAAGGGGGGATCCCCTCGTATCGAAATCAATAAACATGAATACTGTAAACTTAGAGTTTATAAGAGAACCATGACGAAATAAATTCTTCTTTATTATTTTTAAAAACTAATAGTTTGAGAGGGAGAGAAGCATCCCAAGAATTCAAATTCGAGAAAACAAGATAAAAAGTCCTAAAATATTTTTTGAACCCACGAAAAGGAAATTCGAATAGTAAAATAATAATAATAAATAATCCTAAGTCTAGATCTAGTTCTTCTCTATGGCGGAGGTGGGGATTCCGTCAGTAGGGGTGTCATCAAGCACATCATTGGCAACCTCACCTTCCCCATCTTCATCTCCATCCTCGTCAGGAACCTTGGGATCGAGAAACATAAAGTCTTCATCGCCATAGCGACCACTGTTCCTTAACATGGAGCGACATTGCCTAATTACTTGGTCATATACCTCACTCGCCTTGCTAAGGACAGCTTGGCAGAACTCTTCAGAACCCACATACTTCTCCTTGAAGTCATCCCACACACACTCCAAATAGGCCTTGCCCGCGTCTGATTTCAAGAAGGTCTTCCCCGAAGCAATCTCCTGGTTAAAGCTATCTTTCCACTTAATTTGCTCAGCAGAAGCAACCTTAAGCTCTCCTTGACAACACCCCAAGTCTTTCCTCACATCCTCAAGAGCGTCCTTCAGTCGATGAATCTCCTTCTCGTAGTTGCTTAGCCGCATCTCAGTAGATTCAGCTAAGTTGATAACCTAAGAACATAGAATACCCCTCAATTAGACACTTAAAGGTTAAGAAGACGAAGCACAATACAAAATGTAAAAAACATACCCTAGCAGCTTCACCCTGCAGAAATCGAGTAAGAGTGCCACTTGGGAGGGCACCAAGGAGAGTCACGTCGTAAAGGCTCACTAGATCCCTCGATTTTTTGCGGGCAAGGTCAACGCCAGCAGCATCCCAAAAAGAAGAGATGTTCCCTTGCCTGTTTGTCCCATAAGTAAATAGGCCTTTTTCTGCTCCATGGCGCGGGGGGTCAACTTCACTTTCTCGAGGACGTTTGGAGGCATTGCCTTTAGGAGGGGGGAGGGGGGGAGGAGCGCCCTTCATGGCGAGTTGAGTTGCCAGGAGGATCCTTAGCCCGAGTAGGAGGAGAGCGCCGACGACTGCTTTCCCCCCTCCTCAAGGGGGGCGGAGGAGGGTTGCGGGGCACTGAAGCATTTTCCCTCTCGCGGAAGCGATGGACGTCATGGAGAGAAATTTTCTTTCCTACAAGAAATCAACAAGGAATGAGTGGGATTGTGCAAAAAATTTTCAATATTTTGTAAAATGTATGAAAGATAGAATCAGGTACCAGCAGGCCCTAAAGTTTTAACATCAAATAGTTGATCGAACAGCCCAACCCCAATGAAGGACAGACGAAGATCAGGGACGGGGTCTGGCACAAAGGGCGACTCCCCCCAAGGAGCCGCCAACCCCTAGGCTAGGTCCTTTACGTATAAGAATTTTTCTTTCCAGGGACCTTTCAAAGAAACACCACCCTCAAGAAATTTACAACCCCCCCAGGGGTAGAAGTAGAAATAGGAGTCATTGGGAACCTTCGTGACTGTGAATAAGGAGTAGAAGGCCTCAAGGGAAGGGGACAAATTGAGTTCCTCGAAACGCTGGAGGAACCCCCTAAAGGATACGAGGGAGTTGGGGGTGAATTGGCTGATGCTCAAGGTAGTGCAGGTGATGATCTCAAGTAATAGAGGACGCGGAGGAAGTGTAAGACCAGAAGTGAAGAAAGATAAGTAAGCCGTGAAGAATCCTGATGGTGGGAGCTTGATCCTAGCGTCAACACTAGGCAGTAGAAGGGTGAACTCGGAAGAGGAGTTGACTTTAGTCTCAAGAAGACGGAACTCTTCAGGACTCACACGACTATGACAGTTCTCAACGTTCATGATGTGACAACGGGACTTAGAGTGGGAGGCTGAAGAGGACTCGGTTCCGTCTAGACCGGAATCAACTAAGTCAGCTGCAAGAGGAGATAAGAGTGGGGGAGTTTCTTTTGAGCTCGACTCGAAGGAAGGACTTGGTGAAAGCGAAGGACACGTAGGGAGATTCCGAATCGCTTCAATCACCTCATGATCGAAATCCACGATATCTGAACGAACGAGAGGAGCGGAAGAAGGCGAAAGGGACGCCCCTCGTTCAGGGTCCGACCGAGGCTCACCGCCTCGGCCTGAGCCTGGTCGAGGTGGAGTGCCTCGACCAGCACCCCGACCCGGTGTCCACGTCCTCCCCCACATGCCTCCGGCGCCCCGTTGAGTGTTCGAAATGTCCTAGAGATTTCTTTTCGGAATAATGAAGCTTTTTCTTGTTGGTATATTGACAATGGATGAATGTGTTTGTGGAGACGGAAACAAGAAAATATTGCAGGAAAAAAGAAGTGCTAAATACCCGAGTCGACGCGTTTCGACATTTTCTTGAAGATGGGAGAGATAAAAAGGGAAGATGTAACCAGATGAAGAATTTAAAGTGATTCAACAGGTTTATATAGAAAGCAGAAAATCCTGGCAAAGAAAGGAATAGAGCAAGAAGAAAATAAAGAAAAAGACCCCAGTAGAAGAAGGACTTTGGCTTAGAAGAGTCCCAAAAGGAAAAGATTTTGAGCAAAAAAAGACTACTATCAAAAAGAAGAAGCAAAGTCAGAATCAAATTACCCATTAGAATTTCCAAAATTTTCAGAAACATTTGGAAGTGGGGGGCTACTAATAGTGCTAAGGATCCTAAATTACTAAAATGCCCTCAAGTTGTCAAAGAATTTACAGCAACGCCATCGATAGAAGTTGACGGTGGTTACCTGAAGAAAGTTATAAAAGTAGTGGGGAACGACAAATTACCAAGCCGTCCTCAGCAATTAAATCCAGGCTGTTGGATTGAGGGTAGTTGAGGGACGATATTGTACTTTCACTCCATGTAATTTACTATAAATAGGAGGAAAAATCCATTTGTAAGATATGTGAAATTCATTTATAGAAATCAAGCTTTCTACTTTCTACTTTTGCATTACCTCGCGACGTCACTTTGAGTTAACGTGTTTAGACTAATCACCTTCGAAATCACACATCATCAATATCTTTCATTTATGTTGCAAGGCTGCACTTACTTTATGGGACCTAGTCCTATGTTTACTCCATTGTGGTCAGCCCCTTTGAATTAGAGCGGTTCGAGATATATAAGAATAAGGCGGGCTAAATGCTTTTTTAATCTCATAAAATTAGGTTATTATTTCTTTTGGTGCCACAATTTGGAAATGTGACGGTTTCAGTCCCATAAAACTTGGTTTAAGGTATTTTTAGTCCCAAGTTAACGGATGTGGCCATGATTTTATGTAATTTTAGTCCTATAAAATACGATTTTAAGTACTTTTAGTCCCACTATTTTAGGTACTTTTAGTCCTAAGTTAACGACTGTTAATAGACATGTGCAAAGCACATGACTTTGTGGGACTACAAATACCTGAATTTGTATTTTATGGGACTGAAATCCTCATATGTCTAAGTTATGGTACAAAAAAAAAATAATGACCTGATCTTATGGGACTAAAAAAGTGTTTTGCTCGGTTAAGGCTGGAAAAACAATCTCACTTGGCCGATTTATGTGGGATTAAAAAGCAATTCTCTCGTTTATGAAAACTTTTTGTCCGGATTAGATTTGGCTGAATCAAAATTATTATAGAGCAAGTTTGATATACTTATTATATGATTGATCACTTTTCTTGAACTGTACACCAATCACACAAAACACTTGTCATATGATTGGTTCATATTTGGCCGAATCGGGTCCGAGCTAGAATTTTCCATCTTTTACCCGCTCCTGGTACAAAAAAAACTCCTAAAATGCCCTTATCAATCTCCCTGACTACAAAAATGCCATGAGTAATTTGGAAATATAAATATTTTTTTAGAGAGGTGGTTATAAATAATGGCTAAAATGCATAAAACTCCCATGTGTTTTGAAAAGTCGGCTAAAAACCCCTTTCTGTTTTAAAAATAGGCGAAAAACCCCCTCGTGTTTTATAAAAGTCAGCAAAAAACACCCATTCCGTTAAGAATTAACGGAAGGTGTAATGGACGCGCGTGTTGTGCGTCTGGGTGTGTATTTTAGCTATTTTTAAGCTCTTTTTTGTGGTGTTTTGACGAAAATACCCTTATATGATCTATATGTTGCTAAGGCTTGTTTGGAGTGTTTTTTTTTTTTGGCATTTCTCCTCTACATATTTGGGCATTTTTTTACTTATTTTGTGTGTTTTCTTACAAATTTTTTTATCTAAAAAATTAAATATTTTTTTATAAATAGATTTATTTAAAATTACAAAAAAGTATATATAACATTTTTAAACTTTTATAATATAACTTTAAATAGACGATATAAAAATTAATATATTAAATTCATTTTTTAAATTTAAGTATCTTAAAGAATATAAATATTGATTAACTATAAAAAATTATACATTATTAGTTAGTTTAAATTATTTTTTAGTTAAAAATATTTAAATCAATTATCTTGATTTACTATAAATAATATTAAAATTTAAACAATTGTAAATATTGAAATTATATTTAATATTTTTCTTCAATTATTTTAAATTTTTTAAAAACATTTAAATGAATTATTGTAAATTTAATTAAATAAAATGTCACTTATTTTTAAATTAAAAATTTTAAAAAAAAATAAAAAATACCTGGGCGATGGCGACTCGCCGTCGTCGCCCAAATTGAAGGCGATCGCCGTTGCCCAAATTGAAGGCGACCGCCGTTGCCCAACTGTTATGTTCTGGGCGACGACGGATGCCCAGGTTGGGGCGACGGTGACGTCGGCCCCAATTTGGGCGACCCGCCGTCGCCCAGAACGGCGCAAATCTGGCGATGGCAGGTCGCCCGAATTCGGGGGTCCGCGGGCGGGGCGACAGGGGGTGGGGCTGGGGTTGGGGGTGCTGGGAGAGGGGCGGCGGGGGTTGGGGGTGGGGGGGTGGGTGATTGGGGGTGGTAAATCTAATTTATTTATTTTTAATTATAATATTATTTTTTATAATATATTTAAAATTTGTTAAATCCATGCCTTTGATTTTTTATTTTTTTTATGAATTTAAGATTCAACGGTGAAGATAAATGGATTAAATATACGGCTCTGATGTAATTAATAAAGATCCAACGGTTATTAAAATAAAGAATAAAATATAATAAATAAGGGCATAACGGTTAATTTATCAAAAATTAACGCCGTTAGTGATTTTTAACGGAGATGGGCGATTGAGCTGACTTTTATAAAACACGAGGGGTTTTTCACCTATTTTTAAAACAGAAGAGGGTTTTTAGCCAACTTTTCAAAACACAGAGGAGTTTTATGCATTTTAGCTTATAAATAATATCAAATAACAATTTTTTTTTGTAATCTAAATATTTTATTACAAGTTGGTATTCTATTTTTTGTTTAGTTTTCTCTCTATATCTAAATATCATGTATATAAAATTCAAACTTATTTGTAATTTTAATAATAATAATTTATTGGTTTGACGTTGAGATAAGGAGAGATTTTAAATTTTCCTCCTAATATTTATATTTTGAATTTCTCATTGCAAATGCGAAATGGTATGGTGCAATGGGAAAGCATGGAATGTGAAATTTTATCAAATATTTTATACCCAATTGTTTATTACAAGTAAACAGAAAATTAATTTAATCCTGTCACGCGTCTAATACAAGTAAACAAAGCATTCAGCATGATAATCTAATCATATCCTTCGTTCTATCCATCAATAATTTATTCCACCCTAATAAACATGAGATAATATTAAATCTCTTAAATACAAGTAAATAAGAAATTGAATGTGATAAATTAGTACCACCCGTTTTATCCATTTTCTATCACATCCCATGAAGTAAACGATGCCCCATATTAATTAATAGGCAAAGCACGTTCGGTACATGTGCATACTCTAAGCTTTTATAATATTTATTTGATTAAAGTAAAAAAAGATAACGAATACTTGATCATCGGAACCTATAAATAAATTAACTTTAAATGTATATAAATAATAAAAATGTATTCATAGAATTAATTGGTTATGGGGGTGATTACTTTATGAAAGAAATAAATAAACCTATTTGAGGATAAATTTTAGTTTATATACATTTTCAACCAAAATAGTTGTTTTAGGGTCTCCCATTCAATAAATAGTATAGATAAACTAAGCAATAGGGCATCGCGCCATATATGCATTAAACGTGCACTACAAGAAGGCTCAATAACAATAAAAAAATTAATGTTAAAATCAACGTCGAGCTAATTAGCAAGTAAATTTTTTGTTGTTATTTTATATATATTTTAAATATTTTTGTTTGTTAATTTTATTAGCAAGTAAATTTTCATTGCTAAGTGTATTAACAAGTAAATATCTTGTATTAAATAATGTAAATTAGCAACGAGAATTTATTGCAAATTAGTTCAACATTATTTTTTTTTCGTTACTAATGAACCATTTTCTTGTAGTGGCACTAGAAAAAAAATCATTATTAGCTATATTTTTAATGATTATAGCAAAAAATCGTGGTAAATAACTATTATTAACTATGGTTAAATAAAAATCGTTGCAAAAACTAGCTTTTTCACCACAAAAAATTTATTTGCCACGGCTAAGCGCCGTGGTAAAATATTCGAGCCATGACAAATATTTTAGTCATCCTTGCAAAAACCACTGCCGCGAGTTGTTTGATCGTGGTCAATGACTATTCGCTATGGCTATTTGGTATTAACCATGGTAATTAGCCGTGGTTAAACGTCATATTTCTTGTAGTGTGGTGCCCAGCTGAAAGTTATTTTACTAGAGAGTAATTCTTTAATTATTATTATTAAGCATTTGAAAAGTTATTTAATTGGATTGAAATATTATCAAAGTATAATTAAAAGAAAAAGTAAATTATTAATAATGAAGAATTATATTCTTCTTCTTCTTCTAGTAGTAATTAAGACGTTATGTCAAGCAATTCGATTGAAGACTTAGTGATAGGAATTTGAATGTATATTTATTCATTGCAAAAGATTGATTATGTCTTACTGTTTTGAAGACGATTTTATGTAATTACCGTGTCAACAGAAAAGGATTAATTAAATGTATTTTTGGTTCACTACAAAAAAAGAAAAAAAATAGTATTTTGCTACACTATAAATGATTACGAGTTCAAAAATTATGGTAAATCAACACTATTAAAATTTAAATTTTTTCCACGATTAATCAATATTTGTCATGGTTTTTAGCCACAGTCAAATTATTTTCCATGATTTTGGCTATGGCTAATTTTGGCACACTTGCAGAAACAACGGCTAATGGCCGTTGCACAGCCGTGGTTAATTTGTATTCGCCACGATTTTTTTCTTTTGATCATAGTAATTAACCGTAGCGAAAAATCATATATTTTCTAGTCGTTTCGTAACTTAGGCCATTTGGTGTTTCCATCTTTAATTTTTTAGAGTAGTATTTTGGTCTTACATCTTTTTAATTTTGGGTTTAATGCAATTTACTACCTTGTGATATTGCAATTGTGCAAATTACCCCCTATGAAAAATAAATAGCAATTTACCTCCTTAAACAGTGAGGTAAACTGCTTCATTTTAAAAAACATAGGGAGGTGAATTGCTTCATATTAAAAAACACAGGGGGTAAATTGCAAAAAAAAATTCATAAGAGAATAATTTACTCATTTTTAATATCATAAGGGGGTTGTTTGCATTTTTCCCGATATTTTTTTGCAATTTCACTCCTTTTTTTTTTCTTTTAGTTTCCAGTTCTTTTTGGCAAATTCTATTAGTTTTAACAGATTTTTAACGACGATGATCACATTTGATGGAGTCTTCAAACGTAAGACACCAAATTTAATGAGTTGGAAGTGTAAGGAATCAAAGTGGCATACTTTAAAGTCTTTTAGGGGATACCCCAATAATGTGGGGCTCACTATTTCATTGTGAATATATTCGGTTTCAAAACTCATTTACCCAGTATTTCATACATCGACACAAGATTGTCCAAAGGCCATTAAACTATATATATATGGTCATAAGTATGCAACAGCGCCAAAAACCCTCACAATAATCCTCTTTGAACGAATTATGAAGACAACATATATATTTTCATAGAGATGTAATGATAATAATAATAATTATAATGTGGGGGTGATGATCAGTGGGTCACTTGCAATGGTTGTAGCAATAGCATCGGCGGCGGAAACCCTGACAGTCGCCGCCTTCGAAGCCCTCGCGCTTGCAGACTTCGGCGCAGCTGATGTCACTCAGGCATACTCCCCAGAACTTCTCGCTCTTGTATGTGCACACTTTCTTCTGCTCCACCTTCACTGGATTACAACTTGTTTCTGCATCCAATATTGGAAAAAAAAAATATTTTGATGAGGAAAAGTTAAAAAAAAAATTGGTTGGCAAGTGTCCTCTCGAAAATTAAAATATAAAATTAAATTAAGTTGTAATATAATAATGCAAATACATATTATACATGTATTGATATGCTAGGGGAAATAATATTTTTCATCCCATAATTTAGGACCTTTTCACTTTTGATTCTATTGGATACGGGATACTCACTTTTAGTCATGTAACTTTCGAAAAGTAGCACTT
Source organism: Sesamum alatum (assembly GCA_034509735.1). NCBI lineage: Eukaryota > Viridiplantae > Streptophyta > Magnoliopsida > Lamiales > Pedaliaceae > Sesamum > Sesamum alatum. Next base: position 30,850,692 of record JACGWO010000007.1, on the reverse strand, counting down.
TCGATCTCGTGACACTTTCCATTAGATATTTAACGAAAAGTGCCACGTGGCCCTTAAGTGCATGAGACCAAAACTATTACGTTTTAAAAATTATGGGACCAAAAGTGAAAATTTCATAACATATGGGATCAAAAGTGAGAATTTGATAATATATGGAATCAAAAGTGTAAAGGCCCTAATGGCCACGTGCTAAGCACAAGGTGTTTTCCGTTAAAAAAATTAAAAAAAGGGTGGCATGGGACAAAAAATGCTGCTTTTTAGAAAATACAAGACCAAAAGTGAAAATCCCGTAATCGATGAGATCAAAAGTGAGAAGATTTTAAGTTATAGTATGAAAAAGGTTATTTCCCTGGTATGATATAATTGTATAACTTTAAAGTGCGATAAAATATCCTTCACACTGCTTAGCAGGCAATTTCTAAGAAATTATACATAAATTTTAATTTTGTTTATTCACCACCCCCAACCAAGTGTTGTAGTATTTTGAAAATTATTCATAAGTTTAATAAAAATACCCCCGATAATGTGGTTATAATATGAACTCAATATATAAGTATAATTTATGGGCCTCTCAAACTTTCACTTCTAGACTTAATGGGCGATCGACCCTAAGGACGATCGATGATGATAATATGAAAAAAAAAAAAAAATCCAATTATCGGAAATTCTTGAAAAGAATGGGATAAATGCAATTTACCTCATGTAATATAAAAAATGAGAAAAAAACCCCATGTGAAAAAAATAATTTACAAATTACCTCCCTGTGTTTTGAAAAATGAAACAAATTACCCCCCATCAAGGGAAAACACAGGGAGGTAATTTGATTCATTTTAATATCACAAGGGATAATTTGCTAATTATTTTTTCACATGTGCGTTTTTGCTCATTTCTTATATCACATGGGGGTAAATTATATTTATCCCTTAAAAGAATATATAAACCACAAATCCAAATTATACGGAAAAATAATTAATTAATTCGAAAAATTAAATAAAGCCATGACAGCAGAATTGAGTGCATGCAATTAAACAGTAATAAGATAACGAAATTAATTAAGACCATCGATTAGGAGAATGAGTAGCAGGAACACAGCAGCCACAGTAAAAGCCTTGGAGTATTTCATCATGTTGATGATGATGAGGAAGAGAGAGAGAGAGAGAGAGAGATGAGTGAGAAGAGGCTTAAAATGATGCATAAAAAGGCATACTTTGGCCTCCTTTTTATACTAAGGGGAGAGTCTCAGAATTAAATTAGAGATAAAGCATATCACCAAAGTCGTGCTTGCTAGCTACCTTCTCATTTTCAACCCTTAATTATTACAATATGCAGATAAGAATGTCGCTATTGAATTTATGGCGACTTTCTTTTCTGCAATGCTACGATGGTGGAAGTCATTTGGTGCCACTTTCCATGCAAGTTTGGAATGAGTATAATGTACGTATTAATTTAGTAGATTATAAGAATTTATGTTTAGATATATGTAATCATTACTAATTTTCTGGTTTTAAAAATTTAGGTATTAGGGACGAGGTGCGTATGTTCTGATACGTGGTCTGTATTAGTGACATCATAATAAAATTGCAAGTACCATTAATATTTTCTTGTTTTTTTGAGGTGAGGGGATTATAGTTTTAGTCCTGTAAGTATGAGGGTGATATTTTCTATCATTCTGGAATCAGTTCTAGCAATTTTGCCCTGTTTATATTGATTGAAAAATTGCATGTAACTTGCACATGACTATTTTAAATAGTTCCAACTAGATTGTTGATGTGGCAATTTTCCATGGGTTTTTTCATTTTTTCATAATATTACATGGCAAAAAAAAAGGGTTAAATTCATTTTGATCCCCTGTAATATGGAAAAATATTAAAAACACCCCTATGAAAAATTAAATATAAAAGATCACCTCTATGTTATGAACAACAACTCATACTGCCCCTGGTCAACCTGAACTTATTTTTTTAGGGACAATGACTAAAATACACCTTTAAATATACCTATTATTATAATTTATAATTATCATAATAATTAGTCATTGGAGTTTACAGGGTTTAACCCAAAAAACTCTCTCTAGAGTCCTTCCTTTTCTAGAAGTTCATGAGCCCTACGACTCTCCCCAACCCACTGGACCTCCCGTCGGAGCCTCCTGACCACCGTTGGACATTCCTAGCAGATTTAACTGGCGGCCAGGACCCTGGACACTCTGAGCCGCTTTCTCCCCGAGCAGCCAAGAAAATTTTCTCAAAGACGGAGGATTATTTTAGCAGACCTTGTGTGTATCGCGGAGGCCGAGCGATTAATTTCTCGACGGATGGTATTGAACACCTCGCTGAACACCTCTGTTTTGCCTCGTTGGTAAGTTCTCCCATGGATATCCAAGCATGCAATCTATACATTCTCACTTTGTTAAACTGGCCCTCCGAGGAGTGTATTCGATTGGGGTTATCAACATGAAGCACATTATCATAAAACTACATAATGAGGAGGACATGTCTTGATTGTGGCTGAAACAAATGCTTTACACCGACGGCTTCCCAATTAGATTATTTAAATGGTCCCCGGATTTCAACACGCGGATCGGATCTTCTATTGTTCCCATCTGGGTTCATCTGCCCGAACTGTCGGTGCACCTTTTCCACAAAAAAGCACTATTTGGTATAGCTAGTCTTATTGGCGTACCACTAAAACAAGACGAGGCGACAACCGACGGTTTACGACCAAGTGTGGAGCAGGTTTGTGTAGAAATTGACCTTTTAAAACCTCGCCCGGACTCCATTTGGATTGGAACAGATGGCCGTTTTTGCCCGCAACCTATGCTATATGAGAGTGTCCCCAGATATTGCACCCAATGCCGACATCTTGGTCATGGACTTGACGCCTGTAGAGATGGGAATGATCCTTTGTCATATGCACAAACTATACCTGAGGCAACTAATTTACAAACCCATCTAAACGCATGCCGGCATACGGCTGTTGCAGACAAGGAGCAACTAGGGACGCCTCCTCGGCAACAGCCCTCCTCCGCCTCGGAGGCGCCTCCTACCCACCCGGTGGACGGGGCCATCCCTAGAGGGGTCTACAGAGCCATACCTTTGGATAATTTGGAAGCCTCGAATGAGATGTTGGGTCTCGAGACGGCAACCTCTGATGATGGAAACACTGATGGGGATACCGAAAGCAAAGTGGCCTCGCCGAGCAAAAAAGATGAGGGGGATCAGTTTTCACCGTCTCAGAGCACAGATATCAACCCTATACGAACCATATGCGTTTTTGAACTGGGGGAGTGGCAGGGCAGCCTGCATCCAGATTCCCGACTCTTAGGGGCTCTCATGGACCCCACGCTGCCTGATCCTGATGGGATAGACCCGTCTATTAATCTGCCAGCGGGTGAGGCTTTGATGGATATTGCGGTGGCTGAGGAGGGTTTTGAGGAAGTGAGAGTCAAAGGCCACCACCAAAGGGCCATTTCAGTTAGCCGACCAGAACGTATTGTTACACGCAACCATGCACGTGCTCGGTCCCCCTCGCCCCTTTCACATCAATGAATGCCGTTATATGGAACATGCGGGGCCTCAGAAATAAACAGAGAATAATGAAGCGAATGTGTTAGCAACATAAACTGAATTTGGTGGGTCTTATCGACCCACGAGTGGCTTGGGATGCCTCTCGAGTACGGCGTCACCTGGGTTTCGATGTGGTTCTTCAAAATTGTAATAACCGAATCTGGCTTTTGATGGAGGATTCTATAAGGTACACTTTACTGCGGGATGAAGAGCAATTCATACACGTACAGCTTGAGGTGCTCTCCTGCCCAAGTCCTATTCTTTTGACAGTGGTATATGGGCAGTGTAATAAGGTCGCGCGTATGGCTATCTGGGAATTCATGTGCAACATGAGCAACAGTACGACCCCCTGGGCCATCGGAGGGGATTTCAACTCGGTTATTTCTGTCGATGAACGCTCAAATGGCGTCTATCCGGCCCACCACTCTATTGAAGACTTTAGTGAGGCTATCTTTGATGCCGGGCTTATTGACGTTGGTTTCAAAGGGAGTCCTTACACATAGATCGATCACAAATTTTGGAATGGTTGGACACATTCCCCCACACTGCGGTTCGGTACCTTCCCCGTGCCACCTCGGATCACTGCCCGATTCTTATCAAAGTTCAGAGGGTGGCTTCGGGAGGGCCTTGCTTGTTTCGATTTCAGAATATGTGGACCCATCACCCGGATTTCTTGTCTACAGTCCGCTCCAACTGGTTCCTCCCAACAGGTGCCATTGGTATCCATGATTTGGTGGCGAAGCTTCGCCGCCTTAAGTAGTGGCTGAAGGATTGGAACATGACTGTTTTTGGAGACATTTTCCAGTCCCTTAAAGAAGGGGAGGGTGCGGTCAGTGCGGCGGAACGAGTCTATGATGCCACCCCGTTGGACGCCAACCTGATTGAGCTCAATCGCCTCACGGCAGCATGGCACCGAGCCCTTTCAATCGAGGAGGATTATTGGCGTCAAAAGTTGTCCTGTAAGTGGGTTGTTGAGGGAGAACGGAACACCCGCTATTTTCACTCGCTCGTGAAGAAGAAACGTGCAAGGACAGTGATTCCGTCGGTTATGGTTGATGGGCGCAACCTCACTGCTGAGGCAGAGAGGTTGACCTCCAGGGCGGAATTTTTCAACACCTTGCTTACGGCCAAGAACCCACCGCTGCGCATGCCAGTGCGTCCTTATATCCCGCGCCTGGTGTCTGAGGAGGAGGGCGTGACGCTGCTTCGTCCCCTGTCATTGGATGAAGTCCAGGCGCGGTGGTTTTTGCTATGGAGAAAAATAACGTGGCCGGTCCGGACAGCTTCAATGCGGTTTTCTTCCAAGTTTGCTAGGATATTGTTCAGGCCAACGTGTGGGCAGCCTATGGGGGCCGCCGCTTCCCGTGGTTGTTACCGGCCACCTTCATCGCCCTCATACCGACAGTGAAAAACCCTACACAATGGAGCAACTATTGGCCTATTAGTTTGTGTAACTTAGTCAATAAGATCCTCACTAAGCTTCTTAATGACAGGCCTAAGCCCATCCTTTCGACATTGGTGGTACCGAATCGAAGCGATTTTGTGCTGGGGCGGCAGATTTCTGATAATATTTTGCTCGCCCAAGAGATCATGTACTCCATCTCTGCGGGAAAGAATTTGTGGAATGTGGCGGTTAAGCTTGACATGGCGAAGGCCTATGATCGAGTCGATTGGAATTTCATGGAGACCGTTTCTACTGCAGTTTGGGTTTCCTACAAAGTGGGTCTCGTTAGTGAGCAACTGCATGCGAAATTGTTGGTTTTCGGTGTTGATTAATGGGTTCCTGTCTGGTTTTTTCAAATCATCCCTGGGCCTTCGGCAAGGGGACCCCCTTTCCCCCACCCTCTTTGTTTTGGCTTCGGAGTACCTCTCGAGGGGCCTAAATCAGATGATGGCGGCTGATCGCTCCATGGTTTTCAAAGGGAGCCGGGATGTGACTCACCTTGGTTATGCGGATGACATTCTGATCTTTACTAACTCACGGGAGGAGTCGTTGGTAAAGCTTATGGATTTTCTGCGTAAGTTTGAAGCCGTCTCGGTGCAGCGGGTGAACATCGAAAAGAGTTCTTACTTGGTGTCACCAGCAGCCTCTTTGCTGATCAAGCAGCGGATTCGCCGGATTACGGGCTTCGTCCTGAAGACTTTTCCGATTAAATATCTTAGAGCACCATTGTTCGTAGGCCAGTCCAAACATATGTATTTCGAGCACATCCTTGATGCGATTTCATCGAAAGTTGGGGGTTGGGAGAAGAAACTACTCTTATATGGGAGCCAATTAGAACTTATCAAGTCCGTCCCCTTTGCCATGTTGATACAGACGTTGGCCGTCCTCAAGCCGCTTCGGGCTGTTTTGCTCCGCGTTGAACGAATGTTGAATAAGTGTTTTTGGGGATCAGTTGGAACTCTTAAGAAACTGCATTGGTGCTCTTGGGAGTACCTTTGTAAACTGTGGGATGAAGGTGGGTTGGGGGTCCGGCGGCTTGCCGATTCTATCGAGGCCTTTGCTTTTAAGTTCTGGTGGCGGTTTAGGACAAGCTCCTCTCTATGGGCTCAGTTCCTTTAGCGCAAGTATTGTTCGCGCACTCGTCCGGCCTCACCACGTGCACATTCTGTCGTCTCTCCACATTGGCGTCGATTAACTCAAATTTGGACACATGCGAAACAACATATATTCTGGGTGCTCGAAAGCGGAGACTTGTGTTTTTGGCCTGATATTTGGGTGGGAGAGCACCCTCTCACTGAGGTGGATCCGCCGGCTTTTCAGTCACACGAGCGTGTGCGCTACTATTGGAATGACGAAGGGTGGGACATGAACAGATTGAACCAGGTCCTCCCTTCGGCAGTCGCTCGAGAAGTGGCTCTGGTGCCTTTTGATCGTGAATCAGATGATAAGCCTTGTTGGAAGGAGCAGGCGGATGGAGTTTTTTCTGTGCGGTTGACATGGAATTTAATTCGGACGCCTAGAACCCGTCGGCCGCTGCTCAGGGACCTACAACACCGCTTGATTGTGCCTTCTATGGCGATTATTATATGGCGTCTCCTCAATGATTTCATCCCCGTCGATGAACGCCTGCGCACGAAGGGCCTCACGTTGGTGTCAAGATATGGGTGTTGCTCTCATACGGAGTCTATACAACACCTTTTTTTGCAAAGCGATTGTGTAAGATGAGTTTGGGCTCATTTCGGGGCACTGTTCCAATTCCCCCCGACCACCGATTACATCTCTAACATGTTACACGCTTAGCGGCTATCCTCGTCGTTTGTCTCCAACGGTCATGTTAGATTCATAGTTCCTTTATTCATTCTTTGGTTCACCTGGAAGATACGCAATGAGGCTATGTTTAATGGTGTGCGTTTCTCCTCACAGGCTATTATTCGGATGGTGTCGGCACATCTTTGGAAGTTATACAAATTTGGTGGGATGAGCTGTAATTCATGGAAAGGGGACTTGTCCATAGCCCAATATTTGGGCTTCATGTTTCCCTTTACGCCTCCAATCCTCCCCAAGTTGGTCAGGTGGTTGAAGCCTGGGTCGGGATGGTGGAAACTCAACAACGATGGAGCATCTAAAGGAAACCCGGGCCTGTTAGGAGTGGGGGAAGGGGGGTGACCCGGGACGTGGAAGGGGCTTTCACAGTAGCGTTTTTTGATTTTTTTGGGGAACAAACCAATACATTTGCTGAACTGTTTGGTGTCGTCCGAGGGCTCCAACTCGCTGCGGATTATGGCTGCTCGCACGTCTGGGTTGAAATTGATGCGCAGGTTGTCCTTCATGTCATTCAGCGCGACTCGGGCAATTGGCGTTTATAGCCTTTGCTCACCCGTCTCAGGATCCTTCGCCGTCAACTAACCATAAGGTTCTCCCATGTGTATCGCGAGGCTAACCAGCCGCTGATTTCCTTGCAAATCAGGCCTGTCAGTTGGCGTCATCTGGTACCTTTACGGTCGTTCGGCCACTCGCTCGCCTTTTGCAGCTGGACTTGAGGTTTCCGAGCTTCCGCTTTCGTTAGTTCTTTTGCTTTCCATTCTTCATACGTTGTATAGCTCTTTTCTGGTTCCTTTGATTGTACTCAAGCCACATTATTTTTATAAATGGGTAGAGGTTCGGCCTAACCCCCGTCACTTTGGCGATGTTCGAAAAAAAATTAATAATAATAATTATTTAAAAAAATTAATAATGCCCCCCTTTCCCCTCCCCCTTTCCCCACCACCCTACCCTCCTCCCCACCCCACCCCTTTTGCCCCCAGCAGAGGGGGGCGACGACATCGTCGTTCGGCGTCGCCTAGATCAGAATTAGGCCGTCGCCCATCTCAGCGAGGGGCTGCGACGAGGTGGGACGACGATGTCGCCCTTCTCTGCAGCAGGCGACGTTGTGCACCGTTGCTTGCTGCCCTTTTTTTATTTAAATTAATTTTAATTAATTTAATTTACATATATAATAATATTAATATTTTTATATAATAATAATATATTATATATTAGATTAGACTGAGAGAGAAGGGAAAAAATGTAAAAAAAAAACACTTATCAGACCCCAGTTGCAGTCAACGCGCGTGTACCACCAACCCTTGCATCAAGGGATTATTTGAATTTTATTTCATATCACAGGGGGTGTAATCGATACTTGAATTTTCACAGAATATTTTTGAACATTCTCAATATCACATGGGGTCCTCGTAGTTTTTCCAAAAAAAACAAAGTCAACTTGGTTGGGCTTGCCAAGTCAGCAAGTTTAGGGAATATTATATTATATATAATATATATAATATATTATATATTAGATTAGACTGAGAGAGAAGGGAAAAAATGTAAAAAAAAAACACTTATCAGACCCCAGTTGCAGTCAACGCGCGTGTACCACCAACCCTTGCATCAAGGGATTATTTGAATTTTATTTCATATCACAGGGGGTGTAATCGATACTTGAATTTTCACAGAATATTTTTTGAACATTCTCAATATCACATGGGGTCCTCGTAGTTTTTCCAAAAAAAAACAAAGTCAACTTGGTTGGGCTTGCCAAGTCAGCAAGTTTAGGGAGGGAAAATTCCCCCATGAGTCCTCTTATATTTGGGTAATTAAATTTGCAAATATATATATATATATAGAAATCAAGTTATTCAAAGATTAATTTATGACATTCTTCTAATTTGTATATTGTAAGTATCCTATATTTATTGTAATAAGATTGGTTTGAACTTAAGAAACTATTGATTATATAGCTATTACTACAATTGAAAATTATTCATATTAATTGTGCAATATGATAGTTCATGCTACAAGAAAATATAATATTAGTGATAAAATATCAATTGACACTTTTAAATTATCATTAAAAATATATATTAAGTGACAATATTTTTCATCTTGTCTCTATATAAATATTAATCACAAAAATTGTGCACAAAGTTGTCACTAAATACATCTATAGTGACAACTTAGTGACAACATAATATAATGGTAATAATTATTTGATTTCACTTGTTATCACTAGGTTGTCACTATGCATGAGTCACTAATTGTATTTAGGAACAACTTTGTGCACATTTTTTGTCACTAATTCTTGCTAATAAATTTTTTTACAAAATAATCGTAATTATTAAAAGGGTTAATTCCACTTACCACCCTCAAATTATGTCTTGCGTCGCAAACACCCCTTAATGTTTAAAACGTACAAAATAGGTCCACCCTACTTAACGGTGTTAATAACTTTGTTAAGCTATGGTTGACGTAGCTTGATATGGATTTTATTTATTAAAAAAAGGCCAATAATTACTACATAGGATATGTGCATTTTTATACCATAAATTAAACCCAACATGCCGTGTTTTTTTATCAAATATAAAATAAAGAAAATCACATTAACCAAATAGCAACATTGTAAATTGAGGAAATATGAAAAAGGAAAAGGCTTCTCTTGCAAGCCCATTACAACTGAAAAAAAAGACTGCACTTCATCATAAAACCACCAAACTTTGAGATTTCACACTACAAAATTGTCGGCTAGTTTTTGATTCACCGTTCGGCAACCATCATTTGAGATAAAAAAAAATAAAATTGAGAGTTTAAAGTTAGGGTTTCTTTTTTATATTTTTCATTACTAGTTGAAATTAGGAATTTTTGTTAGAATGTTCGTTTGGTGATTTCGGTCCTAATTTTTGTTAATATGTTACGAAATGAAGTTTAGAATAGATTGTGTTTATGGGCTCATTTTGTGTGGTCTTTATATTGTTCAATTCAAATTCAAATAATGTTATATTGGTGTGTTTTTATCTTTTTTCTTGATTTTGTCTCATATTTTTTTGAACATTTGTAGTTGTTGTGGTCCTTTTTGACTTTTTGGTTGTTGAACATTACTGTATGGTTGTGGTCACTCTATTAAAGTGTTCTTTTTCTTTAATTGCAAGTACTTTAATTAACTTGTATATAATATTACAATAACGTCTTGAGATTTTTTTAGCATTATTGTAGTGTTATTGAACACTATTTGTTGTTGTAGCCCAATTTATTCTCATCTTGTATAGCCAAAATTTGTAACTTTAATTAAATGTTATGTTTATGTTAATTATGTAATCTTATATTTGCAGGCTATAATGTCTTCACGTTTGTTCACTTTGAACTGTAATCATGGGGGTCATTTGTAAAAGATGGAAAAAAACAATATATTGGGAGCAGTGTTTATATGCAAGATGTTAACCCTGATTTTATGTCTTATTTTGAATTGATTAGCTCAATCAGGGAACTAGGACATCCTGTGACGTGTGTGATTTGGTATGTGCTACCTAATAATGATTTGGATAATAGATTAAGGCTTATTGAAGAAGATAGGGTTGTCCTGGAAATGTTTCAACTATATATGACTGAAAATTGTTATGATATTAAGTTGTATGTGCAGAACATTGACATTGACATTGACATTGCACTACCCCTTTTAACACCTACTGATCTAGTAGCATTTGAAAATAATGTTGAGTTAGCTGCACTAAGGGCTGAAACTGAAGTATGTTATGTAAACGCAAATGTGTATGATAGTGGGGATGAAGTTAATGATGTAAGGGAGGTAAGTTCCAGTGATTGTGATTCAACTTATATGGCTGACATTGAAAGTGATAGTGAAATTGAAATATGTTCTGATTTTGACTACTTTGCCGAAGGTGATAAGATAAATGATGATTGTGATCCTATAGGCACTGTTGAGGGGGATGGGATTAACCAAGAGGATGAGCATGCAACTCTAGATTTTGTGTTTTTAACTGAAGAAAATGATATACAGAGTGATCCAGATATTTCAACAGAGCCTAGTGAAAGTGATGATGAAAACAGAGGTTCGAGGTTTTCTGAATTTGATTAAAAATTGGACATAAAAAAACCAAGTCTAGAGGTGGGTCTTGTCTTTGCCAACATTGTAATTTTCGGGAAAACTTTGAGGCAGTTTTCAGCGAGAAGGGGATTCAATTAGTATTTTAAAAAAATGAGAAAAAAATAGTGACAACAAGATGTAAAAACAATTGTGGGTGGAAGATACATGCAAGTCTGATGGGTAAGTCCTCTGCATTTCAGTTGAAGAGCTTGACTGGTGAGCCTCATAGGTGTCCCAGGAATTTCAACAACAAGAGTGCCAATTCTTCTTATCTTGCAGATAGGTTTGTAGAGACATTTGCTGACGACCCTAATATGACTGTTAAATCATTTAGAAAGCTTGTTCGGAGGAAGGTGAAGGTGTATGCAAATAGACAGAAGTTTTACACAGCTAAAAAAAAGGCTATTGAAACGATTCTGCATGAGCAATACCAAAAAATGAGACAATATTGCAAGAAATAATGAAAACAAACCTTGGTTCCACTGTAGTTATTAGGGTGGATGGTCCTCCTTTGTATAGGCAGCCTAGATCCAAGAGGGTGTTTGTTCTGTATGATGCATGCAAAAGGAGATTTATTGAGGGTTGTAGACCTATGATAGGTCTGGATGCTTGCTTCTTGAAGGGGCCTTCTGGTGGACAACTCATGTCAGCAATTGGAAGGGATGGAAACAATCAAATGTTTCCTTTGGCTGTAGCCGTGGTCGAATGTGAACATAGAGATAGTTGGAGTTGGTTTCTCGAGCTGTAGTCGTGGCGTGACATGGATTTTATTTATTAAAAAAGAAAAGTCAATAATTACCACATAGGATATGTGCCCTTTTATATATATAATTAGTGACAATATTAAAATTGTCACTTATTTTTTTGTTGATAATATTCTATTTTCTTGTAGTGTCAGCTAAAAAAGGTGAAAAAAAATATAAACATAAAATTTTGGAACATGTACTAACTACTTTAAAAATTTTATTGTAAGAGTTTGAGATGAAAATTAATTTATTAAATTAACAAAGACTTTGAGATCCTGATGAGCTTTCAGTTTGCTGAAGCTTATATATAAATCAACTAGCGTTCTTAGTATTTTTTGACTAATTTAATGTGCTAATTAAATTTTACTCGAAATATTTTTATCAATGTCTTTGTACTTATTTTATTTTCTTAAAATTCTTGAAAAATAAGTTGTTTCACGCGCTGTAGAACTAATCCTAATATATAATTATAATTATGGGAATATTTTTGCTACTCAAAAGAAGTTTTATTTGCCTAATATATTTTTTCCCTTAATTCTGCAAAATTTTCTGAAAATTTATTTGCCCGACTAAAATATTAATTTATTATGTATTTTCTTATATGTTATATATTGCTACTTCATGCCCTTAAACTGTCATTAGACATTGATTTAAAGAATTAAAATAAAAAATAATGTAGATATTGGGAATTATAAAGTCACGAATTAAAGGAAAAATTACAATTTTGGTCCTGTATATAGAGGGGTTGGTATTTTTAGTCCTGTACGATTTTATTTTTGCATTTTGGTCCTGTAAGTTCGTGATTTTCGCATTTTTTGTCCTATTCTGGCGAAAATGGCTGGAAAAAGTCATGTGCGAGGCACATGACCATATTTTAAAAAAATTTCCGGCCATTTTTGCTGGAATAGGACCAAAAATGCGAAAATTCCAAACTTACAGGACCAAAATGCGAAAATAAAATCGTACAGGACTAAAAATGTCAACCCCCTATACATATAGGACTAAAATTGCATTTTCTCCAATATTTTTTTGTTATCACTAATGAGAATATTTTTCTAGGGAAAATTGCAATTTGGTCTTGTATGTATAGGGGGTTGGCATTTTTAGTCCTGTAAGATTTTATTTTCGCATTTTGGTCCTATAAGTTCGCGATTTTCGTATTTTTGGTTCTATTCCGACAAAAATGGTCGAAAAAAGTCATGTGCGAGGCACAAGACCACATTTTTAAAAAATTTCCAGCCATTTCGCCGAAATAGGACCAAAAATGCGAAAATCACGAACTTATAAGACCAAAATGCGAAAATAAATCGTACAAAACTAAAAATGCCAACCCTATACATAGAGAACCAAAATTACAAATTTTCCCGAATTAAATATTAAGGACTACGATGGTACAAACTTCATTCATTTGTCAATATATTCTACATAAATAAAAGAAGACTTTCATTCCTTGACTTCATTTTTGGTTGTACTATTCAAATATTATAATACGTGGAATTAATTTTTTTACAATCATTTTCAGATATTATTTGATTCCAGTACGACAGACTAAATGAGTGCCTTAAAGAAACCATTCCTCCCCCCCCCCCCCCCCCCCCCCCCTCTTATAGTTATTTAATACTTTGAAATTCAGAAACTAATTCAATATATACATAAGTCAAATCACCGAATACATTCAAACACAAAAAAAAAAAAAAATCATAATTTGCTCCATTTTTATTGGTTATGGTTAAAATTCCTGACAAATAACTATTATTAGTTACGATTAAAAAAAAATCGGTGTGAAAACTACCTTTTTCACTATGAAAAATGTATTTGCACGGCTAAAAATTGTGGTAAAAACATTCATCATGACTTTTAGTCATGGCAAATATTTTAACCACCCTCGTAAAAATCATTATCGAGAACCGTTTTGTGGCCGTAGTCAACAACTATTTGCTACGACTATTTAGTATTAACCATGACAATTAATATTTTATTTATTGTAGTGAAACGAGACAAAGAAATAATAAGTTTTTATAAAAATAAACATTTGTAAGATTCGTACCCACAATTTCTTTTTTCTGTTTTTCCGTAAGGACAACAAATAATTAGTAACGTCAGTGACATAATTCAGAATAATAAATTACATAATTATAAAATAATATTTTTACCTTACATATAATAGAGCAGGGTCAGCGATGTTTAAATTAATAAATATTTCTCGTATAGGCATAACAACTAATATACTTACTTTTTTAATGGAGAACAGGACAAAGACCTAGTAGTTGAACCCTCATTCGACTGAGGACCAGCCAATTTAATAAGGGGTAAATTAAATTTAGACCCCTAAAAATAAATTTAATTATATAAACTCCCTTTGTTCTTTATAAAATTATAAATATATCCTTTAAAATTGTAGTTGTGATTTACATTGACACATGTACCTTCAAGGTCAAGAACTTACAACTACACCCCAGGCCCCATGAGTACAATGACACCCGGCCCCTCAAGTAGTGTACTTGTAATTTTACAAAATTATGAACTTTTATCTATTTAAACCTAACATTCACTAGAAAAAAAAATTAATATTAGCTATATTTTTAATGATCATAACTAAAAATCATAGTAAATAACTATTATTAACTACGATTAAATAAAAATCGGCAAAAACTAATTTTTCCACCATGAAAAACTTATTTGCCACGGCTTTTAGCCGTGGTAAATATTCGTCATGGCTAAAAAGCCATGGCGAATGTTTTAGCCACCCTCGCAAAACCACGACCGACAACCGTTGCGTGACCATGATCAATGACTATTGGTTACGAATAGTATTAAACATGACAATTAGCCATGATTAGATATCATATTTTTTGTAGTGCTTCAAGAGCATACTTGTAATTTTATAAAAGTTAGGAATTTTTATGTAGTTAGACCTAATTTGAAATAGTAGTAATGTAATTTACTAGACTAAATGCATTTTTGGTTGCGTAACTTAGGTCATTTGATATTTTCATCCTTTAACTTTCTAGAGTAGCATTTTGGTCCTACATCTTTTTAATTTTAACGATTTTAGTCCTTTCTTTCGCTGGTGCTCACTTCCACCCGCGAGAAGGGTGAACTCCAACGAAAAAAAAAAAGTATTAATCACGAAAATTAAAAAGATATAGAACCACAATATTACCCTAGAAAATTAAAGGAAGAAAATACCAAATAACCTAATTACGGGACAAAAATACATTTAAACCTAATTTATCCTTAAATAAATCAAGTCACATATATATATATATATATGTATGTGATATCTTCATGAATGTTCTTCTATTAATTTAATCACATGATTTTAAGTTTGGTTTTAACAATTAGTACTAGTTAAAGTATATAAATCAATAAAATCAACGCAGGGATCATCCAAGTCATTTTCTGTTCAAAAAATGCAATCCAAGTCAACGATGATGAATTACTCTCTAATTTCTTGTACAATTTGCCATAAATATATATCAGATTATTTTATACCACCAAACACCTTTAATATATAATGTACGAAATCACAAGGCAATTAGGTCACTTGTGAACTTTTATTTCAATATTTCAATTTCTTGTTCTTCGGATAAAGGCTTTTTTTTTAGGCAAAAAAAAAAAAGTTATGTTTGATATTTTTGTTGGGATATATTGATATTAAAGGGTAAATTACATTTACCTTCCATGAGGTTTGACATAATTTAAAATACCCCCTCGTTATAACCGAACGCCTGAAATTGACCATTTTGCCCTTGATTTTTTAGTTACGATTGAAGAAAAATCAATCGAGGCAAATTGCATTATTGCTCCTCTGTGTAAAAACTTAAGAAACCTCTCTCTGCGGATTGTAGTCCAAAAAAATTCAAAAAAATTTAAAAATAATTAAGTTTGCATAAGGGCATTGTACGAAGTGATAAAAGAAGAGATGAATCTATATTATTGATTAATGATGATTCCACCTCTATTTATAGTGATGGAATTTAAGGATAACTACACCTATAGAAGAGACCTACTTGAAGTAAAACTACACCTATAGAAGAGACCTACTTGAAGTAAAATAGGAAAAGATAAGAACAAATTTAAATATTCTAACACTCCCCCTCAAGCTGGAGCAAATATATCAATCATGCCCAGCTTGTTACACATAATATTAAATTGTTTTGTTCCTAAAGCCTTGGTAAAAACATCTGCTCTTTGCTCTGAAGAAGGAGTAAAGGGAGTGCAAATTTTCTGACTCATGACAGCCTCACGTATGAAGTGACAATCAACCTCAATATGCTTTGTCCTCTCATGGAAAATAGGATTACTGGCAATATGAATAGCTGCTTGATTGTCACAGTGCATAGGTACAGGATCATTGTTCGTAAAACCTAACTCTTTCAAAAGATTCTTTAACCACAAAACTTCACTAGTGGTGTGAGCCATAGCCCGATATTCAGCTTCTGCGCTTGACCTAGCAACTGTAGTTTGTTTTTTGCTACGCCAAGTCACAAGGTTCCCACCAACATAGGTGCAATATCCAGAAGTAGATTTTCTATCATCCTTCGACCCTGCATAGTCTGCATCAGAATAGGCTTCTATCTTTGTGTGTCCATGCTGTTGGAAGAATAATCCTTTTCCCGGGGATGCCTTTATATATTTCAAGATCCTTAGAACAGCTTCCCAATGAACTGATCGTGGCTTATCCATAAACTGACTAACTAGGCCAACTGCAAAGGAGATATCAGGTCTAGTTACGGTTAAGTAGATTAGCTTGCCAACAAGTCTTCTATACTTTGCCTTGTCCTCCAAATAGTTACTATCATCATTCCAAAAATCAGGATTAAATTCCATAGGAGTGTCCACCGGTTTAGTGCCGAGTAAAACCTGCTTTCTGAAGGAGATCACAGGCATATTTTCTCTGAGATAGAGAGATCCCATGCTTGCTATGAGCAATTTCAATCCCCAAAAAATACTTCGGCCTCCCCAAATCTTTAGTGACGAAGTGC
Source organism: Sesamum alatum (assembly GCA_034509735.1). NCBI lineage: Eukaryota > Viridiplantae > Streptophyta > Magnoliopsida > Lamiales > Pedaliaceae > Sesamum > Sesamum alatum. The sequence continues at coordinate 30,834,034 of JACGWO010000007.1, read as the reverse complement.
TTCCTTAGGTATGTCTTGGCTTCTTCTATCCCGGAAACATCACTACCGGTGATTAAGATATCATCAACATAGACTGCTAGAATAACCGTACCTGATTCCTTAATTCGAACAAAGACTGAATGATCTGCTTGGCACCGTGAAAATCCAAACTCACCAATAATAGTACTGAATTTATCAAACCATGCCCTTGGACTTTGTTTAAGACCGTAGATCGCTTTCTTCAATCTGCACACCATTCGTTGCTTCTCCCCCTGAGCAACATAACCTGGAGGTTGCTCCATATAGACAATTTCCTTCAAGTCACCATATAAGAAAGCATTTTTGATGTCCATCTGATGCATTGGCCAACTGAGATTAACTGCCAAGGAAAACAAAACTCTAATAGAGTTAAGACGAGCAACAGGGGAGAATGTTTCAAAATAATCTACCCCATATGTCTGAGTAAAGCCCTTGGCACCAGGCGAGCTTTATATCGGTCTAGGGACCCGTCAGCATGAAACTTGAGGGCGAACACCCATCGACAAGCGACGACGTCGACGTTAGGAGGTGGATGGACAAGCTCCCAGGTTCCCCGGGAAAGGAGAGCCGACATCTCCTCATCCATCGCCGCCTTCCACTCCGAATGCGAAAGTGCCTCATAATAAGAATTAGGGATAGAAACAGATGATAGAGAGACAGAGAAAGCACGATAAACAGGACTAAGACATTTATAGGAAAGGGAATGAGCCAATGGATGAGCAGTGCAAGACCTTTTACCTTTGCGAAGGGCAATGGGAAGATCCTCCGCAGACATAGGGGTCGGGGTGCCAGGAGCTGCAGCAAGAGGAAGACTTGGCGGATCAACAGGCATGGTAGTCGTAGAATGAGTACGCCTGCAATACACCTGTAAAGGTCGTGTAGGTGGTTCGGTATGGGGAGGATGTGAGAGTGCCGGGACCGGTAAGGGAAGAGATGGAAGAGGAACATAAGGGGAAGGAGTCTTAGAGTAATAAGCAGTGGACTCAAAGAAAGTAACATCGGCAGAGGTAAATGACCGGTGAGATATAGGATCATAACACCGATACCCTTTTTGTGCTCGTGAATACCCCAAAATATACATTTAACAGAACGAGGTGACAGTTTATCGAGGTTAGGAGAATGGAGATGAACAAAGCACACACACCCAAAGACTCGAGGAGTTAACCCAAAGAGAGGCTTACCAGGGAAAAGACAAGAATACGGAATATCCCCACTGAGAACACTAGAAGGCATACGATTAATGAGATAACAAGCTGTGAGAATAGCATCCCCCAATAGGATTTTGGAACATGCGTATGAGCCAAAATAGTGCGAGCAACATCGAGAAGGTGGCGATGTTTGCGTTCGGCGACACCATTTTGTTGAGAGGTATACGAGCAAGAAGATTGATGTAAAATGCCATGAGAATCACAGAAGTTAGAAACTGCTTTTTGGACATATTCAAGAGCATTATCAGTACGGAAAATACGAATATTAACAGAGAACTGAGTTTTTATTTCATTATAAAAGGAAGTGATTATACTAGGTACTTGAGACCTATCCTTGAGTAAATAGACCCAAGTCATTCTTGAGTAATCATCAACAAAGGTAAGAAAGTACCTAAACCCACCAATAGACTCAATACGACACGGACCCCAAATATCAGAATGAACTAAACTAAAAGGAGAGGAACTACGGTTGTCAAGACGAGGTGGAAAGCTAGCACGATGGTGCTTTCCCAACTGACAAGACTCACAATCCAAGCGTGTAGACTGAATAGGTAAAACCTTCTTTAGATTAGGTAAGGATGGATGACCAAGACGACAATGCCACTGAAGAGGGGAGACAGAGGCAGAAAGAGCACGAGCATCTACAGGTGTAGTATGATCTAGAAAGTAGAGACCACCACGCTCATGACCGCCACCAATCGTCCTCTGTGTTTGCAGATCCTGGAACACACAGTAAGAAGGAAAAAAAGTTACCGAGCAGTTGTGGACTTTTGTAAGTTGACTAATAGAGAGGAGACTAACAGGAAACTTTGGTGCATACAAGACATTATTAAGGGTAAGTTGGTGTGTGGGATGAACAGTACCAGAGCCATATATGGGAGAGTAGGATCCATCAGCGAGGCGAACGAAGGGAGAGGTATGAGAAGGAGAGAGGGAGTAAAAAAGAGAGCGATTACCAGTGAGGTGTGTAGTAGCACCTGAATCTAGCATCCAAGACTCACCAGGAGTTGCAGCAAAGGCACCCGGAGTGGAAGCTGTGGCAGGGGCAGTGGAATTAGCCACAGGGCGATGGAGGAGCTGTTCATATTCTTCACGGCTAAGGGTAACCAAATCAGATTCATTAGCAGAAGGTTCCGATGTTGTAGGTTCACCATCACCTTTAACTGTATTGGCCCACTCCGGTTTGCCATATTTGAGCCAACATTTTTCCACAACATGATTAGTTCGACCACAATGGGTGCAGTAACGGGAGTTAGTAGAAGCATTGGAGCCTCGACCACGACCACCACGGCCTTGGGAGGAGTTTCGACCGCGACCACGAACTGCCATGGCTGAGGACTCGGTGGTTGGACCAGATGAAGAGTCAGAGGATATAGTAGCCACGCGGAGGACACGAGACAGAGCATTGGATAACGTAGGCACAGAGTCACTGGCTAGGAGGTGATCACGAACCGATTTCAAATTGTTGTCGAGGCCGGACAGGAACTTCGCCACCAAAAAATCTTCCCACTGAGTCTTGCGAGTCTGAGCAGCACAACTCAAGGGGTGATATAGCAAAATTTCATCAGATGTGCCCTTCAAGGAGGCAAAATAGTCGGCTACTGTACGGCCATCCTGTTTGAGGGAAAAAAGTCTCTCATACAGTTCAAATACCCGAGAAACGTTCTTTTCCTGAGAATACATGTCATGTAAAGTATCCCACATTGTTTTTAGCAGAAGTGAGAAACATAACATTGGAACCGACAGTTGCCTCCATACTATTCAGAAGCCAAGTCATAACCGAGTAATCAGCTTGTTGCCAAGTCGAAAAATTAGCATCAGTAGAGGTTGGTGGAGGAGCCAAAATATGATTAAGCTTATTTTGAGACCCAAGAAACAACCGAAAGGCTTGGGACCAGAGGATATAATTCTGGCCATTCAACTTGACAGTGGTGCCAAGAGCACCTTTATGTTCAACGGTAGCCATGATCAAGGGGGGATAGACAGACAGATAGATAGGACAGCAGCAGCAGGGAGAGCAGTCAGCAACGAAAAGCTGATTCAGGTGAGCATCTCAGATCGGGCGCGGCGCAAGGTGCAACGCCGGAGGCGGGCGTCGCGAGCAGAAGTGGCGGAAGGGCGGGGCGGCGCAAGAAGAAGGCGCGGCGCCGCGAGAGAAAGCGGCGACGGCGGCGACCGACGGGTGTGAACGCAAGGTGACGGGCCGACGGCCGCGGCGGCCGAGTGACCTGCGGCGGCGGAAGGGGGTGGCGGTGGGTTGCAAAAAACTAGGGTTAGGTTTTTCTCTCTTGTTTTTTTTTTTTTTTTTTTTTCAGAAATATATATAAATATATATATATATATATATATACAACTTCTTTCTCACTTTTTCTGAACCTGCTCTTATACCATGTACGAAGTGATAAAAGAAGAGATGAATCTATATTATTGATTAATGATGATTCCACCTCTATTTATAGTGATGGAATTTAAGGATAACTACACCTATAGAAGAGACCTACTTGAAGTAAAATAGGAAAAGATAAGAACAAATTTAAATATTCTAACAGGCATTTTGGCTCCCATAAAAATGGATGAAAATAGGTTATTTGTTAGACGATTACAAACCTCAGGGGTATTTATAATTTTTTGAACAATGAGGGAGTATTTGTAATTATGTCAAACCTCATAAGAGGTAGCTGTAATTTACCCTTGATTAAATTCTAATTGTATACCTACAAAATTAGTAACATACATTCCAAAAAAAAGAATTATTCCATTCACTATAAATCACTACGGCCTTAAAACATAACAAAATTAATCAATATTATATTTATCACTATCAAACAAAAACGATGTAAAAACTTAAATTTTTACTACGATTAGTCAATACTTGTAATATTCTTACCTATGATCAAAACCTTAGTCGTGGTTTTTAGTTGTTGCTAATATTTTAGCTTTGTTTGCAGAAACAACGTCTAATAGTCATTGCGCTCACAATCGTTGTTAATTAGTATTTGATATAATTTGTTTTCCTTCTAATCATGATAATTGATCATAACGAAAAAGTCATATTTCTTCTAATGTTATTATATTAAATTAATACCTACACCTTTTGTGAAATTCGAACCCATTACTTTATAATATGTATCTATTTCAAGTGATGTGAATGGATAATTAACATCATATATACAAGACTAAGAGGGTGTTTGGCTGAGCTTATAAACTTTTCAAAACATCTTATAAAATATTTTGAGAAGCTTATAAGCTTCAAAAACTCGTTTAATTTTTTTAAGAAAAGAAAAATTATAAGATCCTAAAATAAAATATTTTGGATTTCATGAGTTCTTTTAAAAAAAGTTAACTTCACCCACAACTTTTTAAAACATCTCACAAGCTCTATAAAATCAATATTTTATAAGACCAAAATATCCTCATTATTTTGTCTATATTCCATTTCTTTTCCATTTTTTCAGTAAATTCATGACTCCTATGTTTAGAATTTGGATTCAAGGCAATTTTGTCCTCTAACTATACCCAGTTCCTGTTTGAGTTTTTTTTATCTTTATAAGGTTCTAAAATAAACCTGTAATTTTTTTATTTGCACAATTTTGTTGGTCCTCATTCCGGCGGATTTTTTCTAAATTGTAGGAAACGACAATGGAATCTGAAGTGGCATTATTCATCACATGGAAATTCCATGGCTATAATTTTAAAATAATGTGACGTGGCATTATATTTTTATGAATTTTAGATTTTAAAAAAATTTAAATATTTTTACTTAATTTTTTAAAAAATAAATATTTATATATATAATTATATATACATAATTAATATATATGTTGTAATTGACATTATTAATGTAAATTTGTAACAACAAAATGTTTTAAAATATGAGTTCAATTATATGTTAAATCCATAGATTAGATGGTGAGAGAAATAAGAGGAATTACACTTGTCCCACATAGGAATATGAAGGGAAAGTGTGGAGCTTCGATAAAAATATAAGGTGTATGTCGGGGTGAGTGTTTTCACACTCAAAGTTGTCCCACATTGGATGTTTAAGGATAACTTGAACTCCTTATATTAAGTTCAATGTTCAATTTATGTTTGAAGTGTTATGGAGACTAGAGTGAACATGGGGATGCCCCACACGCGCGCTGTCGCCCGCTTGGCCCGGCTCCGACTCCGGCTCCGGCCGAATGTCTCAATATTTATTTTTTTGCAGCAAAAATCATTGGATTTTATTTGGATTAAAACAGATTTTTGAAACTGTTGCATTTTTTATTTTTTTTTTGTCATAAAGTCGGTTTTAATGCACTTAAAAACAGATTTTTAAAACCTAATTTTAGAACTTGTAACTTCAGTTGTTTAAATGTTGTTTATTTCGATTTTATGGAGATTTAATGCCTACTTTATGGTGTTAAATGGTGGTTATGGCTGCAGATTTTTTGAAGCCTATAAAAGGCTCTCCACTTCAAGCAATAGAATACACGCCTCACAAGTTCTCCTCTTTCTCACTCTCGGTTTTCTCTCTAGAAAGTTCGAGTGATTCTCCTAAAAAATTCAAGCTTTTGAGCTTTAGTTTCCGAAAGGTTTCTGAGTGTTGTTCGAGGTGTTCTACGGTACTAGTGCAATACCGTTAGAACAGAAACCATCTTATCCTGGAAGAAGTTGCGTAGTACCCGTGTGCACTCTGTGATTCGGTTGCTGAAATTCTTGGACTGAGAATTGTTACGATACAATTCTCGTTGTAAGTCTCCTTTTATCTTACTGTTAAACAGCTTATCTAACTGTTTATCATTTGGTTCCAACGTGCTTGTTGTGCTTTTTTGGTTTCAAAAACTGTTTATAAAAATCTTATTGATATTTCAAACCAATTACTACGATTGTTTGTGCTGTTTTTTCCAACAATCTTGAAGAAATTATAGAGTTTTGAAAAATCGGATTTCATTGGAACAAAAACAGTTGTTATTTTTGCTTTAAAATTCGGATTTTGGTTTAAAAAATGTATGGTTTTACTTTCTTCTACTTCTTAATTTTTAAAATGGTCTAAGCAATTTCCGTCGCTATTCCTATTGCAACAAAAGTCGACTTGTCTGGGATGCCGGAAATGTTTTCGGGCCAGGTTTTCAAACGTTGGCAACAACAGATGAAAATATGGCTGACGATGAAGGGACTTTTGTCGGTTATTCAGGTGACTTGCCCTGAACCAACTGAAATCGATCCTAAGACAGCTGAGATTACTCAGTGGACCAAGTGGGATCAAATAGGCCGAGGAGCTACTTTGTCAGCAATGTCGAATACGCTGTTCGATGTCTATTGTTCCGACTCTTACACAGCAAAATCGTTATGGGATGAGTTGGACAGGAAATATAATACTGAAGAGCATGGGCTCGAAAAATATTATGTTTCCTCATGAGGTATCAGATGATCGAGGGAAGGTCTATAATTGAGCAGACGCATGAGATTATCAATCTTGAGCATACTCTATCTGATGTTGAGATGAAGCTTCCCGAAAGGTTTCTGGTCATAGCCATAGTGGATAAATTTCCTAAGTCTTGGGAAAGTTTTGGCATGACACTTAAGCATCAGAAAGGGAGAATATCTCAGGATGATCTTATGGTCACGATTAGCATAGAGGAAGAGCACAAGAATCAGACCCACAAGATGCCTGTTGAGCATCAGCCAAGGGCCAATTTAACAATCGGAAAAAATAAAGTGAATAACATGAACCCGAACTCGAAAACCATCGATAAAGGCAAAGGCAAAGTCGTTAAAAACAAGATACCAAAAGCAAGCAAACCCTGTTGGAACTGTGGGTAGGTGGGACACTGGGCTAAGGACTAACCTAACAAATGCCAAGTCTGGGCAAGCAGTTGTCAACAGGGTTGTGGGAGGTTCTAGCGGTGCTAGCACCTCAGTAGCAGCTGAAGGGTATGTTATTATACAACCCGAACTCCTTACTATCTATGAACCATTTGATTGGTTGATTAGCACTGGAGCAAATGTGCATGTTTGTGCTAATAAATTGCTTTTTGTGTTTTATCATACCATCAATGGAAGGACAGTAAGCATGGGGAACTCCAGTACAACTGAAGTACTTGGGATAGGAAGCGTGGACTTGAAGTTTCCTTCAGGGCGCATTCTGTCGTTGAAAAGAGTTCACCATGTACCTACTGTTAGGAGAAACATTGTTAATGGTTCTGTAATAGTTAATGAGGGATATGAATAATCCTTTAAATTTAATAAAGTTGTAATTCAACATTTTGTTGTTTTTGTTGGCAAAGGATATTTGTCTGATGATTTATTCAAAATTCGAGTTGATTGCAATAATATTGTTGTTTCTGATTTTATTATTTTGAATGTCGAATCTAGTTCTTTGTGGCATAATAGATTAGGTCATTTAAATTTAGGTTTAGTCAAATGAATGATGAATCTTGATTTAATACCTAGTCATGAAATTGAACGAGGTCACAAATGCCAAATTTGTGCAGAAGCTAAATAAGTTAGGAAATTCTATCAATCAGTTGAAAGGGATTCGGAAATACTTGATTTAGTTCACACTGATATTTGGGAGTTCAATGGAATTTTGACTAGGGACCATAAGCGTTATTTTATCACTTTTACAGATGATTGCAGTAGATACTGTTATGTCTTTCTCATGCGTAATAAAGATGAAGCATTAGATAAATTTATTTTGTTTAAAAATGAAGCAGAAACCCAAACTGGTAAGAAACTTAAACGATTAAGGTCTGATAGAGGAGGAGAATCTGAGTCGAGTAAGTTTAGTGAATATTGTCAAAATTTCAGCATAATTCACGAAGAGACTCCTCCATATTCCCATTTGTCTAATGGAATAGTTGAACGAAAGAATAGAACTTTTAAAGACATGGTTAACATTTTTTTATTAACCTCTAGGATACCCAAGTATTTTGGGGGAGGGGCTTTGAATACGGCTTGCCATATTGTGAATAGAGTCCCTATGAAATACAATATGAGTACTCCTTTTGAACTATAGAAAGGGGGGAAGCTAAGTCTCAAATACTTTCGAGTGTGGGGGTGCCTAGCAAAGGAACTGATCCCTGAACACAAGAGAAAGAAATTAGACCCTGAGACTGTTGATGTTGTGTTCTTGGGCTATGTGGAGACAAGTCATGCAGTGAGATTTCTAGTCATTAAATCAGAAATTCCAGGCATTGCGGTCAACACAATAGTCGAATTTCGTGATGCTACTTTCCTAGAAGATGTATTTCCCATGAAACGGGAATACCTCCAAGTGTTTCACTTGATGATTCACTTGCCTCCACTTCTATTCCTGAACACGTGGAAAATATGACAAATGTGGGGGTTAATCCTCGTAGTACTAGTCCAACTCATGAAGAGTCAGAGGAACCTAGAAGGAGTAAGACAGCGAGGATCGTCAAGGATACTTCTTCTGAAGTCAAGCATTGAAAGGAAGATGTCAAAAGCGAGATGGACTCCGTTGTCTCTAATGGGACATGAGTAGTAGTTGATCTCCCTCCGAGGTGTACTACAATTGGGTGTAAGTGGATCTTTAAGAAGAAACTGAAACCTGATGGGACCATTGATAAGTTTAAGGCCAAATTGGTGGCTAAGGGTTTTAGACAAAAGGAGGGAATAGACTATTTCGATACCTATTCTCCGGTAGCTCGGTTGACTACAATCCGAGTGCTTATAGCACTGATTTCAGTGTATAATCTTTTGGTTCACCAGATCGATGTGAAAATGGCCTTCTTGTATGGTGAACTAGAGGAAGAGATATACATGGACCAGCCTGAGGGATTTGTAGCTCATGGTAACGAGCACGAAGTTTGTAAACTTGTTAAATCTCGTTATGGACTTAAACAAGCACCCAAATAGTGGCATGAAAAGTTTGATAAAACTATTCTTGCGTTTGGCTTCATCGTGAATGAGAATGACAAATGCATATACTGTAAGGTTAAACGAGATAAAACTATCATTTTATTCCTGTATGTAGATGATATTCTGTTAATAGGATCTTGTTTAGATATAATAACTGAAACCAAATCATTTTTCAAGAATAAGTTTGAAATGAAGGATATGGGTGAAGCTAATGTAATTCTTGGCATCAAGTTGATTCGTTCAACTGATGGGATAGGTATTTCTCAATCTCACTATGTTGAGAAGATAATTGAGAAATTTAGCTATCAGAATAGTAGAATTGAAAAGACACCATATGATCCTTATGTAGCTTTATTAAAAAATGAAAGTGGTGTACTTGTTGCACAACTAAGGTATTCACAAATTATTGGGAGTTTGCAGTATCTGGCAAATGGCACGAGACCAGATATTTCTTTTTCTGTCTCAAAGTTGGCTAGATAGCTAGTTGTCAGGATAGAACACATTGGGGAGCTTTGGATATGGTACTAAGATATCGTAAGGGCAGAGTGTCACTAGTCATTCATTATGGCAGACTCCCTGTTATTTTGGAGGGTTACAGTGATGCTAGCTGGATAAGCAAAAACTCCAGAACTAATGGGTGTTCAAGATATGTGTTTACCTTAGGTGGGGGCGCAATCTCCTGAAAGTCTGCAAAACAAACTTTGATAACCCAGTCTATTTTTGAAGTCGAGTTATGTGCGTTGGATACAACTGGTATTGAGGCAGAATGGTTGTATGGGTTGTTACTACAACTTTCCATTGTAAGCCAACCTCTTCCACCTATTGTTGTATATTGTGATAGTTAGACCACAATAGCAAAGGTTCGGAATCGTAAATACAACCAAAAGACAAAAGACACAACCAAGTTAGACTTAAGTCTATAAGGGAATTAGTGTTGGACAGAGTTATAGGCATTGACTTTGTGGGAACAAAAGACAATGTGGCTGATCCTTTGACGAAAGGATATGTCATAAGTACAAAAATTCAGATTGGGGATGGGATTGAAAACCCATTAGTGATAAATCTACGATAGCAACCCAACATTCCAAGTGGGGATCCCACAAAGAAGGTTCAATGTGGTATAAACAAGTCGTAGAGTATGTCAAAGCACCAAAAATAGACTGATACTTTGTATCTGAAGTCTGTCCCCTGAAATTCTGGAAGGTGTTGTTACTGCAAGTATAGTAAGAGTTTTAACTCTGAAGGGGTCAAGTCTTTATAGACGAGATGCTAAGCTGTGAATCCCTGGAGACGCCCAACTAAATGAATGTAGTTGTTTGGCTGTAACTAAGGAATAGGGTTATTCCTAAAAGCATTCATGAACAGGATCAGGATACATGGCCTAACGTGTCAACCATAAAGATCAACACAAAGCTGGTGGCTTGTTGTTACTGACAGACGCTGTCACAACCACGGGCTCAAATTCAAAGCTTAGTTTTATTTGACCCGGTGATAGTTGGCGTTAGATAACTTAGGTAGTGGTTCAAATAGGAATGTACTATTGCTGAAAGCAAGACACAAAAGCTTGAGTTCAAATCTATGGATTTGTGGGGAATTGTTGTAATTGACATTTTTAATATTAATTTATAACAACAAAATATTCTAGAATATGCGTTCAATTACATATTAAATCCATAAATTAGATGGTGTGAGAAATAGAGGAATTACACTTGTCCTACATAGGAATATGATGGGAAAGTGTGGAGTTTTGATAAGGATATAAGGTGTATGTGGGGGTGAGTGTTTTTTACACTCAAAGTTATCCCACATTAAAAGTTTAAGGATAACTTGAACTCCTTATATTAAGTTCAATGTTCAATTTGTGTCCGGGCGTGGGCGTTAAGGCGAATGTCTCAGTCTCTATCTTTTTGCTGCAAAAACCATTAGATTTTATCTGGATTAAAATAGAAAATATTGTTTGCATTTCTTTTTGTCATAAAGTCGGTTTTACTGCACTTAAAAACAGATTTTTAAAACCTGTAACTTCAGCTGTTATTTACCTGGTTTAAATGTTGTTTTTAATCAGTTTTTAATTCAGATTTTATGGAGATTTGATGCCTACTTTATGGTGTTAAATGGTGGTTATGGCTGCAGAGTTTTTGAAGCCTATAAAAGGCTCTCCACTTCAAGCATTAGAATACACATCTCACAAGTTCTCCTCTCTCTCACTCTCGGTTTTCTCTCCGGAAAATCCGAGTGATTCTCCTAAAAAATTCGAGCTTTTGAGCTTTAGTTTCTGAAAGGTTTCTGAGTGTTGTTCGAGATGTTCTACGGTACTAGTGCAATACCATTAAAACGAAAACCGTCTTATCCTGGAAGAAGTTGCGTAGTACCCGTGTGCACATTCGGAACGGGACGTATAATTTCTTCAAGGCAAGCAAATTATATTTGTGATTCGATTTGGCGAAATTCTTCGACTGAGAATTGTTACGATATAATTCTCGTTGTAAGTCTCCTTTTATTTTACTGTTAAACAGCTTATCTAATTGTTTTGTTTATCATTTGGTTTCAACGTGTTTGTTGTGTTTTTTGGTTTCAGAAACTGTTTATAAAAATCTGATTGATATCTCAAAACGATTACTACGATTGTCTATGACGGTTTTTCCATAATGTTATAATATCCTTTTTTGTTTTTACATATATACAGAGTTTATTTTGTCAAACATCCTAACATCTTATAAGTTTCAATATTTATTTTATTTAAACGCTTTAAAACCAATATCTTAAGTAAGTTTAATCAAACAACCTCTAAGGTAAATAATCCCGAGGACTTGAAATCGTATTAATCACTCAAAAAATAAAGAGTAAATTACAGTCACCTCCTCTAAGGTTTGACATAATTATAAATACCCCCTCGTTATTTGAAACATTACACACACACCCATGAAGTTTGTAATTTTTAACCAAATATATGCCAGAAATTGACCATTTTGTCCTTGAATTTTTTTATTAAAATTGTAGAAAAATCAGTTGAGGCAAATTGCATTATTGCTCCTCTGTGTAAAAAAAACTTAAGAAATCTCTCCCTGTGCATTGTAATCCAAAAAAAATTTAAGAATTAAATAAAAAATATTTCAGTGCATAAGGGCATTTTGGTCCGGTCCCCCATAAAACGGGTGAAAATGGATTATTTGTTAGATGCTCACAAACCTCAGAGGGGTATTCGTAATTTTTTAAATAATAAGAGAGTATTTGTAATTTTATCAAACTTCAGATGAGATAGCTGTAATTTGCCCAAAAATAAAATTAAAAATTCCAAACTTGCATTAGGTGCAAAATTGTTAACATGAGAACATCACTTGCATCATGTGGCCCTATAATTAAATTAAATAATCCACGCACCTAACTCTGAATTTTCAATTAAATGCACTTCCACTTGATTTTAATATATACTTCAACACATATATTTGCATCATTAATCTTTCAGGAAGCTGATCAAATAGTAATTGGTCTCCTCCGTCTCTCCCAACAACGCTGAAAAATCAATGGAGAGAATAATTAGTTCATCCTCATCTGAACCCGATCACCATGACAGATACATCACTGTTCTCAGCATTGACGGCGGCGGCATCAAAGGAATCATCCCCGCCGTTATCCTTGATTTTCTCGAATCTCAACTTCAGGTAAGAATTTACAGCTCAATTCTGGGAAAGCTCAGTCAAATATGAATCAATTATATAGATAGTGCAATATATTTGTGGTATGATTGATATACACTTCAGGGCAAGTACAATAAATTTATCGTCTGATTGATTTGCTGGATTGGTACGTACAGGAGCTAGACGGGCAGAAGGCGAGACTTGCAGACTACTTCGACGTTATAGCCGGAACGAGCACCGGCGGCCTCGTGACGGCCATGCTGACATCTCCCGATGACAACAATCGACCCCTTTACTCCGCCAAGGACATCAAGCCTTTCTACTTAGAAAACTGCCCCAAAATTTTCCCACAGACGCAGTAATTAACACTGTTTTTGCCTTAACTTTTCCAAGGTTTTGATGATGATGGTCTGATTGTTTGATGATGTTACTACGTACAGCTCGTGGTTTCCGTTTGGGAAAGAGGTGAAATCTTTGTTGGGACCGTTGTACGATGGGAAATACCTCCATGGGATATTGAAGGAGAAGCTGAACAACACAAAGTTGAGCCAGTCTATTACCAATGTGGTTATTCCAGCTTTTGACATCAAACGTTTGCAGCCTGTAATTTTTTCGACACACGAGGTATGTTGGGGTTAAATGCAATTTACCTGGTGTGATCCGGTAAATAAACGAAATTCCTTTATGAAAAAAAAAATTTAACAAATTAATCTCTTGTATTTTGAAAAATGAAACCAATTATCTCCCTATCAGCAAATTAGATGGGGAGTAATTTGCTAATTTTTTATAAGGGATTTTTTTCTCGTTTCACATATCACATCGGGGTGGGGGGTTAAATATGTTTGTGTCCGGGAAAATCGTTTTTTTGATCTCATATCTTAGATGCTTTTTTGATTTGCTCCCATTTGTTACATTTGTCTTATATTTAGTTTCATTGTTCAATTTTTTCTCAAATTTGGTCCGAAACAGCATTTTCCGTCAAATTGCTAAAGGAGCCGTCAAGTCTGTTATTGGGGCAAGACTCTACCACTGTTGACAGCTTCGTTAACAATTTGACGGAAAATGTTGTTTGAGACCAAATTTGAGAAAAAATTAAATAAATAGAATTAGATATAAGATAAACGTAACAAATAGAACCAAATCAATAAAGACACTAAGATATGGGGAAAAAAAAAAAAAAAAAAAAAACGATTTTCCCAAATTTTCCCTTTGTGTCCCTATGCCTTTTGTCTTGGAGTGGTGTTTCTTGCTTTTGATGTCTTCATCATCATGTACAAAAGTCCTAATTTGTCTGTAAATTAGTTATATGTTTATGCTCTCCCTGTCCTGAAACATGTCTTTTATTTTACAGAATTAATTACATGAATGAGAACTGAACATTTATAATTAGTTTTATGTGTTTTTGTACTTTTATATTAAAAACAGTACCTAATTGATAATTTATACGGCATTACTTCATTATTTTAATTTCAGATAGTTGACTTGTGGAGAAAATATTATTTTGGGACGTCACATGTATAATATGATCACCAGAAAATTCGAAATAAAAGGAGTAAATACATATCTAGCTAGTACATGTTAAACTTATAAACTATTAATTATTAATTTGACTCGCACAAAGTCTCATGCAAGTTTTAAAAAATACATACAAACTTTATACATTTTTTTGTACACTAGAAAGTATGACGTGTGATGCACGTGTACAAATATATTTTTAGAAGTAAATATATCATTTATGTTAAGTTCATGATATTATTCATTTTTTTTTTCCATTGAAACATAATACTAATAATTATAATTTCAAACAAATTAATAATAATTATTTAAATTGATAAGAAAACTATTAAATTTATTATTTGTAATCCACTTTCTAAATTTAATTGATACTATTGAATAAAAAGATATCCCCCAAAATTGAAATTTGTATTTCGTATATTCACTAATGATTATTTCATTATTATGTATCAAACCAATTAATATGAAAATATAAAATAACAATATTTAAAAAATTAATATTAGAATAAAATAATTAGTCAAAGCTCCTTATCTTGGATAGAAGAAATTCCAATTTAATAAAATAATTCGACTAATTTTATTTGTAGGTTTTATTATGCTTATTTTCTATTGTTTAATTTTATTTTATTTTTTGTTACATTTTGTATGTGTTTGTTGTATGTTTTCTTTTACTACTATATTTGAATGTCATTTATTTTTTTATTTATTGACACTATTACAAACTAATTATTTATTGACTATTGTTATAAAACTATAATCAAATTAGACCATAGTACCAATATTTGTATCGTAAGATCCTATAATGTATGTTAATCATATTTCAGTATCAACAATTTTATGCCGTCAAAGCATTATTTACATGCTTTATTAGCTTATAAAATTTGAAATATTATTGTATAAAATTTTATTTTTCACCTTTATAAAAGAAACAATAGATGTAAAAGTAAAGTATTCAGGATCATTTAATACTAAAAAAATCAAGTGCTAAGAGATTCACTCAATAGTTGAATTTTCACAAGCAATTTCAATTTAATAATATTCTATTCATATAACAATTTTTATTTTATTTAGTACTCATGCTTTTTAAACTTTTAAGTTATTTTTATAAATTTATTATTGAAAAAATATATTAATCTCATTGGCTTATTTATTTATCATCTTTTTTTCTAATTTCAACATAATTAACTCAGTGTTCATTTATTAATTAATTGTACTTAGTTTATTCTCAGAATTTATTAATTTTTTAATATGAAAACGTAATTGTACTAATGTGTTAGTATATAATTATTTTAAAATTTTATACTTTTAATTGTTATTGTGTTAATGTTTACTCACCATTTGATTTTTCGTATTTTCATAAGAGAAAATAGCATTTTTCAGTCCGTAACTTAGGTCGTTTCCATTTTATTTGGTCCAATGATTTTGGGATTATCACTTTCGGTCCAGTGAATATTAAAAAGTAGCAATTTTGATTCCATAACACCTTTCCCTCTGGATATTTAAAAGAAAATGTCATGTGGGCGTTAAGTGTATAATAATACAAGGTGATGTAGCAAGCGTCCCACATCGGTTGCAGACGAGGAGCTTGAGTGGCTTTTGCACTCTGTATGATATGAGCCTCACGGTTTTGTCCTAAAAAGTCACCTTGCTAGGGAGAGGAGGCATTGGCGCTATAAGCCACTCAAGCTCCTTATCTGCAACCGATGTGGGACGCTTGCTACATCACAGGGGACTAAATGTTACAACTTTTATGCACCTTTTAAAGCATAAAAATAGTTATATATGTCTTGTTAGGACCTATAATTATGTTAGTTAATTTACTACTCAATAAGATAAGGTTTTAAATTAAATTATTTATTTACTATTTATACTCTTCTTCAATGTCAATGTCTTGGGGGTGCAGGGGAAGGGGACATGGTGTTTTAGCCTATTAATATTGAAATAAAATCAATTAGTTAGCTCTTTTTTAAATTTTCAATAGTACTTCTAGTTTAATCAGATTGATAAGTTTTATTTGGAATTAAATTTTGATACTTATTCGTTATTCCATTTTAAAAGAAATTCTATTTTAATAAAATTGATCAATTTTTATTCGTATATTTTATTGTATCTCTTTGCTATTGTTTGATTTTGCTATATTATGTCGTATGTAATGTTTTTTATTTACTATATTTGGAATGTCGTTGATTTTTAATTTATTAACACTAAAATGATTACAAACTAATTATTTATTGAATATTATTAATAAAATATAATTAAATTTTACAATATTACCAATATTTTGTATTGTAAGATCCTAATGTTAACTATATTTCGGTATCAACTTTTAAATATTGTAAAGTATTATTTGCATGATTTATTACCTTCTAAATTTTAAAATATTATTTTATAAAATTTTATATTTTGCCTTATATTGCAATTTTTAATTCTATATGTTTTTAGTTTAACTCTTAATCTTTATTTTCATATGCACCGATTGATATAATCTATTTCTTATTCAATAATATATTATGTTACGTACAACTTAATTTTTTATGTCACATTTGTTGTTGTAATACTTTTATTCGATTAATTAATATAAAAAAATAGATGAAAAAGTAAAGAATTCAGGATTATCTAATACTAAAAAAATAAAGTACTTAGAGATCCACTCAACATTGAATTTTCACACGCAATTTCAATTTAATAATATCATATCCATATATCAATTTTAATTTATAATTAAATTTTGATATTTATTCGGTATTATATATGTATATATATTTAAGTTTATATTAATATTTTATATATTATTCATGTGAAGTTTATTTTAAATTTTAATATGTCGTAGTAAATTAAAACTTTCTTAATATAATTAAAATTTCTTCTAGCAAAGTAATTGTGTTGAAATATTATTTGGCATATTAATTTTTTTTAGTTGAATATGTTATTCATTCTCTAAGTAGTTTAGAGCAATTAAGACTCTTAAATATTTTTCTTATAGAATTTTATTTTTTCTATAACTAATTTTATAATATAATTTTTTGTGAATGTTATTAAAATTTAATGCGTGGCAGGTCTGTGTAATTGGACTCATTCATGATTCACGATTAGAAGCAGGTTATTAAAATTCTGTGTAATTGGATTCATTCATGTTTCACGATTTAGGTTTTTTATCCTAAATTTATATGGAGGAGGTTTAGAATATTTACAATTCTAAATTGTTAAAAATTTCAGAATCTGTAATAAAATAATTAATAATATTTAAATGAGGGTATATTTGTCTTTCTACAACGAGAAACAAATAACTTGAGTATTCACACATTTATATAGAGTATAGATAAATTTATTAATCTGAATATTCATCGCAGGCAAAAAGATCACCATTGTTAGACGCTAAATTTTCGGACATCTGCATAAGTACTTCAGCAGCTCCTACCTTCTTTCCCGGGCATGAGTTCACGACCAAAGACGAGGACGGGAATGTAAGGGAGTATAACCTCATAGACGGCGGTGTCGCTGCAAATAATCCGGTACATTCAGTTCAGATCTTTTATTACATATTCGTGTTACATCGAATTTCCATTAATTAATTTTCTTTTATTTAAAAAAAATAAAACAAGGCCTTGATTGGTATAACCGAGGTAATGAAACAAATGTTCGATAGCAACATGGAGTTGGTCGGAACGAGAGCTGCCGAGTATCCTCGGCTGCTGATCGTGTCAGTGGGGACAGGAGCTGCGAGAGTTGACGAGAAATACAGCACTAAGCTGGCAGCAAAATGGGGCATTTTGGATTGGCTGCTGTATGGGGGAACCGCACCTTTGCTTGAGATTTTCACTCAAGCTAGTGCAGATATGGTGGATTTTCACACTTCTTTGCTCTTCCAATCTCTTTATTCCGAGGACAATTATCTTAGGATCCAGGTGAGATTGACAAACTTTTTTCAAAAAATAATTATTGTTATTATTCTAATAATATAATAGGGTAAACTATAACGAGCTCGTCTCAGGTTCAACATAATTACAAGGGTGAATTACAATGACATCTCAATGACATCTCATGAGGTTTGGTATAATTACGAACACTCCCTCGTTGTTTCAAAATTTACAAGTACCCCCTGAGGTTTGTAACCGTCGAACAAATAATTTATTTTTATGCATGAACTGACCAAAATGCCCTTATGCAAATTTAATTATTTTTTAAAAAATTTAAATTTTATTGGATTAAAATGCACAGGAAGAGGTTTCTTATGATTTTTTTTTTATACAGATGAGCAATAATGTGATTTGTCTTGAGTAATTTTCTACAATTTAAAAATAAATATCAAGGGCAAAATGGACCATTTCAGATCATTGGTTAAAAATTACAAACCTCAGGGGGGTATTTGTAATTTTTGAAATAATAAGGAGATATTTGTAATTATGTCAATTCTCAGGGGAAGTCATTATAATTCACCCTAATTACAAATACTCGCTCATGGTTTGAGAAATCTACCAATACCCCTGTTGTTGTTTAATGACATTATGTAATCTTTTAAAGGAAGCCTGGAAATGTCCACTGTGCACTTGTTTTTCTTTTTTAAATTGAAAAATTGTAAAATGGGAACAAAAAGTTGACTAAGAGTGAAATTTCCTTCTTGCCCTTAATTTTAATCCATAAAAGAATTTTAATAAATAATTAAAATCCTTTCATAGTTCACAAGGGAATTTTGGTTAGTTCACCACAAAATGGATGAAAACCTAACGGGGACTAACAAAATGGGTAGTTGTTGGACAGACGTTAAAATCATGAAGGTATTGGTATTTTCTCAAACAATTAGAAGGTATTTTAATTATATCAAATCTCAGGAGATTTCGACGTAATTTACCTTAATATATATCCTTTTAAAGAAAAAATCATAAAGCATTCTTACCTTACATTACAGATCCCGTTGATGTTTTGTAAGTGATGCCACAATATTAACCATAGCTAAAAAATCATACCTAATATTTTGGGCACAGCTACAATCATAGGTAAATATTGATAATCATGTGTCAAAATTTAAGTTTTTGTCATTCGTTCATTTGACCGTGAAAAATAGTATCCATTTGCCATAATTTTTAAATCGTAATTATTTATAGCATAGAGAATAATTCATATTTTTTAATGACACACATGTTTCAAGATTATTTATTTATTTATTTATTTTGCATGGGGATTTATAGGACGATACACTAGCTGGGATTGAATCTTCAGTGGATGTTGCGACAAGAGAAAACTTGGACAGACTTGTCACAATTGGTGAGAGGCTGCTAAAGGGTCCTGTTTCAAGGGTTAATTTGGCCACTGGTCTAACTCAGCCAGTCAAAAATGGGGGCACAAATGAAGATGCAATCAAAAGGTATATATTACTATTATTATTGGTTTTATTTAAGACAAAATTACATTTATGGTTCTATAATTATAAGCCGTTAGTATTTTTGGTCTTATAACTTACTGTACTTACACATTTAATCTTTATTTTTTGACGAATTTAGAATTGAACATCTCACGTTTAGTCCTTTTTTTGACAAATTTAGTCCTGTCTTGGCAATTTTGATCATATTCTCACTCGAGTAAATATCGTCTTTAGTCCTATGATTATATGTTGTCAGGACCAAATTTGTCAAGACTGGACTAAATTTGTCAAAGAACGACCAAGGTTTGATATGTGTTGAACTCAATTCGTCAAAAAATGGGGCAAAATGCTTTTTCGGTCACGTAAGACTAGGGCATTATTTGTTTTGGTACCACAACTTAGGTAGGTGGCTATTTTAGTCCCATAAAATACGTTTTTCAATTCTTTTGGTCCCAAAATATTATGTGTTGGGACCAAAAAAATTGAAAAACATGCTTTATGTGACTAAAACAGTCACCTACATTTGGGACCAAAAAAACTGAAAGACGTATTTTATGGGACTAAAACAGCCACTTACCTAAGTTGTGGTACCAAAACAAATAATGTCCTAATCTTACGGGACCAAAAAAGTATTTTACCTTAAATAAATGACTAAATGTGTAAATAAAAGAAGTTACAGGACTAAAAATATGATTTTGCCTTTATTTAATTTTGAAACATAAATAACTAATGTTTTGTTTCTTTAAAAAAAAAAAAGTTAATCATGTACTCCCTTGACAAAATATTAATTACTTATAGCAAAATATATGTTAAATCATCATTTCATCTAAAATTTTAAACTGTTAATAAGAAGAATCATTCAATATTAATATTTTAATTAGACACCCTCACTGTAAACCCTGCACGTGAAAAATTCAAACCTGGGATCTCTGATTTGACCTGACTCTGATACCATGACATTATGGCAGTCGTCGGACAACCACCTTGTCTAAAAGTTTGAGTTATTAGAGATGAAAGTCATTTAATATTAATACCTGAATAATATAAAATTGGCGAAATGTATTAAAGCATTATTTTCTAATATTACTTCAAATTATTTTTTGAAATTATATTAGAAAATGTATACTTTTTTATGACAATGAAGTTCTAGAGAAACTTCGTCCAAGTCGCTGAAATTTTGGAACATTTTGGTCAGGTTTGCGCGTTTGCTGTCAACTGAAAGGAAACTTCGGCAGGCGAAGAATATTGAGAGCAGGAGACCGACGCACGCGCAGTTGCGGATCGGCGGCGGCGGTGGCGGTGGCGGGATTGGGAAGAGAATTAAAATGGAGGCAATGGTGAATAATTATAGAAAAAGGTTGATGTGTTACCCGTTGTGTTCTATTAATGTCTTGAGTCCCCCTGTTAAAGTGTTTTGGAAATGAATATATTATATTAAATTGAATTTTGATTGATTAAAACTGAAATTAGTTATATTGATTGGGTGTATTATATTTGTCGTGTAATTTATATATAATTTAAGGCTATGAATAAATTGATTGACAGGGATTAATAATGGGTATTTAATTAGATTGTCGAATTGCATATCAATACCATTATATTTTATCCGTGGTCAAACAAAATCAAAGCGAAAATTGTACTTTTAGTTCTATATATTAGGGGTTGGCAACCGTTTTTCTGTAACTAAGGCATTGGCGGTTTTAATCTTGGAATTTTTATGATTTTATGCCAATTTCAATCTTTTCGGTGAAAATCAACTGAAACCATGAGAGCAACTGGGGGAACTTTGGGAATTGGGGGTGCAAAAATTGCACGTGGAAGCTTAAGTGGCAACTATCTCTAGCCATTTTAGAGGATATATATTGAAGACATTTTCGGTTGCAAATCAAAGGTTGAAATAGAAGAAGAAAGATTAAAAAACGTATTTGATGTCCTCCAATTGTCCGATGAATTTCCGATTGATTTTCACCGGAAGAACTAAATTATTACAAATTTATAAGTTCCAAAACTGAAATTGTCGACGCCCTAGTTATAAGATAACCACTAGAAAAAAAATATGAAAATTGTAATGGGGTTAGGAACATTTTTGTTTTTGTGTGTTTTTTTTTTTTTTAATTTGGAATGAAAAAAAATTTGTTGGATGAAGTTGGACTGAATGGTAATAGAACGGGAAACCTTCCGTCATAATTCACGGTGTTTCTAATATTTAAGAACGGTTACACAGTGATCGTGCCTATTTTGAAACGATTTTTACGCACAGGCTAAATTACGTTCTTCATTATGTTTGTCTATGTGAATATGTAATTTGTGTATTTGGATCACTCAATTATTATTTGGAATTGTAAGATTATATATTTTTTGACATAATGTAGAACTGTATTTGTAACTTGATTTGCATCAATTTTAATGTACGAAGGTGCATTTTCCCACTGTTCTTGGTATACATTTTGTAACAGTTCATTTTTATCTGAGTGGTAGAAATTGGAACGGTATGTGAAACTCTAGTTGAACCTAACTTTGGAATGTCCTTATGAAAGGTGCTGATCTTTATTTGGAAGACATTGTTTGCACGACTTTTAGGATGTGTATTTGGAGCAACAATAATGATAAATAGTCATCAACTTTGGGTTACACTTATGCACAGTTTTGTTCCTTATTTGGAATGCAATTGTGGAACGATTTTAGGAACGATCTTCGAAATTGTGGGATCCAAGATTGGAACGGTTCATTTGATATTTTAGGCAATCTATAACTACTTAAAAGACCGTTCCTAAATTATTTATTATTTAATATTTTTAATATTTCAATAATATTTAAATAAATAAATTATTATTGTTATTGTTTTTTAATTTGGTTAAATAATTAATTATTGAATGATGTTATGCAATTAACATAAAAATACGCATAATTATGAAAAAAATATTAATAAAAAAAGTATCCTTTTTAATTATGAATATTAAAAAAATATATATCCTCATCTATACTCCGTCCGCCTCATCGTCATGGTCCATGTCGACATTGTTTGGGGCACGGAGGTCTGTCGGAGGTGTGACGAGCCGATAGTGGAGGTGTTGGTCTGCATGGACCTCATCATGTCGACCATCATCATCTCGAACTGGACCATCCGATCCTCCATGTCCGACGGTGGCGGTGGCGGGCGATGTGTAGGTTTGGCTAAGGCCTTAGCCCACTGGCACAGTTGATCATATGTTCGCTCAAAAAATCCCTACTCGGCCTTGAAATTCACCAAACTAGCATGACGCCAACTAAGATTGGGTGTAGCCATTCCACAACAGTTGGTCGGCAGCATGCACTACATCAAAAAACGGTATGACAACCCAAACACATAATCATAGGGCCCCTCATCGTAATATGAACTAGGCCCGATATCAGAAGGACAATACCTCGTACCATCATCAGCCACACCCTCTTGGTTATAAGAACACCAGAAAGCCGGCCAGGCAGCATTGAAAACTATCATCTGCTCCCAATCCATCTACCCCACATCACCCTAATGCGTACTATCCTCCTCCTGAACGGCTGGTGTTTGATGTTGCTGAACAGGGGCCACGGTCAATGTATCAAAGTACTCCTGCACCCTTTCCTCACCATGCGAAGTCCAAATACAATACTCCAGCATAAACCCTTTCATACACAAGTCGAAATTTACCTTGTCTGGTGTTTTGAACCTTTTATTTTTGCACTTTCGACACGGACACGTAATCTTCTTGTCGTCTATATATGCACGCTGAGACTTGGCCCATTCAAGAAATATTGTAACATCATCCTCAAACTCCAGCGTCATACCCAGAAAGTCCCAATTATACATCCATCTCCTTAAATGTGTTAACATGATTAGTCCTACATATGCAATTAACAAAGTAATTAAATAAGCAGAATAAATTAATATATATATATAACCATTAATTAATTGCATGCATTTTAATCGACTAGAAAGGATTTCAAGTTGTTACTTGAACAAAACAAATTCAAAAATCAATGGAAATTTAACAAAGATTGGTGATATTTTCATTTACATGTAAAGGAATGCAAGAGAGAGAGTGAGAAGAAATGAAATGAAGGGGGCGTATATATAAGAAATTTTGGAATGGATATTGGAATGGCAATTAGAACTCCAAAACTAGCCGTTAAAATCTAATCGTTGAATCAAGATTAGGAACGGGTCCAGGTGCAGCAACAGGAACATGGATATCAAGATTACGAACGGGTCCAGGTGCAGCAACAGGAACATGGATATATCCGTTAAAATATAGCCGTTGATGTATTTGGAACGGGTATTGTAATACAGAATCTATTATGTACATGCACCGTTCCAAATTGTAACATACTTGGGGACAGTTCTTGCAACTCTAATTTAATTTTGATAAGTACGTAATTATATTACAAGATTTTCATTAGGACTAAAATCGTCTCATTTTGTACTTCATTTTGGAACGGTCATCCCGGCGTTTCAATTTGTACCGATCGTGGGGCCAAAATTCGGAGCAGTATGCATTTGACGTCCACTCATCGTTCCAAGAGACACATATGTGTTCCAAATGATCAAACAAATTTATTGCGCTGGTTTGGAATGGTTATTGGACGCCCCATTGGAACACATGCTTTGGCACAGTGCTCGTGACAGTCTTGCCGTTCCAATATGTTAGGATTTATCACAACATGAATGTGACGTCAGTAATGGTTTCCCATTCCACAATAATTTCTGTGAACATTCCAAATTGGACCGGTGTTTGGAAATCTCGTAACAATTCGTGCCAATTCCTGCTTTTTTTTTTTTTTTTTGGTAGTGAAAGGTTACCACCTCTAACATACAAGATTAAAATTAAAATTTTATCTTATCAATATTTTTCACAATTTTATTTAAAATCAAAATATTTATTATAATTTTTAATTATAATTAATATTTTAATCACGCTTATAAAACAACATTAATAATTATTACGCTTTCGTGATTAATTAGTATTCGCTACTATAAGTTATTAGCTTTGATCATGCTAGTTAAGAACCAAATGCCGTAAAGTTTGAATTTTCCCTTTTTACCTCTTTGAAATTTTTGGTCGTTTATTCAATAACAGAATATTAATCAGAGTACCCTAATAAGTTAATACTAGCTTAAAATATATACATATATTGAGTTGATGGTGATAGAGATTAGTTACCCATCAAAAAAAAAAAATTTTAAGTGAAAACGATGAATATTATTAACTGAAATAAATCGAATACAATCAATCCTGTCGACTATTACAATAATCATAACTTAATCAACAATATCAAAATAAATTAAATCTAAACAACCTTTTACTATTACAGTAAACATAATCCTACTATACAGTAAACCATCCTCCCACACATTGATGGGGTTCAAACCCATGACCTTTAAAGTCATGGGACCTCAACCTTAAGTGGATCTGTACTAATAACCTAACATTTCCTATTAACAAATCTTTTCTTGAAAAATAAGTTAAGTCGGTCGGTAGTTGTCAAACTTTGACTAATAATTTAAGAGAACTTTTTTTAGTGACTATGGAATTATTTTGAGTTAATACTATCTATGCAAGCTATAAATATGAAATATTTGATGTTTAAAAATTAGTTTTGGATGAATAATATAAGAAAGTAAGATGTAAAAATAAATCTCTTGAACTTATAAATTGAGTTCGAAAAAAATAGAGAGATGAATGGATCTCTGGCCAGCGGAACAGATGTCAATCACCAAATTGATGTGTTCATTCAGCAGAAGAAATGTAACTTTTTGTTATGATTAATTATCATTATCAAAAATAAAAAATTATGGCAAATACTAACAAATCATGCACGGCTTCGTAACGGCTATTGTATTGATCATAGTTAAATTAAATCATGACAAATATTGATTAATTATGCTAATTACTTAAATTTTCACGTTAATTTTATTTAATCGTAGTAAATAGTATGAACCTGTCATATTTTTTAAAATCGTAGTTATTTAAAATGTGGAGAATAATTTATTTATTTTTAGTGATTCAAGTTATTTGTTTATTCCCACTATGTATGTTGATTCAAATATAAAAAAGTGGTCTGAATAGTTGTCATTTTTCATGAGCACATTTTGCCGAAGAGCGTGGCCATGATTTCTCTTTAAAATAAAATATATATAATAAAGGCTTGAAATATCATCACATGATATAAACTCCTAAAAATTGAGTTAGATTTTTTTTTTTTTTTTTTTGAGTTGGAAGCAAGGAATTTTTATTAATTGAAATAAGTGATTACAATCAGTTCTGTCAGTATCAATATTGGACAGAGACAAATACAACAATCATATCGATAATATCACAAACTAACATCTTGCTATTATAGCAACAAATAAACCTACTATACATTAGAAACAATATCACAAATAAACCTACTATACAGTAGAAACAAATCATCCCACGTAGGGGATTCGATTCCATGACCTCTAGGATCATGGGGCCTCAGCTTCGCCAACTGAGCTAGGCCTCATTGGCACAAATTGAGTTAGATTAATTTTGTGGAAGTTTAACTACAATTAATTTCAATAGAATGATAACTTTTAGTATAATTACTTCGAAACTATTAATAGACAACAAATAATTTGAGGGTAAATTACAGTCACTTTCTCCTGAAATTTGGCATAATTATAAATACCCCTTGTTATTTCAAAAATTACAAATACCCTCCTAATCAGATTTGTAACTTTTAACTAAAGGCCTGAAATTGACCATTTTGCCCTGAATTTTTTTATTAAAATTATAGAAAAATCAACCGAGACAAATTGCATTATTGCTCCTCTGTATAAAAAATTTAAGAAACCTCTCCCTGTGTATTGTAGTTCAAAAATTTTTTAAAAATTAAATAAAAAATAATTCAGTGCATAAGGGCATTTTGGTCTGTTCACCCAAAAAATGGATGGAAATGGGTTATTTATTATACGGTTACAAAACTCAAGGGGGGGGGTATTTGTAATTTTTCAAACAACAAGTGGGTATTTATAATTATGCCAAAACTCAAGGGAAGTAACTGTAATTTACTCATAATTTAAACGAAATCAATGATGTCATAGTTCAGTGATTGAGGTCCCATGATAAGTGTGAAGGTCATAGGTTCGAGTCCCATCAAATGTATGGGTATTTATCTCATTTCTTGTAAGTTTACTGTAATGGGTATTTGTTTCACTTAATATGAATTTTATTATAATTTTAACTTATTTATAGCATGAGTTTATTGATCGAATCGATGTGTTGCTCGAAATCACTACATACCGACATATAACAATTGTGACAATTTGCAATAAGTCCTTCACTCCTTGTTTAATTCCACTAAAAAAAGAAACACTTCCAAGACATGCTTAATCAAGGAAAATTCTAGTGCGGATTTAGTTCGGTCAAACTTGAACCAATCATATGTCAAGCGCAATACACTTGTCGTGTGATTGGTGTACACTATATAGAAAGTGATCAATCATATAACAAGTATATCGCACTTACTTTATGATTAATTTGATTCGACCAAATTTGGTGCATGCAAGAATATTCCCTTAATCAATTGAATTGCAGAAATTACATGAGGATGGGAAACACTCTCTCTACCTTATAACAAAGGTAGAAATTCTTTCCCTTATTCCAAAACACACAACAGCAAAATCATTGAATAATTACCATCCACCCTCATGCATGGAGTAGTAGTAATTAACAGTGTTTAGTGCAAAAACAGCGGCCGCGGAGGCCGCGGCAATGGCCGCCGCGGAAGCCCTCAGTCTGGCACACGGCGGCGCAATTGGCTTTTCTCAGACAAACGCCCTTGAAACGGTGGCTCTGTGATTCGCATGTCCTTCCCTCCGCCACCATTCCTGACCAAAACCATTCATTTCTTTTTCTTATTTGTCAAGCAACTTAATTAATTAGCTATATATTATTAATGTACAATTATTGCATTGGAGGGATGCATCACATGCAATATAATATTTAAATAAAGAAAATTAAATGTACAGATCATATTGACGATTTTAATATATGTATTTTTGTGTTAATTAAAAAAAGATTGTGTATTAACATGATAAGAAATATATAGCACTTCACACGTTTAATTTAAATAAATAATGATACGGTGTGTGTCACTAGAAGAAATATAATAGGGTAAATTACAGCTCTCTTTCATGAAGTTTGGCATAAGTATAAATACACCTTTTGTTGTTTGAGAAATTACAAAAGATTTGTAACCGTCTAACAAATAATCCATTTCTTTCCAATTTAATGGGTGAACTGACCAAAATGCCCTAATACAAATTGAATTTTTTTTATTTAATTCTTAAAAAAAAATTATATAGGGAGAGGTTTCTTAAGTTTTTTACACAGATGAGTAATAATGTAATTTATCTCGACTAATTTTTGTACAATCTAAAAAAAAAATCAAGGGCAAAACGATCAATTTTGAAGCCTTTTGTTAAAAATTACAAATCTTAGGAGGTATTTGTAATTTCCAGACAACAAGGGGGTATTTGTAATTATGTCAAACCTCATGAAAAGTGGCTATAATTTACCCAATATAATATTTAATTATGACAAATTGTCATGGTTAGAAGTAAATAGTCATTGATCACAGGCATGCAACGGTCGTTGGTCGTGGTTCTTACTAGTATGGCAAAATATTTGTCACGGCTAAAAGCCATGGCAAGATATTTTTCATAATGGATAAACTAAATTTTGCATCGATTTTATTTGATCATGATTAATAATAGCAATTTACCACGACTTTTAATTCATAATCATTAAAAAATATAGTCTTCTAGTGTGTGTGTTATGCATGTGAATTAATAAATTAAAAAAAAAAAGTGTTATGCATATGCATTCTACGTGATCATATATAGAAATTATTTGATCTTAATTTCTAGTATAAAATTTAATTAATCTTCTTGAGGTTTGGATGACCATCGTAAAATCTACGTATTAAAAAGAACATTATTTTTTTCGTCCAAATCAATTGATATCCAAAGTCCATATAAGAACCGAACTAATTGGAATTCTACCCTCATCATACCCTAAAACACCGTATAAGTCACTATAAAAAACAAATGAATTATTTCCAACATTATAAATAATTACGGGTTAAAAATTATGGTAAATCAATATGATTTACCACGGCCACATAAAATCAATGGAAAAAATGCAAGCAACCACCTATGATATTACAAATGTGCAAATTACCCCCCTATAAAAAATAAAATAACAATTTACCCTCCGGTGTTTTTAAAATGAATCAATTTACCTCCCTATGTATTTTAAAATAGAGCACTTTACCTCCCTAGATAGGGGGGTAAATTGCTCCATTTTAAAGAATATGTAGATGTAAATTGCTATTTTTTATTTTTAACTTTGATAATTGACCATAACAAAAATGTTGATATTTCTTCTGGGGAGTTTCACTAGTATCTATAGCACTCAAACCCAAACCTTACACAAGTACAATTGAAATGATGAAGAAATTACCAGTGGAAAAGACGAGCATCAGCATGAGGAAAGCAGTAGCAAACATCCTCAGAAAACTGGCCATTTTTCTCACACAGTACAGTGTGTTTGTGTGTGTATGTGAGTGCAAGAAAGAGTTGGAATTAAGGGCTATATATAAGGTTGAAAGCTTAATTAGATTTTTGGGAAAATCGAAAAGATGGCAGAGAATAATTAAAGTAGAATCAAAGTGTATCAAGAATGAGTCATGCATGTCTACACACACACACACACATGTACGCACTAATCTTGTCTCTTCACTTTTTCGATCAACAGCTATAATGTTGTGCACTTTAAAGTTGTAAATCTTAAAATTAGGTATGGCATGTAAGAGTATGTCATGTACTCAATTTTTTTGATGCAAAAGATTTTGTGGATCTACACTTATAACCACATTTTTGCCTTTCCTCATTCTCATGCATATAACTTGTGCAGGTAAATTCATCCTCCTGTTTGGTGATAATTTATTTTTGGTAATGTAATTTTAGTATTTTTATCGTTTATATTTTTAGGATTGTAAAATAGTTTTGTAATTTTTTTAACATTTTGCGGTATTGGTTCTTTTGTTGTTGGATTTTGTAAAAGTTGCTGGAATAAATCATGTGCCCCTCGTGATTTTAACATTTTATCCTTTGTGTTTCTAGGAATTACAAAAGAGTTATAACTTTTGGCATTTTATAATTTTGGTCTTCCGATTTGCAAAAGTTGACGAAATAAATCATATGTCACGTTATTTTTTTAAATTTTTCATCCATGTTGGCAAAAGTGAACCAAATCAGAACAAAAGTCCCAATTTAAATGGACAAGGTGAGGTGCCCATGATTTATTCCGATGATTTTTATAAAACTCGGCACTGAAAAGACCAAAATTGCAAAATATCAAAAAGTTATAGGACTTTTTTGTAATTCTAAAAAGATAAAGGATAAAAACGCCAAAATATCAAAATTAGAGGACCAAAAATATATTTAAGCCATTAATTAATGTAGATAATTATTCAAGATTTATTAATTTTCCACACTTACATGATACCCCAAAATACATGCGGTCCAAAAGGAAACGAGCACAGGAGAAGCCCAAAATGGACCTAGGATCATGCAAGGCCCAAGGAGAATGAGACCCAAAGTACCAAACCCATAAATTGGACCCATTAAGTGAGAAGGATCAAGGAAGCCCAAGATGGCTCGCAAAAAGCCCACGGAGGATGCCGGCGTGGCAACCACATGGACACCGAAACATTACCACTCACACGTGGTTAGACTCCAATCGGACAACTTGGAGGAGTGACAACCCCTCTATCATGGAGGATGCCTAAGAATCTAGGGAGAGGATGATTGACTTGTTTCAACCATGCACCACTTAGGAATCTGGAATGTTTATCTTGGAAGGAGTCTCATCGTCTAGGGGGATAAGCCCCCAACGGACAATAATTCAAATTAGAAGATCCCCCATACAATTAAAGTCTATCCTTAATAACCACTTTTCTGAGTAGGGGATTAACTCCCTCAACCGGCAAGAGGCGAAGACTATATATAAAAAGGAGCCTACCCCCAGTGATGGGTAACGCTTTCTTGTTCACTTCCACGCATAAAACGTTATTGCACAAAACACTTTGGCACGGCATTATTGTTCTCGATTGTTTCTTTCAACTTAATTCTAATTTCATCATTATTTACTAATTTGACATTAGAGTGCTAACGTACTTTTTGCAGGTCTCATTTTCAAGACTTATGAGAAATTAGGCCCAAGAATCTTAAATTGGGGGTACCCAAACGAACAATTTTTTACTCACATTAATATACAATTATGTTATTTTAAATAATTATTCAAGAATTATTTGTGTACATTTTCTTGCAAGCGAAATGATTGTTGCATTATGTTATTTTGATTATGATACTCTCTATTTTCTTTAAACAAAAGGGATTCCATTACCATAATTATTATGGTAAATTGTATTGGCACCACTTGAAATTAAATTTAATTTCACAAATATTCTCTAACATTTATAAGATTACAAATATATTCCTTACTTGTAGTTAAAATTATAAGTTCATTGACGAAAAAGACAATATAAAAAGGGTTCCTTTGCCACGCTGTTTGTTCGGTAAATTTACACTTTTTGTTAATGATCAAGATATTCAATTTGATGAAAATAATTTTGTATTATTTTTTGTGAAGAATATGGCTAAACATTCACAATTTCTCAACTCCTAAACCCCATACGATGACATTGGAAAAAATATAATTCTTTGTTATGAATAATTACTATAGTTGAATAAAAAAAAAACCGTGGCGAATACAAATTCATCACGGTTTTACAACGGCCATCAACCGTTGTTTCTACAAGTGTGGCTAAAATATTAGCCATGACCAAAATCATGGCAAATGATTGTCTATGGTTAAAAGTCATGTCAAATATTAATTAATCATAGCAAAAATTTAAATTTTTGCATTGATTTTGTTTAACTGTGATTAATAATGTTAATTTATTATAATTTTTTACCTGTAATCATTTATAATACAGTAAAAAGTTAATTTTTTCGTAGTGTGAAAAGGTACGTACGCGCTCACGGGAATAAAGATCGAGTTTTTGCAAGTTATGGGTAGATATATGTTAAACGAGTATGATCTACCAAAACTTGGTCTGCATGTTAGGTCACAAATAGATTATTCTGGAGACATCTCTTCTAAGAAAACAACCTCCGTCAACTAATTGTCATGATTAAAAATAAATAATTATAGTGAACGGTCATTCACACCATAGCCCCTATGTAATGGTTGTTGACCGTGGTTTTTGCCAGTGTAGTTAAAATATTTGTCATGATTAAAAGTTATGATAAAAAACATTTGCTATAGCTCATAGTCATGGGAAAAATAATTTTCATGGTTGATAATTTAGGTTTTTTGCAATGTTTTATTTTAACCATGATTAAAATTATTATTTACCATGGTTTTATAGTCCATAGAATATAAAGTTGTAGCCAAAATAAATTTTCTTCTAGTAATTTTGGTCCTGCATTGTTTTAATTTCCATGATTTTAGTCCGATTTTCATTGGAGTTCACCCTTTTCGCCGGAAAAATGCATGTGCCTCTCAGGTGACATTTTAAAATTTAGGGCTTTTGTTCTTATTGGCTCATTCTACCAACATTTTTGTCCTTTAACTTTTTAGGGTAGTATTTTGATCCTGTTCTTTTTCATTCTCGCGATTTTGGTCCTTTTTTTGCTGGAGTTCACCCTTCTCGCTAGTAGAGGTCAACTCTGGCAAACAAAAGGACTAAAATCACGAAAATTAAAAAAGATAAAAAACCAAAATGCTATTCTAAAAAATTAAAGGATGAAAACGCCAAAAAATTTAAATTATGAAACTAAAAATACATTTAACCCTGATCTTATCATCCATGTTAATCCATGAGAATTTGAAACTTCGAGTTACAGCAGAGCTCCCATGTGCAAAATCCTATGTGCCAAAATTATAAGATGAACCAATGAAATATGTGTTTGATCAGTTAATGGATTTAAGAGGCGGGATAGCACTTTTAGTGCCATAATTAGGAATTCAATATTTTTAGTCCGTTGTTTTAAGAAATTTTAAAACGATTCTAAAATTGGAAAAACTCAATATACTAATTTTCTGTTTTACGAAATTTTTAGAATGACCCCTAAATTGAGACAACTCAACACATTTAATCATATGTCAAAATTTTCATAAAAAGAATAGACGGCAGGACACATGCAATGTGCGTATCCATCAATTGTGTGGGCAATCAAGCTAACATATATGCACATTGCACGTGTCCTTACCTCTATTTTTGTGAAGGTCCTGACGGAAACTTTGACATGGGACTAAATGTGTCGAGTTTTCTCAATTTTTGGGACTATTTTTTGAAAATTCTGTAAAGCAGAGAACTAAAAGTGTTGCACCTCCTATCTTATGGAGCTAAAAGTGTCATTTTGCCAGATTTAAGGAAAAATACAATTTGAGGGTGTTTGGCTAAGCTTATAAGCTCCTCTAAACATTTTATGAGATATCTGAGAACTTATAAGCTCTTGCAAATCTTTTGGCAAATTTTTTTGAAGAGCTTATAAGATTTTAAAATAAACGTTTTGGATCTTATAAGTTGTTTAATAAGAAAATAACATTACTCAGCTTTTCTTAAAACATCTTATAAACTCTCTAACCTTAATATCCAAAAAACAAAAACACACTCATAATTTTGTTAGTATTCCCTTTTATCATTCATATAATCGCCACAAGCAAAATTATCTATTTATATACTTTTAATTACTTCTAATAGTTTGATGATTTTTTCTGTCATTATTACTGTATAAGAGTTTATTATGATAAACACTTTAATATCTAATAAGTTCTGACATCTTATTTATCTAAACACTTTAAGATCTTATTTTTAAAATAAAATTACACATAATTTTTAAACTCTTACAACATCTTATAAGATGTAAGAGGTTATAAGATGTCTCAAATAAGCTTCCAAACAACCAACTCCCGTCAAATAATTAGGAGAAGCTTTATAAGAATTACAAAAATAACTTCAGTTATGTAATTGATTGATATAGTTAGGCCTAAATAGATTTTTCGTCCTATATTTTTTGTCTTTTGGCGTTTTAGTCCTTTTATTTTCTAGATTAGCAAATTGGTCCTGTAACTTTTTAAATTTTCGCAATTTTGGTCCTTCAATCATCAGAGTTTGCAAATGTTATCGGATTTTTTGTTTTTTAATTTGGGGCTTTTGTTGCTATTTGTCAAATTATTACCAGCATGGAACTAAATTTTCATCCTATATCTTTTATATTTTGGTATTTTAGTCCTTTATCTTTCTAGTATAGCAAATGGATCCTGTAATTTATATTTTTTACGATTTTGATCCATTAAATTGACCAATGGAAATAAAAGTCCCAAATAAAAAAAATTAAAAAAAACCAGCAATATTTGCAAACTCCGCCGACTGAAGGACCGAAATCGCAAAAAATTAAAAGTTACAGGACCTATTTGCTACCCTAGAAAGATAAAAGATTAAAATGTCAAAATACAAAAGATACAGGACGAAAATTATATTTAATCCGATATAGTTACAATAAATATTAATAAGGGACAATTTTTGGTCCCATAAAAAAGGGATGATTTTTTTTTTTACCACAACTTTCTACCGTTATAAAATTAGTCCCGTTAACTTAAAAAATTGGTCTTTCTGGTCCCCATTATTAAAACTTAATAGCAAAGAACACGTGCCTTGCACATGTTCGATAAATCCTCCAAGCGGATGGAAAAGTCACGTGCATATATAAAGCAAAATGAAGCAAAAATTGATGCATTCTATATTTTCATATTTAAATTGAACTCGTAACACTTTTTCTAACACTACTCTCATAGTATGGGGGCCTAAATGAATTTAAACCTTGAAATTTTCCCTTCTTAATTTATAGTTTATAGTAGCAAACAATTGCAAATAAGTCCTTGAACTCCATGTTTTAAAAACCAAATTGGATCGGCCGGTTCAATCAGGAACCAGCCATGTATTTGGGCCAGTTCATATGGCCAAAATTGGTGTGGTCAAAACTGGTGTGACCCGGTCAAAACTCTGGAAAACCAGTCATACCCAATTTTGACCTTACTTTTTAAAAAAATTTGAAAAAAATAAGGAAATATAAATACTTTTTGGGCTTAAACTTTTTCATATTCATAGCCTCAAGTACTTAAACTTAGTTTATGGTTTCTCAATGTGGGATAATAAAATTAGCTCAAGTTATTCCTTATTTATAGGCTAAAATGTCCACACTTAGCTTCTAATTTTCCAATGTGGGACAATAAGTTTGGCTTAAAACCTCAAACTTTTTCATATTTATACCTAAAGTTATTATACTTCTAAATTTTTTCAATGTGGGACATCACTTCTAGGTGTTTTTCTTCTCCATCTACTCCTTTCTTCTTTTCTCCAAACTTCTTCAATCTCTTTTGGATTTTTTTATAGAAAAATTATATGGAGACACCGATTGCTACCTCTATTTGATTAAAATCAATTCAACTCCTCCCCAAATCTTAAAAGATAATGTAATGTCTCCCCCCCCCCACCTTTTTTTCCATCCTCTTCAATATTATGTATGCAAATATTTTTTTTTTCTTTTCTCTTTTTCAATATTATGTATCCAACCCTTTTTCCTTACATGTGTTAAGTTGTTAGTTTTTTTATATATATTTATTTAAGCTTGCTTTTATTTTTATCATATTTTTTCTTAATTAATTTATACATAATTATTGGTATATTTTGTGTGTGTATATATATATGCACAAATATATTAGGATTCGGGTTAATCGATTCTTTTAATCCGATTCTTTTAATCCGATTCAATCGATCGGACCAGTGACCTATTAACTTAATCGATTCAATCTCCAATCCGATTCTGAAAAGATTGCTTGAACCCTTATTAGTTCCGCCAAATAACAACTTTCAGACATGCAACACATAGTAGAAATTACATAAATCACCACCCACTAACGGAAAGACTTCACCCAACAGACATGTCGGAAAGTCTTTCTTATTCTAAAAAGCACCACAAAAATCATTTATTGAATTGCTACACTCATGATAGTAGTGGAAAAGAGCTAGGGTTTAACAGTGCTTAGTGCAATAACAGCGGCGGCGGAAGCCACGGCAGCGGCCGCCGTGAAAGCCCTCAGTCTGGCACACCGCCGCGCAATTGGCTTTTCTCACGCAAACTCCCCTGAACCGGTGGCTCTTCGATTCGCATATCCTTGCCTCTGCCACCATTCCTGATGATCATAAATTCAAACCCTTCAATTAATAATTATTAATTGCATGCAACTCTATAATTTCTGAAAAATAACTTATTTTATCATATGCAATTGTTGAAGGGGTGTTTTATCTTGTTTTATTTAATTTAGATTCATGTTCGCGTGTTCGTATCAGTTAATTAAGGGTTTAATACAATTTACCTCCCGTGAAATTGTAAATGAGCAAATTACCCCCTTATGAAAAAATAATGGTAATTTACCTCCTTATGTTTTTTAAAATGGAGGTAAGTGATATTTTATTTTTCATATGGAGTAATTTACTCATTTCCAATATCACAGAGGGATTGCTTGCATTTTTCCCGTTAATCAATAATAATTCTGACAAATAATATCGAATAATAATTAAACAAATAACAAAGATAAAATGTATGGGTAATTAATAAATATCATGAGAGGTACGAAGTAATCTTGGAATAGAGGATCCGTTTTGCGATTTGATTTTATGCATTTGCATGAAAAGATATATATTACGAACATCTCCTGATATTTTTGGTGTAAAATTATATTTTTACTCTCGAGAACATTTCGACATTGCTCGTAAAATCTACTTCCACAACACAAGAACATAACAAAAGTGGTTAAAAAAAAAAAATTACCAGTGGAGAAAACAAGCATCAGCATGAAGAAAACAGCAGCAAACAACCTCAGAAAACTGGCCATTTTTTTCTCACACTGAATGTGTATGTGTGTGTTTATGTATTTCTGATACAAAGTTTGGTCTCTAGCCCTCTATTTATAAGGACGAAAATGCAAAGAAATGAACCCATTTTCAGAAAAACAAAAAAGTAAAAGTATGTCAAAAAATGAGTGATGACTACTCACATCTTATCTTTTTTGCCTAACAATTATGCAACTTTAAATTAAAATAATTACTATATTTGCAAATGAGGTGTATTTGTACTCAATCACCCTTTAGTGCATATCAAAGTTTGAGATTTTTGTGGCTCCCCACTTATTTGCACATTTTAGCTTTTTTTCCTCTTTTTCTTGGTTCCCTTTTTGCCTTTTCCCATTGTGTAGCAGCTTCTGTGGGTAAACTTCTAAATCAAATGCCCAATTCCCATCACCAATACGCCGACGAAGTCTTGCTCGATTGGTAAGGTTGAGATTCACAGTCAAAAGATTGTTAGATCGAGCCTTACGAATGTGGATATATAGTAGTTTCTTGTTTCTTTATCTCTTTGAACGTCTTCATTGATTTGAAATACTGAAATCATAATTTATTAAAGGGATAATTACATTTATACTTCCTGATTTATGGTTTGTTTGCACAACTCCCATGTTCAATAAACAGGGGTAGTTAATTTATTATATGTTGTTAATGTTTGATGTTTTCGGGGGATGTATATATAATTTTTCAAAAAATAAAGGTGGTTTATGTGAATGATGTTGATAATTATGGCATGTGTATATATAATTTTTCAAAAAATATAATTAATTTGTATAAATAGACCATATTTTAAAAGGCGCGAATGTAATTACGCCTTTATTAAATAATATATTGAATGACATGCTATTAAAAAAAAAAATTCCCATCAAGTGTCGGTCTATTCATTCTTGGCCCCATAGGAGACCTTTTTCTTTTTATCTCACGAGTGATGTTTCTAGTAGTTGCACAATTTTTTAAAACGATAGCTACATCTCGCGTATATAGTATTTGTTTTTTGGAAAAATGTTATTTAAATTAAGAGTTTAATGCAATTTATATCCCCGTGATATTATAAATGAGCAAATTAGTCGCATATAAAAAAGAAAATAACAATTTACCTCTCTGTATTTTTTAAATTGAGTAATTTAGGGAGGTAAATTGCTCCATTTTAAAAAAAACACGGGGAGATAAATTAATTTATTTTAATAAATACATGGAAGTAAATTGCTATTTTATTTTTTACAGGGGAGTAATTTGCTCATTTGCAATATCACAAGAGGATTGCTTGCATTTTTTCTTTTAAATGAAATTTGGTCAGATCGAACTAATTATAAAACAAATATAATATATTTATTATGTGATTGATCATTTATCTTAAATTGTACATTAATCACATAATAAGCATATCGGATCTGATATAGTCCGATATGAGTTAGAATTTCCCTTGTTTTTGGTGTATAATGCTAAAGCAAAAGGAGTA
The DNA here is from genome assembly GCA_034509735.1 of Sesamum alatum. NCBI lineage: Eukaryota > Viridiplantae > Streptophyta > Magnoliopsida > Lamiales > Pedaliaceae > Sesamum > Sesamum alatum. Next base: position 30,795,949 of record JACGWO010000007.1, on the reverse strand, counting down.
CATCATGTGTTCACATTGTGATTTAGGTTTGTACTTTGCACCCTTTGACATCGTTATCCTTCTTTTCGTTTTTTCCTTTTTTTTTTTGGTATTTAAATAGCGATATTCAAAATTCGTCTTGAAACACGATTAATATGTATTCGATCAGTGTTACATTGGCCCCAAAAAAAGGATACCTCTCGATGTATATGGGATAACTACATCGTTTCTCCTGACGCTCAATCTAATTATATGTAAACGTCTCATGTTTGAAAAATTACGAGTATCTCCCCGAATGCTATAATTACAGTGGTTAAAACATCTTCTTCGTCTTAGTAAAATAACTCTTTTACCCTTCATTATAAATTACACGTACCCCTTGAAGTTAAAAATTTTTCAAATTACAGACATATTCCCTAAGGACAATTGCCCACTTCAATTTTTTTATTTTATTTTTCATTTATAACTAGACCTCTACGTCTTAATATTTATTCAAATAAAATATTTTCAATATTTAAAGACACTTTTGATCATAGAAAAAACTATATTTGGAATTCAAATTTTGAGTCCATGCATGATATATTATACTTAATTAGATTTAAATATCAGTTAGGATCATTATCTTTTCTTCTTCTAAATCTTCACTCAAATATGTTATGTTTTACCGTAAAAATATTCATGATAACTTTTAAAATAGATTATATATATATATATATATATATGACAATTGTTTCATATATATGATAATTAAAAGATTGGCAAAATTACATTTTCAGTCATGTAATTTTAGGTCGTTAGCCGTTTTGGTCCTATAACTTACTTCGTTTGCACATTTAATCTTTTTTTTTTTGACAAATTTAGTCAAACACATATCATATTTGGTCCTTTTTTGGCAAATTTAGTCCTGTATTGATAAATTTGGTCCTGATAACATATAATTACAGGGGAAAAAAAAAGAGATCTACTCGAATAAGAATGGAACCAAAATTGTCAATACATGATTAAATTTGCTAAAAAATGACTAAATGTAAGATGTTGAGGACTAAATTCGTAAAAAAAAAAAAGGACTAAATGTGTAAATGGATTAAGTTACAGGACCAAAAGTGCTAAGGACCTATAGTTACAGAATCAAAAATGTAATTTTACCTTAAAGATTCATGATAACTTTGAAAATAGATTATATATATATATATATACAGTTGTTTCATATATATGATTATCATAACCATGTAATCACGCTAATTAATTTTCCTACAAAGAATAAAAGAATATCAAAATGAAAATATAAGTGATGTATGCAATTGGATTATTAAATTTTAAAAGTTTAGATTGAAGTAATTTAGAATATACTTGTTAATACTATGGCATGCCATGTTTAATTTTAGTACAAGTTAGAAAGGAAACATTAAATTTTTACATATAAGTATAAAGTAGATAAATTTCAAATGATTTTGTATATGTTAGCTGCATTTGATCAAACTCTAAGTGAGGCTTATGTAATTATCAAACAATTGAATTAGACAACTCAGGAATAAAATTAAATTTTCATTCAATTTTTATGTTGATATCAACAATTTTTTGTTAATATCGTTAATTGAAAGTCCGGTCAATTTGTTAGATAAATAGCAAAGGATAATAAAATTAGATGTAATTTCATAAACTCGAGGTGATTTACATGTAATTAGATCAAATGTCAAGAGAGTGCATTATAATTATCTCTAACTATAAACTACATTTCCAAATAAAACAGTTTTCAAATGATTTTAAATATGAGTATAAATTATCTAAATTAGTTTAGAAATTTATACAGGTTAGCATCACTATCTGGGATGATTGCAATTTTGGTTCTCAAACAAAGTCACTTATACAGTTTTGGTCCTCAAATAATTTGATGTTGCAGTTTAATTTGGTCCTCAAACTATTATTTTTTTGATATTTTCAATCCTTTCGTTAATAATACCGTTAAAGTCAACGGAAGTTTCATTTGAAGGGGAAAAACTAGACATCATCTGTGATGTCCGTAGAATTTTATTCATAATCAAGGGGCTAATTAGTAATTATTAAGAAAATTTAATTTAATTATAAGTCATAGGTTGAAATTATAAATATATTAAAACTTGAAGGGACTAAATTGGAACCTTATTAAATATTTGTAGTCAAATTATATATATATAGAAGTTGAGAGACTAAATTACAATATTAATAAAATTATTAAAAAAAAAAAGAAGAAAAGAAGAGAGATGAATATATAATCGGCCAGCACGTGGCTGACCATCATTCACCTATATAAATATATATAATGTTATTAGCTTACTACTTAAGTAAGCAAAAACATACAAATCAAAACACACAATTACACATATTAAATGTGTTTACTTCGGACGGATAAACAGGTTAGTATTTTTTTTACTATAAATTATAAATTAATTATTATATTAACATTGTTTAATTAGTGCATTTATTAAATATGATTTGTACTATTCGATTTACTATTTAATCGAAAAATTTATTGAATTTGAGCATTTATACAAATTAGTGTTCGGGTATATATTTAATTGGACTAGAATATTATAGCTAATGACATAAAATTATGTAACCTACTAGATTTAGTAGTTGTTATAATGGACTATTCAAATTGATCGGGTTTATTAACCAAATATATAATTGGATGTATCGGTGTTTAAATAATTATCATTATAGTAAAGAATTGGTAGAAATTAATAGGGATAGTAGGGAATTATATTTGAGAAATATTAGGAAAATTGTATTTGAGAAAATTATAATTATTAAAAAGAAATATGATATATTTGTAGTAATTTCAATTACGGATGGTATAAAGGATAATAATTATAAAAACATGAGGGGTTTGATAGAATAAGCTTTTATGAGTTAATAGATAAATTGGATGCATACCGGGGGAGTTTATAGCGTCTAAAATTTAGACGAGAAAGGAATGGAGGTTTGAATTTTAATATAAATGAAATATTAAAAGATTGATATAAAATATACGCATATATTTAGTAATTTCAGTCGTAACTTACGTTATTTTCAATATATATGATTATACATATTATAACGCATTATAGGACACGAGGATAAAGTAGAAGACTAATCAACTCCTACTAGCATAATCGTTTTGGGATCGAGGTAAGTATAGTTAATTGAATTTATATATATATATATATGTATATATATGTGTTATATATATATATGGATACATATTCTTGTGTTGTATACGAAATTGTGAATTGTTGGCTATTTGTTTGGATTATTTGTTATTCTGTGAATTTGTCGTTATGTGATTATATGTGGTTATGTTGTTCGGAATTTAGAAGGATGGTGATATGCATTATATGTGATTCTTAAATGAAATTGAATGTTGAAGTTACGGGTGGGGATTTGATTGTTGAATGACAATGAGTGAGGAGAATATTGTGAACTGAGATAAGTAATGGCTTACCTAACTGGAGGGCATACTGCAATGGCTTATGGTGATATGATTAATGACGAGCTGTGTGCTGTCATTGATCGAGGGAGATGATGTAACATATCGTACGAGCTGTGTGTTGTGTGATATGATGAATGATGGGATATCATACGAGCTGTGTGCTGTGTGGTATCATTGATTTTGGGGTATCATACGAGCTGTGTGCTGTGTGGTACCGAGAAAAAAAAGATATTATGATTGAGGGATGATAGCCGGCATAGACCATTGAGTGATGCACTCCAGCATGGGTAAGCAGGGCCCTAAGGAAATAAACAATAAAGTTGAGTATTATGTGTAATTTGATATATGATTGTTGGTATATGTTATTTCTTATATTGTCGTATTGCATGATACTCGTTTTATTATGTATGTGCGTGTATATGTATAAGTCAGTTAGCTATACTTATTGAGTAGGCAGCTCATCCCTTGCCAATATTTTTCAGGAGATAGATCACGGTGAACTAGCTACATAAAATTGGAAGTCGAGAAATGGATCTGAATAGGTGGGTCAGCCGTGACATCTGAAGCCGAGGGTTCTGTCTATATAATTATTAAACCTCTAGCCTTTCGTCGGGTTTGCATTTTGGATTCTGTTATAGTTTGAAACTTTCATCTTTTGGAGTTTTGTACATAAGTATATCGGTGGCCTAGTAAATATAAACTTTTGATGATACTATCGTGATTTAAGATATATTTATAGATTTATATTATATCGAGAGAAAAATAGGATTTATCTTATTAGTTTAAAATAGAAAATCTTATAAGACAACTTATAATTTCGAAGAGTATAATGATTAGTAACGATAAAGTGTTGTGCCGTAGGGGGTGTCACATTGGGTGGTATCAGAGCAGGTTTACGTTTCTAGGGTGATAAGTTGACTGTGGGATGTGTTTATTGATTAAATTGCTTAATGTAGGATGGCTTCTCAAGGTGAACGTGCTGACCCAGTAGCTAGTAGAGAAGAGTCAGTGGAGTCCGCAGAGGGCTCCGTTGCACCTGCAAGTGCAGGTGGAGTTGGGGTAGGTCGAGAGGGTGTTGGTGTTGATGCTCCAATTCCTCCTGGTGGTGCTCCAGCGGTAGGGTTACCACCAGAGTATGCACAGATCCTCCGGATGGCCTTGGAGGCCCAAGCCCAAGCTCAAGCACAGTTTCTTGCACAGGCATATGTACCAGCCCCAGTGCCAGCACAAGTGGTTCCTACAGTTGACCGTAATTATGAGAGGATTAGAAAGATGGGAGCTACAGAATTCGAGGGTACCTTGGACCTAGAGGTTGCTGAAAAATGGTTGGAAAAGACCGAAGATGTGATGAACTTGGTGAACTGTACTCCAGAAAATCGACTTAAGTACGTTGTTTCCTTATTCACGGGGAATGCACTGATTTGGTGGAGGTCAGTAAAGAGGGCATATGAGCCACGAGAGATAACTTGGGCCGAATTTCAGAAAGAGTTTGATGATAAATACAGACCTAAGATGTACCAAGACAAGAAGAAGATGGAGTTTTTAAACTTAATACAAGGGGATGATCAGACAGTGGCTGAGTATGAGATTCGTTTTGCCGCATTAGCCAAGTACGCACCAGAAGCAGTAGCTACACAGGAGGACCGATGTTACCGATTTGAACAGGGTTTACGACCTGAGATTAGGAAGGGCCTTGCAGTTAGAATTACGAACTTTAAAACTCTCATTGAGTCAGCAGTTCGGATGGAAGAGGCAGTGACTGCAGAGAAAAAGAAAGGAGAAGAGAAGAGAAAGTCAACATATACGACAGGGGAGTCCAGTAGATTGACCAAGAGGGGCACCGGCCGTTCATTTTCAGCAGAGGGTGGAAGTTTCGCACGTGGTGGTTCCGCTTTTCGAGGAGGTAGTGGATCGAGATTTGGTGGATCAGTGGGCGTTAACAGGGGATCAGTAGAACGCAGTTCATCTAGTTTGCCTTCTATTGGATCAGGTAGAGGAGCTGGACAGAGTTATGGTAGGGGGCTAACCTTTATACCGAGTTGTCCTACTTGTGGAAGACGACATCTGGGTACATGTTGGGGACCTAGCGCTATACCTAAAATTTGTTATAACTGCGGGGGTAGAGGACACATGTCGAGAGATTGTCCCAGCCAGACTATCGGTACTGCAGGTATGAGTGGAGGTTCAGCCAATGGGACTCAGAGTCAAAGCAGTATAGGGAGCAATGCTCGTGGAGTTGAGAGAGGTAGAGGTAGAGGCAGGGGCAGAGGCACTGATAATAGAGATGGTAGCCATACTACTGGGGGGAGTACGAGGGGACCGGGAGCACAAGCAACTCAGAGACAGACTCAAGCAAGAATATATAACATGACTAGGGAAGAAGCTCCAGCCTCAAATGACGTGATATCAGGTACGATCTTATTATTTGATGTTGAGGCATATGTTTTTAATTGACCCCGGCTCTACGCATTCATATATATCTTCAGAATTTGTATCTAAAATACCTGGTGAGAATAGCCCTCTGGGATATAATTTGATGGTTCATTTGCCTATGGAGGGGGTGTAATAGTGAATAATGTTAGAAAGGGGAGTTTAGTGAGGATTGGTGACGTAAACTTACCTGTAGATCTGATGGTGATGGATCTGAAGGAGTTTGATGTAATCTTGGGGATGGATTGGTTAGCGCAACATAAGGCAGTGGTTGACTGTTATAAGAAGGAAGTGATGATTGAATCTTCTGGCAAGCCAAAAGTAGTATTTGTGGGAGATCAACAAGTAGTACCAGTCTGTGTAATATCGGCTATTGAGGCGAGACGATTAATGTTAGAAGGGTGTGAGGCATATTTAGCTCATGTGATAGACACCGAAAAGATTAGTCCCACACTGGAAGAAATCCCTGTAGTGAGAGATTTTCCTGAAGTGTTTCCTGACGACCTACCAGGTTTGCCACCGCATAGGGAAGTGGACTTTACTATAGAAACCCTCCCAGGAGTTGCCCCGATTTCTATTGCACCGTATAGAATGGCGCCAGTGGAATTACAAGAACTTAAAAAGCAAATAGAAGAATTATTGGAGAAAGGATTTATCAGACCAAGTACTTCACCGTGGGGAGCACCAGTGTTATTTGTGAAAAGAAAGACGGTAGTATGAGGTTGTGCATCGATTACCGCCAATTGAATAGGGTGACCGTGAAGAATAAATATCCATTACCGAGAATCGATGATTTATTAGACCAGTTGAAGGGAGCCACTATATTTTCAAAGATTGATTTGAGGTCTGGGTATTGGCAGTTGAGGATAGCAGAGAAAGATATACCAAAAACAGCTTTTCGCACTCGTAATGGGCACTATGAGTTCCTGGTGATGCCATTTGGGTTAACAAATGCACCGGCAGCGTTCATGGCATTAATGAATCGTACATTCCAAGAGTACTTGGACCAGTTTGTGATAGTCTTTATAGATGACATCTTGGTGTATTCGAGAAATAGGGAAGAGCATGAACAACATTTGGGAATAGTGTTGCAGATTTTGAAGGAAAAAGAGTTGTATGCTAAGCTAAGCAAGTGTGAATTTTGGGTAAATCAGGTGGTTTTCTTAGGGCATATGATATCGGGTGATGGGGTTATGCCTGCCCTGCAAAAGTGAAGGCTGTTATGGAATGGAGAGTACCGAAGAATACGACGGAAGTTCGAAGTTTCTTGGGATTAGCTGGGTATTACAGGCGTTTTGTCGAGGGCTTTTCCTTAATTGCAGGTCCTTTGACTAAGTTATTGAGGAAAGGGGTACCATTCCATTGGACTGAACAATGTCAGCAGAGTTTTGATGAGCTAAAGAAAAGATTGACATCGACTCCAATTTTGGTTTTACCGTCTGGCAGTGGTGGATATGTGGTATACACGGATGCGTCGAAACAAGGTTTGGGGTGTGTCTTAATGCAAAATGGGAAGGTAATTGCTTATGCATCTCGTCAGCTGAGGACCCATGAGTTAAATTATCCCACGCATGATTTGGAGTTAGCAGCGATTGTGCATGCATTGAAGATTTGGAGACATTATTTGTACGGAGAACGATTTCAGATCTTCACCGACCATAAGAGCTTGAAATATATTTTAACGCAGAAGGAATTGAATTTGAGACAAAGAAGATGGATAGAGTTGCTAAAGGATTATGAATGCACTATTGATTATCATCCGGGAAAAGCAAATGTAGTAGCAGACGCATTAAGTAGAAAGAGTTCAAGCACCTTAGCCAGTTTGGGGAGTCATGATCTGACATTGTTATTGGAGATGAGATCTCTGAATACGAAAGTAGAGGTTGATCAGATAGCAAGTTTGTTGGCGACTTTGCAGCTTAAGCCGAACCTTGTGGATACAATTAGAGAAGCGCAGACTCGAGATCCTTTCTTATTACGGATGTTGGAGAGAATGAAACATGGTAAGAAACCAAATTTTTCAGTAAGGGGTGATGGAGTGATAGTGAATGGAGGACGGGTTTGTGTACCTGATGTGGATGGATTACGGGAAGAGATTTTACGGGAAGCTCACAATGCACCATACGCAATGCATCCTGGTACCGTGAAGATGTATCGAGACTTAAAACCATATTATTGGTGGCAGACAATGAAGAAAGATGTGGCAGAATTTGTGGGTAAATGTATGACGTGTCAACAAGTAAAGGCAGAACATCAGGCGCCAGTAGGTAAACTTCAACCTTTATCTATACCAAAGTGGAAGTGGAGAAGATCACTATGGATTTTGTTGTAGGGTTGCCTCGTACGCTCAGAAAGCATGACGCTATTTGGGTAATTGTGGATAGACTGACGAAATCAGCTCATTTCTTGCCTGTACGCCAAAGTGATTTTTGGATAAGTTAGCTGAGTTATACGTTTCCGAAATCGTAAGACTACATGGTGTGCCTATATCTATTGTGTCAGATAGAGATCTTCGATTCACCTCATGTTTTTGGGAAAGCTTACAAAGGGCGTTGGGCACAAAATTGCATTTCAGTACCGCATTTCATCCGCAGACAGATGGACAGTCCGAAAGAACGATTCAGACTCTGGAGGATATGATGAGGGCGTGTACGATGGAGTTTAAGGGTAATTGGGATGATCACTTACCATTGATGGAGTTTGCATATAACAACAGTTTTCATTCTAGCATTGGTATGGCCCCATATGAAGCTTTATATGGAAGAAAATGTCGAAGTCCAGTATATTGGGATGTTGAGGGATTACGACAGCTAGAAGGGCCGGAACTAGTACAACAAACGATGGAGAAGGTACAGACAGTTAAGAAATGTTTGAAAGCAGCCCAAGATCGTCAGAAAAGTTATGTTGACAAACATCGAAGGGAGATGGAATATGAAATTGGCGAGAAAGTCTTCCTGAAAGTATCTCCGTGGAAGGGAATATTGAGATTTGGTAAGCAAGGAAAGTTGAGTCCGAGGTATATTGGGCCGTATGAAATTATTGAAAGAATCGGACCATTAGCGTATCGACTAGCACTGCCAGCAGAGTTGTCGCAGATACACGATGTGTTTCATGTTTCGATGCACGACGATATCGATCAAATCCTAGCCATGTTATCCGTGAACCGGAGATAGAGATTTCCGAGGAGTTGACATATGTGGAAGAGCCAATAGAAATTTTGGACAGAAAAGTAAGAAAAGTAAGAAATAAGGAGATCCCTATGGTAAAGGTGAGGTGGAGTCATCACTCCCCAAGAGAAGCCACTTGGGAAGTTGAGGAGCATATGAGAGAAAAGTACCCCTATTTATTTCCAGAGACGGGTAAGTTAATTAAATTTCGAGGACGAAATTTTTATTAGGAGGGGAGAATTGTGATGTCCGTAGAATTTTATTCATAATCGAGGGGCTAATTAGTAATTATTAAGAAAATTTAATTTAATTATAAGTCATAGGTTGAAATTATAAATATATAAAAACTTGAAGGGACTAAATTGGAACCTTATTAAATATTTGTGGTCAAATTATATATATATAGAAGTTGAGAGACTAAATTACAATATTAATAAAATTATTAAAAAAAAAAAGAGAAAAGAAGAGAGATGAATATATAATCGGCCAGCACGTGGCTGACCATCATTCACCTATATAAATATATATAATGTTATTAGCTTACTACTTAAGTAAGCAAAAATATACAAATCAAAACACACAATTACACATAGTAAATGTGTTTACTTCGGACGGAAACAGGTTAGTATTTTTTTTACTATAAATTATAAATTAATTATTATATTAACATTGTTTAATTAGTGCATTTATTAAATATGATTTGTACTATTCGATTTACTATTTAACCGAAAAATTTATTGAATTTGAGCATTTATACAAATTAGTGTTCGGGTATATATTTAATTGGACTAGAATATTATAGCTAATGACATAAAATTATGTAACCTACTAGATTTAGTAGTTGTTATAATGGACTATTCAAATTGATCGGGTTTATTAACCAAATATATAATTGGATGTATCGGTGTTTAAATAATTATCATTATAGTAAAGAATTGGTAGAAATTAATAGGGATAGTAGGGAATTATATTTGAGAAATATTAGGAAAATTGTATTTGAGAAAATTATAATTATTAAAAAGAAATATGAGATATTTGTAGTAATTTCAATTACGGATGGTATAAAGGATAATAATTATAAAAACATGAGGGGTTTGATAGAATAAGCTTTTATGATTAATAGATAAATTGGATGTATACCGGGGGAGTTTATAGCGTCTAAAATTTAGACGAGAAAGGAATGGAGGTTTGAATTTTAATATAAATGAAATATTAAAAGATTGATATAAAATATACGCATATATTTAGTAATTTCAGTCGTAACTTACGTTATTTTCAATATATATTGATTGTACGTATTATAACGCATTATAGGACACGAGGATAAAGTAGAAGACTAATCAACTCCTACTAGCATAATCGTTTTGGGATCGAGGTAAGTATAGTTAATTGAATTTATATATATATATATATATGTATATATATGTGATATATATATATGGATACATATTCTTGTGTTGTATACGAAATTGTGAGTTGTTGGCTATTTGTTTGGATTATTTGTTATTCTGTGAAGTTGTCGTTATGTGATTATATGTGGTTATGTTGTTCGGAATTTAGAAGGATGGTGATATGCATTATATGTGATTCTTAAATGAAATTGAATGTTGAAGTTACGGGTGGGGATTTGATTGTTGAATGACAATGAGTGAGGAGAATATTGTGAACTGAGATAAGTAATGGCTTACCTAACTGGAGGGCATACTGCAATGGCTTATGGTGATATGATTAATGACGAGCTGTGTGCTGTCATTGATCGAAGGAGATGGTGTAACATATCATACGAGCTGTGTGTTGTGTGATATGATGAATGATGGGATATCATACGAGCTCTGTGCTGTGTGGTATCATTGATTTTGGGGTATCATACGAGCTGTGTGTTGTGTGGTACCGAGAAAAAAAAAACAGATATTATGATTGAGGGGATGATAGCCGGCATAGACCATTGAGTGATGCACTCCAGCATGGGTAAGCAGGGCCCTAAGGAAATAAACAATAAAGTTGAGTATTATGTGTAATTTGATATATGATTGTTGGTATATGTTATTTCTTATATTGTCGTATTGCATGATACTCGTTTTATTATGTATGTGCGTGTATATGTATAAGTCAGTTAGCTATACTTATTGAGTAGGCAGCTCATCCCTTGCCAATATTTTTTCAGGAGATAGATCACGGTGAACTAGCTACATTAAATTGGAAGTCGAGAAATGGATCTGAATAGGTGGGTCAGCCGTGACATCTGAAGCCGAGGGTTCTGTCTATATAATTATTAAACCTCTAGCCTTTCGTCGGGTTTGCATTTTGGATTCTGTTATAGTTTGAAACTTTCATCTTTTGGAGTTTTGTACATAAGTATATCGGTGGCCTAGTAAATATAAATTTTTGATGATACTATCGTGATTTAAGATATATTTATAGATTTATATTATATCGAGAGAAAAATAGGATTTATCTTATTAGTTTAAAATAGAAAATCTTATAAGACAACTTATAATTTCGAAGAGTATAATGATTAGTAACGATAAAGTGTTGTGCCGTAGGGGGTGTCACATCATCCTTCCATTTTGTGAAAAAATTCAAGCTTTGGTCCAATGCACCCATTTCCCCCATTTTTCTTCGACCTTCAAGAGTAAAAAAAAACCAAAAAAATGAATTTAAGCAGCAAATTTTCTATATAATCTTAACAAAAATCTGTCAATAACCTATATTTATTGTCTTTCTTTTTTATTTTTCTAATCTATGGATAAAATAAATTAAATATGATAAAGCAATATTATAAAGACAATAAAGCCAATATGATAAAGACAATAAATAAATATGATCAAGTCAATATTTTGCGTGTACACGTATATTGCTGGGATTACGTTATACACAAAACAGGTTATTGACAATGTTTTGTTAAGATTAAATAGAAAATTTGTTGCTTAAATTTATTTATTTTTCTCTCTTGAAGCTCGAAAAAAATTGAGGAAATGGGTGCACTGGACCAAAGCTCGAAAAATACCACAAAATGGGAGGGAAATGGCTATTTTTCCCGCTTCGAATGAAACTTTCGTTAACTTTTATAGTATTATTAATGGAAGGACTAAAAACGCCAAAAAAAATAACAGGTTGAGGACCAAAACTGTAACCTCAAATTATTTGAGGACTAAAACTATATAAGGGACTTTGTTTGAGAACAAAAATTATTTTTAGGGTAAATTACATCTACCTTCCCTGAGATTTGGCATAATTACAAGAACCCCCTCGTTGTTTGAAAAATTATAAATACCCCCCTGAGGTTTGTAACCGTCTAATAAATAACCCATTTCCATCAATTTTTATGAGTGAACTAACCAACATGCCCTTATGCATTGAATTATTTTTATTTAATTCTTAAAATTTCTTTGGACTACAATGTGCAGGGAGAAGTTTCTTAAGTTTTTTACACAGATGAGCAATAATGCAATTTGTCTTGGCCGATTTTTTTATAATTTTAATAAAAAATTCAAGGGCAAAATGGTCAATTTCAGGCCTTTGATTAAAAATTTAAAAAAACTCAAGAGGGTATTTGTAATTTTTCAAACAACGAGGAGATATTTGTAATTATGTCAAATCGTAGGGGAGATAGATATAATTTACCCTCATTTTTATCCCTCACTATGTTCTCTAATTACAATAGAAGAAAAGGATAATTCTGTTGCAAAATTTTCGGGTTCTTATATTTCACTATATAAGCTATTTGAATTTTATTAGGGGCAAATAGGCTCTATATATAACAATCCCCACCTGGGACCTGTTTGTCTTTATTTCAACTCCATACATAAAAAAAAAAAAAAAAAAAAAAAAAAAAAAAAAAGTATCAACTCCATACACATACAAGAGTTTTTTGCTGGGTAGCGACGAGAAGGGGTGAACGTCGGGTTGGATAATGCAGGTTTGGATAGTTTAGATTGGATACTCGAACTTTCGGATAGCTATTTTAGCTACCCGATTCCAACTCGAACTTTATGAGTACTCCACTTGATCCGAGTAGAATGCGGCGGTCCTGAAAGGTCTAGAGTTGCGATCTCAACAAAAACTGCTCTACGTAGAATGTGGTGATCCCTCGAGGTCTAGAGTTGCATTCTCAACAAATTTACAGATGTGAGGTTAGGTCTCTTAGAAAAAAGAAGCATTTTAGGTTAGTCGCGATGGTCCTTATTTAAGACACTCCGATGCTTAAGTCAACTTAAGTTCGAGATGATAATATGCGAGTTGGAGTATTAAATATGGTAAAAAATAATTAATGTGTCATACCATAAATGCAGTGGGTTGGGTATATTTATAGGGTCAAATGTGCACACTTGCATGGTCCATGTGACATAATCTCAAGGTATGAGCTGTCAGAAAATCTATAATCTAGATTCTACGTCCATTGAGCAGGTCGTTGTAGCGGGTCGGGTTTCGCAACTCTACTCGAAGTCAAAAGAAGTGGATCTTGAATAAATAGCGCATTTTTTCAATTGTCTAGAAATAATTTTATCCTTTAGCCAGGTACATTTCCATCACCACTATTCGGTAGCCGTCTTTCTTTTTTTTTTGAAAAAAAAAAAAAGTGATGCTAAATGTAAACAATGAAATTCTGAATGAATCATTCTGAAGATTATGCTATGAAAAACAATCCAAAATTAGTTGAATGGCTTCTTCTCGAAAAACAGAGGTTGTTTCGACAGCCTCTGTTTTGCTCTGTTTTTCTTTTTATGTTTATAGTTTATTAAACTTTTAGTTTTGAGTTTATAAATCATAAATATTTAAATATATTATTAAATAAATAATAAAGAAGAGGAAAATAATAAAACAACTACTACTTTGTGTCACACTGACACACTCTATGCGTGTACAACTTCTATAATAATATTTAAAATAAAATACATATATATAAAATTTTATTATTTAATAAAGTATATACAAAATAATAAAAATATATTAAATTGATAAGAAAATGGTGACAAAAAATGAATTAAGATTAAAAAAAACTATTAAAAGATAATAGGGGAATGGGAAGTTAGAAGAGAAAATAAAAATAAAAAATATATATATAAAAAAACAGACCAAAAAGGGAAGAGATATCAAAGAGGTGTTCTCCCTTAATATATATATATATATATATAACTAGTAATTTTGGCACACCCTATGTGTGTGAAACTATTATAAATATTATTTAAAATAAAATCCTTGCAAAATATTTATTACTTAATAAAATATATAAAAAAATAATAAATTAGTATTAAGTTTATAAAAAAAGATGATAAAAAAAGATGAAAAAAATTTAAATAAAAAGAAATAATGGAAGAATGGGAATTTAGGTGAAAAATAATGGGGGAGGGGGAAGTTAGATGAAAAAATTAAATATAAAAAGAAAAACAAAAAGATAAAAAATGAGAGAGACACCAAAAACGTGCTCTCCCTTAATAATAAGGTATATATATATATATAATATAGATATAGTCTAGATCCTAACCTTTGAATTTGATAATCTATTTTCATCCTCTATTTGTGATACTTTTATTTTGTGGGAGAAGAGAAAAATAAAAGAAGAAATAAAAAGGGATTTTTGTTGGGAAGAAGAAGAAGTAGAATGCCGATGAGGCCTAATTCAATTGGCGAAGCTGAACCCCCATGACTATAATAGTAATTGTTGATTAGATATAGTCATCTAGTATTTATAATTAGTATATAATTATTATAAGTGTCTGTAGTCTTTAGATATTGATGATAGAAATAAATTTACTCAATAAATAATAGTTCATTGTTTTTATTTAAAAAAAAATAGAATATTTTTGTTGGGAGGGAACAAGGAGGATGAGTTGGAGGAAGAAAGAGGCGGAAATAGAAACTTCTAAACCCTAATCAAATATCTCCCTGAACATATTTTATATTTTTTTAAAAATACATTCGGGGTACCCAATCAAGTAATTCGGGTAAAATTTTTCTACTCGAACCAAATTATTTAATATTAATTATTAATATATGATTATTATTGTTGTTAGATTGATGAGCGTAATACTTAAAAAAAGTAAATCAAAAATGCTTTAATTGTGTTTTCATTTGGGCCGGACATTCCAAAAGAAATTGAGGGCTGAAAAAATATAAAGGCCGAATTTGGCATTCCAAATTTTTAGCCTAATGACAAAAGAATCAAAAGGTTCTAATACGGGGCTTACATATAAAATAGCATTCGAAATTTTATAAAATATTCCCAAATGTTTAATAACTTCAATGATGATTGAGAATATTCGTGCCTCTCTTAATCGGGTCATATCGATTTTGTTCTGATCCAATTTGAATATGGATGTATATCGATACATAATGATCACATGATTGAGAATATTCGCGCCTCTCTAATCGGGTCATATCAATTCGGTTCTGATCCAATTTGAATATGGGTATATATCGACACATAATGATCACATGATTATTTATAGACTAATGGTTCACGTGAAATTATACAGCTTGAAAATATTAACAAACACTAGTCATTTGTGCTCAAAGTACAACTTCTGGTACTCTAAGGGTATGATTGGTAGGAGAGAATGGGTTAAGAATGGAATGAATATTCAATCTTATTCCAAAAACATATTTGGTATAATTTAGGAATAGCAATAACCACTCCTTTGGGAATGCCCATTCCCATGAGTATGGTATTAGGCATTTCCCCACTCACCATGGTTTTAACTATTCTCAATAGATTGGGAATTGATTTATATATATATATATATATATATATATATTGCTAAAATAACTTTTAATAAAATTATAGTTGCAAGATTTATAGCCACAAAATTATATATTATTTTGAATATATTAAATAAAATTAATATCAATATAAAATATTTAAATATGTGTTATCGAAATATAAAATATATAATATAACAAATAAATTCTCAAATATTCTATTAAATATAATATAAAATTATTAACATCTTTATAGGCATTTTACCAAATATAAATATAAGTTAATCATTTACCAAATAATAAGTTTTATTAAAAGAATTTAAATATATGAAAACGTCTAACAATATATATATATATTATAAACTTATAATTAATTTAATATTTCAACATAATATTTCTTATGTCATTAATGAGACATAGCTTAGTTGTTCTTTATTTTAATTTTTAAGTTTCATTATTTAGAAAATATGTAAATGAGTAATTTGAAAAATTTTGATTCAATTCCTTTCTTCATTCCTTTGGTATACCAAACATAGGAATGACATACCAAAATCATTCTATTCATACTTTTATTCAATTTCTAATTTCATTCCATTCCCACTCAATTCCATTCTTATATACCAATCATGCCCTAAGTATTCTCACGACTACAATCTTGCTAGCTTAAGCATTGAAAGACTATAACTAAAATCCTCATAATGTTGTTCCCACGTGTTTCTTTCTTGTAAAACACGCAATCGGATCTACGACTACCTCACCTGAGCACTTTTGAAAATATTCCCGAAATAGATTTAACCTTAAATACGCCTTCCAAATCCAGAAGCCCAATACGTTCATTTTGACATTATCAATAGTGTCAGTCTGATACATTCATTATCAAAAATAAAAATTAAAAAATTAAAAAAAAATAATAATAATATTAATAATAAATTGAATTATTCCCAACATTATAAATGAATACAACTTAAAAACTTTGAAAAATTAATACCATTAATCATTGTTCAATAAACTAACATAATATTTTAAGTTTTAACCACCGTTAATTATATTGCCATGGTCTTAGCTATAGTCACTTACCATTATTCTTAGTTAATTATACTTAATGTTTTGATCTTACTTAATTAAACAATAACCAATAGTAGCTGCAAATACATGATTAATTAATATTGATCATGATTTTTGACTTGTCACCAAAATAATTAATTATGATAAAAAAAGTCATACTTTTCTTTATTTTTTTAATCAATTTCTTTTCTTTTGTTTTTTATAAATCTTTTTATCAATTTCTTCTGGCAGCAATGAAGCTCTTTTCCTCCTATGCATGCAATTTTATATTCAAGTTATGAGAAAACAGCCAAAAATACATTTTATATTTGGAGTGAATTTTTGTTTGTTTGCAAAACGGTCCACAACAACCCAAAATATGATTTCCCACTTTTTAGTTTGACTAAACCAAACTTAAAAATTAAAATCAATGAAAGTGATTTTATTTTACATTATATTTTTTTCCTACACTTTGAGTAAAAATTGATTTTGGTCCCTAAATATTTTGAGGTGACGATTTTAGTCCCTAAACCTTATAAATTATTACAATTTTATCCAACAGTTAAAATTAGAATTAAAAATAAAGGAGTTGGAGAACACGGCCGTGTTCCAGAGTTTTTATTTCCCTGCCATCCGTACAAGCTCGTCATGCTGAATCGCATTCGTCGAGATGTTCTTCACACTTTCTATGATCTTCTCCATCTACGCATACCTCAGGACCCCTTTAGCATCCGCCACGCTCAAGCCAAACCTTGCCTCCTCCTTTGCTGGTGGTGGAGTCGAAGGCGGAGGTGGTGGGATCAGAACGTCGAGGCGGACGCGATGGTCGTGTTCTCCAACTCCGTTAGTTTTAAACTCATTTTTAATGGTTGGATCAAAATATAATTATAAGTTGTAAAGATTATGGACCTCAATTTGTAAAGATTATGGACCTCAAAATGTTTAGGGATCAAAATTAATTTGACCCAAAATATAGGGACCAAAAATATAATGTACCCGCCAACTAACATCCCACTTTTGATTCCCAATTATTGCTTAAATTAGTTAAATGTATATTTCTATATTAATGCAACTATTAAAAAAATAGTGCAAATTATTATTTATAAGGTAGGTGAGAATTATATACTTCGTTTATGTAAACTATATAATGTGTAATCTTAATTATCTTTGCTAAAATAGCATCATCTCTTAATACTTTAAGAAGTTCAAAATAATGAAATTTATTGAGACGGATTTATTTCAGTCACATGACTAAGATTGTTGGATGTAGTTGTGCGTCTTATATTGGTTGTAAGTGAAGAGTTTGTATGGTTTATAAGCCCTAAAGATTTCTCTTCTTAATGAGATGTACTTTTAAGATAAAATTGTAAGGTTTATGCGAAATCAAAGTAAATAATACCTCACATAATGAGATTTCAATTATGTGCATGCCGCATCAAGATTTTGAATATGGAATGTAGTTGGTTTTCAGAGTACGTTTGAGTCATTCAATATTAAAAATTTTGAAAAAGAGTTTTCAGAAACACTTTTAGGATTATTTTTTTTTAGTAATTACTAGTCATCGTTGTACGTAGTTCTCGCGGACATATAAAAAAGAGAAGTGGTTTGAGATGAAAAGGAAAAAGGAATTTGTAAAAAAAAAAAAAAAAAAAACAAATCATTGTGTTGGGGGATGACAAAGAAAGGAGTCCGTGAGAAGAAAGGAACATAAATGAAGTTAGAAAGTAAAAATAAATTGTAATTTTGAGTTTATTAAATATATGAAAGTTTATGAAAAAAAAAACATGGAGAATTAATATGAGAGAGAAACATATAGTAATAGGTTGAGAGGACAAAAAAATAGTGTAACTATGAGATTATTAAAAAATATTAAAATTGATATTCTCTGAATTTGTAACTATGAGATTACCAAAATTTCTTTTAAGGAAAGTAATGCATTAAAGGATATATTTGAGTATTCAAAAATTGGTACGTCAAAATATTTTCTTTTAGGGTTAATTATACTTAGAGTCCCTCTAAAAATATAAAATTACACTTCCTTCTATACAAGTTTCAAAATTACAATTAAAATGTACCCCCTCCGAAAATTCACCATTTACACTTGACCTCCTTTCGTTAGGGTTTGAACAAAATATATAGGCGTCTTAAAAAAGTTACATAAATTCTTTATTTTACCCCTCATTTAATATTCATTTACAAAATTTTTATACTTGTAAGGGGGTAAATGTAATATATATATATATATATATATATATATGAAGTTAAAATGGTGTAATTGAATAAGCTATTGTTTTCAAATTATAACTATTGGATAGAAAGTAATCATATATAGATGAATGAAAAAACTAGTCATCTTTTGATGTTCTTTTTACTTCCTATATATGGAGTGAGATTAACATCATTGTTACATCTATTTTTTGAAAATGTCTCAAGTACTTCCGCTTCAAGAATTATATGCAACAATTGTATTCATCTCACCCCATACATAAGAAATATAAACAAGTACACAAAAATGACTTGTTTTTTCAGTCATAAACGGCTAATTTTTGTCCAATGGCTATGATTCGGGACCTTTTGATTTATATATATATATATATATTACATTTGCCCCTTTATAAGTATAAAATATTAAATGGGAATAAATAAGGAGTAAAATTGGACATTTATGTCAAACAAATTTTGTTGATGTCCGCATTTTTCATCTAAACCCTACAAAAAGGAGTCATGTGTAAACAGAGAATTTTTTGAGGGGGTGCAAAGGTAATTTTGAAATTTTTTAAAAGAAAGTATAATTTCATATTTTGAGAGAATCTAAGTGTAATTAACCCATTCTTTCATAATAATATATATAAATGAATTTTTTTTCATCACTTCACTTAAAAACGTTGAAAAATATGACATCCAAAACTATGTGTAATTATTAATAGGGTTAAATACACTTTAATCGCCCCAATTATTTTTTAGGTAACATTCACCCTAGTGTAACACTTACCCTTTTAGGACTAAATATTTGAACAAAATTGTCCTTATATTTTATTATTAATTTGGTAATAAAATTAAGTTATTGACTATTTAATTTTTTAAATAAAAATAAGTAATTACATATTCATTTTCCAAATGTATTTTCTATGAACAATATAACAAAATATATTTATTCAAAAAAATTTCTCTAAAAAAGTGTTCAATTTATGGTTAAGCATATCGTCAATTTAATTTTAATAATATATGTGAGTCATTGAAATATCATATTTGTTATATCTATTATATTAATTTATTCTTTACTTTTGATCTAAATTCTTCATTTATTAAATATTTTTCTATATCTTGATTAAAACTATTTTTAGTCAGAAAATATTTTTGTGATGATTAATGTGCGAAAATACTAGTATATATTTAGAACTATATAATTATGAGGGGCAACTTTGTTCAATCAATTAATTTAAGGGGGGTAAAAATTTACACTTGTTAATTTAGGGGGGTGAATGCTACCTCATGGAATAGTTGAGGGGGGCAAAGTGTATTTAACCCTTATTTATATTTATTTAGGATGAATTACAATGACCTCCCCTAAGGTTTGGGATAATTACGAATATCCCCTTGTTGTTTCAAAAATTACAAATACCCCTGAGATTTGTAATTTTAACCAAGGGCCTGAAATGGTCAATTTTTCCCTTGATTTTTTTTAAATTGTAGAAAAATCAGTTGAGGCAAATTACATTATTACTCCTGGTGTAAAAAAACATAAGAAACATCTCCCTGTGCATTTTTACTCAAAAAAATTTGGAAAAAAATTAAAAAATAAATCAATTTGCATAAGGGCATTTTGGTAAGTTTCCTCATAAAAATGGATGGAAATGGATTATTTCTTAGACGGTTACAAACCTCGGAGGGTTATTTGTAATTTTTAAAACAACGAAGGGGCATCCGTAATTATGTCAAACCTCAAGGGAGATCACTGTAATTCACCCATTCATTTAATTTAAAATTTATGGTGAATTACAATGACTTCTTTTAAGGTTTGACATAATTACATATATCTCTTATTTTTTCAAAAATTACAAATTTAATGTAATTATTATGTTATTTCAACAATTTCCTAAAAGCATAAAGAAAGAAAGAAATGATGTGATGATATTAAGACACATTTATGTTTCTATAAGAACAAATCATGTTGGTGGTTGGTCCAGAAATTCTTTACATCTAGGAAAATATGAAATCTGGTATTTCATGGTCATGGTCATGGTCAAGATTTTTTTTTTTTTTCCTTTTTAGTTTCTATTAATTTCTAAATTCTTTGTTGTCTCAAGTTATCCAAACAAGTTGGACGAATTTATTACTATGAATTTGAAATTCTTGCCTCCACATCGTCCAAACACTATTAATAAACCAATTTTCGTTATAGTGATTTTTTTTGGTTACATCAATATACCCTAATTAGCAAATTAAATATGTATAATTAATGAATAACAACTATTGCAATAAATTGTCAACTATTATTAAAGTATATCAAGATGTGTGTGAACTCGAACTCGTGATAATTTATGGGTTCTTAATTTCACCAATTAAATTATGCAAAAAATTACACTTTTGACCCCACAAGATAGAAGGTGTTGCACTTTGGTCTCATAATTTACGAGTTTAGCACAATTGACCCATAAGATAAAAGGTTGTAGCATTTTTTGTCCCAAATGCTACAATTTTCTTAGGCCACGTTTATTCGCTCATATTAGATTAGCCCACATTATAGTATAAGTTCACACTATCTCTTGCTAAATAAAAACTGATGTCCACTTCGGATGCAAGCCTAGACAAACTGCGAGAAGGATGGTTACAACTTATTTTGAATATTATAGATGAAACTGATAACTGGATATCACATAAATTGCTAAACAAAGAGGGAGAGGAATCCTCACGGTAGAACGGGCGAGAAGACACATATGGAGGAGAGAGAAATCATCAATAATGCATTTAATTTAACCTACTTTTTGTCAGTTCATTAATGAAATGTGAAGTGAAATTTGGTTTACAATTGTGGACAAAACAGACTAATGTAGTTGAGTTACAAGGACAAAAAAGGGAAAAAAAAGTTAGTGTGAGTTTAAAGTGGGTCCCACATATTGTTGATATCACGTCTCAGGCCATATTGTTGTAGAGGTGCAAGTATGGGTTATAGAGGGCTGGGTGGGCCGGTGAAATTTTTTGTGAAGGTCGGATTCTCCCACATTAAGCACTTTATCTTGCTTAGTATGGGACGATAAACACGATCTTGGCTTATAGGACTAAATATACTAAATTTATAAATTGTGACATCAAAAATACAATAAGCTCTATCGTGTGGGACCAAAACTGTAATTTCCCTTAAAACTATGCATCATTGTCAATGTACAAATTCACTTACACATTTATCTTTTGTCCTTTTTCTTTTGTTTTTTTGTTTTTGTTTTTTTTTTTTTTCTCCCTTTGCCTGTGTTGCTGAATAACTGAGATTCACACATGATTAAATCATACAGCTCATTTCTAAGTATAGATGCTGTCTTTTTTTCCGGGGACTCTCTCATCCTTAAAACTTCTGTTCTCACACATTGACTTGACATTCTCTCTCTCTCTCCTCTCTCTCTCTCTCTCTCACACGCGGAGAAGCATTTTTCAACGCAGAAAAGACTCAACTCCACCTCCCTTGAGGAACCCTCTTCTCCTATCTTTAAGAAACTGATTCAAGAAACAGAAAATCGCAGCTTTATTGTCACAAGTAGAGAAGCAGGAGAAGAAAAAGAGTTAATCTTTAAAGTCTTGGTGTGTGTAGTGCGTGTTCTTGCTCAACTACAGCACTGTACATGGACTCCAAGTCCTTAAGATTCATAACCCACCAATCATTCTTCTCTGCCGTCAGATCTGATGACCTTCAGTCCCTCAAGAACCTTATCGAGAATGAAGGGTCTGATCCATCATCCTTGATGACCCTTCAAAATGATGAGAAGGAAACCGCCCTGTATATCGCCGCAGAGAACAATTTCCTTGAGATTTTCATCTACTTGCTTGGTTTCTGCGACTTGGAGACTGTCATGATCAGGGCTAAATCGGACATGGATGCCTTCCATGTCGCAGCAGCAAGGGGACACCTCGGTATATTCATTGTCCCTTTTACTGCTTTGCCTGCGTGTTCTTGTTTTGCTATCAAGATTTAGTTTAAAGTTTTCAGTTTTGCTGTTTAATAGTATGAATTTTGCTGATTTTAGAGTTTCTGTTGATAGGGAAATTTTGAATTCATTGATAAGTTATGGAGGAAGTGAAATTTATCAATTCTTGTTATTAACAAAGCTAATGTACTTTGTTAGAAATGGCTTATTCTTTAGTCTTTCAGCTTTGAGTTATGGATTATAGGTAGTTTACTAAATTCCATCTGCAAGGTAAACTATAAATTGATGAAGTAATTCGATGAAGTAGTTCAGCCGAACGCTTTGATGAGGCGATGGGGGCGTTGTGGAGTTGAAAGAGTTCTTGGGTGAAGGAAGAAGATCATCAAGTTATATACTGTAATCAAGAGTGAATTGTGATAAATGGTAACTTTTTAGTTGGTGTTCGACTTTGTTAAGGAGGTACATGTCTAGATATAAGCAGTTTTGCCTATAAAACCTCCGCTTGAATTAGTTCTTGGTTGATTCGAAACACTGCCTCCAAACAATTCTGGCTGTTAGCTGCCTGAAATTTCCTTTCCTCTGTGCGATTCCCTGTTTCCAGTTTGGGGGGCATAACTTGAGCTGGTGAACATATTATTCAGTTTCATTTTCAGAAGAACCCTTCTGAGTTTCTGTTGAAGCCTAAGATTTCTTTCTTGCTCTGAATTTATAAAGTTAATTTGCTTCGTCTTGAAGTGGGATCTCTTATGCTTGTATTCCCCTGCAGAAACATGGCATCTTTCAAAATTTCGGTACATAACTAGTAATCCTGATTTCTCTTTATCAGGAATTGTGAAGGAACTTCTTGCAAGGTGGCCTGAGCTTTGTAGAGTATGCAACTCCTCAAACACAAGCCCTCTCTATTCAGCTGCCGTCCAGAATCATCTAGATGTAGTGAATGCTATATTAGATGCAGATGTGAGCTCAATAAGGATTGTAAGGAAAAATGGAAAAACAGCGTTGCACACAACAGCAAGATATGGCCAATTGGATATTGTAAAAGCGCTTATTGGAAGGGATCCAGGGATCATCCCTATCAAAGATAAGAAAGGCCAAACTGCTCTGCATATGGCTGTAAAAGGCCAGGATACTTCGGTGGTTGATGAATTACTGGAAACTGATCATTCGATATTAAATGAACGCGACAAGAAGGGGAATACCGCTGTGCACATAGCCACACGGAAAAGCCGTTCTCAGGTATATATTCACTGTTATGTTCTTGGTAGGATGAAATTTGACTGTTCTGCTTTTCATGCTTTGTTGTTTACTATTCTCTCATCTGTTCTGGTTTTTTCTTCACTGTATGTCCATTTAAATCCTATCTCTACACAGACCCCATCAAATAATAGAACAGAAGAGAGAAAGAGAGAATAGATGAACCAAAAACTGGGAGTTTCTCAGCTATCATTCTATTCTGGTTCTTGAAATTCCACAAGACTTTGAACTAGCACCTTTCTTCCTAGCAATGATTTGAAATATTAAATAAGAAAGATACGAACAGCGTATAGGAATATCACATCCTTTACGAGTTAGTTATGCTTAATTCTGTTTTACGCTTTGATGCACACACGTAGCAGCTTTTTCTTGTCACGAGAATCCTACTTTTCCTTCGTTTTCTTACCACACTATGATTTGCTGCTGTTACAGATAGTTGCCCTTTTGCTGACATATAGATCCATTGATGTCAACGCCATTAACAATCAACGTGAAACTGCAATGGACATAGCAGACAAACTCCAATATGGAACGCCTGCTTTGGAAATTAAGGAAGCTCTTATAGATGCTGGTGCCAAGCATGCGAGACACGTTGGCCAAGTTGATGAAGCAATGGAACTCAAAAGAACCGTGAGCGACATTAAGCATGAAGTTCAGTCCCAACTCATACAAAACGAGAAAACACAGAGACGAGTTTCTGGTATTGCAAAAGAACTTAAAAAGATTCACAGGGAAGCTGTTCAAAACACCATCAACTCTGTGACAGTAGTAGCTGTTCTTGTTGCCTCGATTGCTTTCCTCGCATTGTTCAACTTGCCTGGTCTGTATCTGACAGATGGTGCAGAAGCAGGGAAAGCCCGCATTGCTGATACTGTTGCTTTCCGTGTTTTCTGCCTTCTGAATGCTACAGCACTGTTCATTTCTTTGTCGGTGGTGGTTGTTCAGATCACTCTGGTTGCCTGGGACACAAGAGCCCAGAAACAAGTCGTCTCTGTGGTGAACAAGATGATGTGGGCTGCCTGTATTAGCACCTGTGGAGCATTCCTGTCGATATCTTTTGTTGTCGTTGGAAAGAAAGGCTCCTGGATGGCAACAACTATAACCGTGCTGGGCGCTCCCATTCTTGTCGGTACTCTAATTAGTTTGTGCTACTTTGTCTTCCGACAGCACTTTGGGATCTTCGGTAGCGATTCTCAGAGACGCATCAGGCGTGCGAGTGGAAGTAAATCTTTCTCATGGTCTTATTCTGCAAATTTTTCGGACTTGGATGACTATAACTCCGATGAGAAAATTTATGCATTGTGAGGTCATGGACTGGCTTAAGCTACTTCACAGAGCTCCAAGGTCACAAATGGCAACAAATTTGTTCCTCTGATGTGCTTAGATATGCAGATCTTTCAAGAGTACAAGGTTTTTTTCTTACCCTGCCACGGTGTAGGCCGGATTTGTACACATATGCAATGGTGCTAGCTTTTTGCCTACAAAAATTGGGTTGTTTTGGTTAAAACAGGTTATACCAAATTATGTTGATGCATATGAGAAATATATGTCTGTATGTCAAATATGGAGACATAATGCATACTTGAATCTTCCTTTTCTGTAGATTTTTCTATTGCCAATGATTTACATCTTCTGTGTTCTCTGTGCTGGTTTATTACAGCAAAGATACAAGCAGCCATGAATTCTTGAATTTCTATAGCAATCTCCAAGGATTTAACACTGCCATCCTTCTTGAGTATTGTTTATTGTTAGAGAACCAAATGTGCATTTTTCACTTTTTCTCCTTTTCATATCAGTGAAGGTTGGGAGAAACGGGCTCTCCAACAAGGCAAGAATAAAGACAGGAAGAAGGTGAGAAGTGCACAAATTATACATTTATTATACTGTAGTAGCATATGAATAAAGATGATATCATGGAAACAAACTGAATACATGCCCTAAACTCAAAATATATATCTTGGCCCACATGGTTTTCAATAAAAAACAACACAACCACGTGGGTATATATCATCAGTTCATCAGAAAAAGAATTGCTTGGCAACATCCAAGCATTGCGCTAAGGAAACCCACTGCCCACCATCCATCCCAACCCTTTATCCGAAACTACAGGAATATACAATTTACAAATTTCACTGGTTCTCACTGGGCTTGAATACTTGTATGATTAACACCTTGACAATAGAGTAGAAGAACACTTAAAGTTGTAATTGCCCAGGACCTCTCCGCGAAGACCTTGATGGAGGTCTGTTCATATCTGGCACTGGCGAAGGCCGCCGTGGTTCTTCTGCTGTTTGTGCTTCCTGAACCTACAGTAAACCATCACAAGATCACATGTTACAAGATTGGTCAACTTTTGGACTAGACTATTTCAAGGTGATCAAATATGGCAGTAACTATATATGTCTCGGCTCAGCCACAATTATTGAACTTTTCAGATTTCACATCAGCGGTGCATCTCAAAATCTGAAAATCAATATCAGCAGGACTGAACCGCCTAAATAGCAGTTGAGGTCACAATCAAAAGAGCTTTTCTTCTTTAGACAGAACAAGCAACAAATTTTAATTTCATAAACTTCTTAAATGACTAGAACATGGTAAGGTAACTTAAAGAAAGAATTACAAACCTTGGCAGATGAAGTAGAATTGTATCGAGATAGTGCCTGTGACTTAGAATGCACTCGGTGCTGCTGCTGAACTCGCTCAAACTGCTGCAACCATGAAGCAAAATTAATTCCGTTACGCACATTCCTTTGATCTTCATTCATACCATCCTCGAGAATTTCTGATCCACCAAAGTGATTAACTTCTGAAAAAGCATTTCCTGATGACAGTCGCTTGAATTGTTCACCACTGAAGGAGTATGAAGGTACAGTTTTTAATCGAGTGCGGAGAATCTTGAATGCTACACTTTGCTGCATCAATGAGTAAAGTGAAAATAATCTAAGAGCACTAACATGGAGTGTGTAAAAATGAATATAATAGCAAAACAACTTAAATGAACTTCTCATTAACACAGAAGACAAATTCTCAGCCGTCAAATTACAGAATAAGGGTACAATTACAGAACAAGAAATTGCTCCATCCACTTCCCTCACTCACATAGAGATGAAATTAGCAGACCCTTTCACTGAACTAGGTGCCAGAAGTTGAGATACACTTTTCTCATCTCAGAGCAGATACTCAACTCAACACATTTTCCAGAAAATCATAACAAGAGCATAATAGTGAGCGCCAATGACCCCAAAACTCCTAGAAGCTAAAACTCCTAGAAGCTGATGCATATGAAATGTGTTTTGTGCACTTGGGACTATTACTGTAAGTCAACATGGCGCATAATATTTCAAGTGAAAGAATCCCCCAGGAGCTTGACCGGTGGTTGTGCATATCTCAATTAGGTCCATGACAGAAGACAACCAGCAACTTCTACCAGCATCTACCAGAAACTACGACCTAAACCAATACAAGCGGCACTACCACCAGCCCAGTACTCATTGTGGCCATCATGTAGTCCTCAACAATGAAAGAACTATACCAGCACAACCGCACCACCATCATCAAATCCACACCACTGCACCACCACAAACTTCTAATTGGACTTCAAATCTTTAACCACCACACCACCATTCATTTCACAAGATTATTTAAAGATCAAAAAATGTCATAGAAATGGAAGGAACCTAACTGAGAAGTCATACAAATTTCTTAGACATGTGAAAGTCCTGGTCACCAGCAAGAACCACAAACCATTTCACTTGCACGTTGCCATCAATTCTTGAATTGAAATAATGGAGTGTGATTTTTATTAGTGTATGGCTAATTCAATTTACTGAATGCACCAACGATGGCCAAAACAAATTTTGAAGTGGTAGGCTGATGATGCGAATTGAGATTGTTTGAGTTCAAGTCTTAACATGCCAATCCTAGGCACATGCAAGATACTCTTTTGGTGGACCTAGAAGGCAACTTCATTTAATCCTCTGGTCATTCAATGGTGCTTGAAGTTGTTGTTATTTATGTCCAAATGGAAGTGTGCTCAAGTTACTGATTCAAATTTCTCTGTTTTCTTGTTCACCTCAACCACTAGTCCTTTTCTCTACCTCACCTCCCATTTAATCATTTGACCGCTTTCTCATTATTATAAAATGACAATCTAAGTTTCCTATATACGGTTGCAAAAAAAATCAAAATTTTCTTCTCAAGAAGACCTTAACCACCAAAGTTGTCAACTTCCTAGGTTTCATTAAGATGGAATGAAACATTGTCTTGGGAATTTTGGCAGTGATAACATGAGTTAAGAACAGAGCAAAATGTTACAAATCATACACCCATTCTCACACCAAAAAGTGAGTAAACAGCAGACACGAGTGCATGTTAATGTAGCATAAGCTTGTTGAACACAGAAGCCAAAGAAACATTAGGATGTAAACCACATCTGGAAATGAAATTATCACTGTAATCAGAAAGTTATCTGCAAGGGACCTTCATTGTATGATTCAACCACAATTAGCAAGCTGGCAACCACATACCTGGGGAAGCAACATTAGAAGACCATACAACGCTTTCAACAACCATATATATCTTCCCGGTTCAAGAAGCTGCACGAAGAAAGCACGATCTTGATATGATAAGATAAATAGACAATGAGGTTAAACAAGTATGTGAAAGACATGAAAGCCAATCAACTAATATTCAATGGGATGACACAGATACAAAATTAACCAGTTTTCAAAGAATATATGAAAAAGTTCACATCCTCTGTCTTAACTCCAGAGAAACAGTATAAGCTTCATCATCTGCAACAACCCATCAGGGTTATAAAGCAAGAAGTCCAACACCAAAATGCATACGTACAGCCTAGATGTATGTAAAATTGAGCTTCTTGCATGATTTTTTTGGACTAAAGAATTTATTCACAACCAAGTCGTGGTGATATAAAGTGGACAGAAAATGTAGTTACTTCCTGAATGACCAAAGCCTCTCTCCATTCAGGAAAGACACAACATGACTGACAAGACTAATAAGGACAGTCCGTCATACTTTTCATTAGTTTTTAAGGAAGCACTAATACACTTCTTACCAAGACAATGACTAGACTAAAAGCCTCAAGGGTGACTAATTAGAAAAATGCAACAAAATAACTACCTAAAAGGCACAGACATGGAACTCTGGATATAATGTCCTAAAAAGCCATTGAAAGTAACAACAAATACTTGTTCATGGACATATCCCCAATGAACCTAAAAGCAATGTCCATTCCCATCCATCGTGTAATCAGCAATAATACAACATATAGTTTCGATTGAAACCACACAAAAAATACGGTTGTTATAGTCCTACCCATGTTCAATAGCCACCATCCAGTCTGTATGCAACAAGGATTTGACATCTGATCACATTAAGAACAAATTGACGGCAACTTTTACTTAACACAGATTCGCAGAGCTAAAAGTGAAATGGAAAATAGGAACATGGTGTATTGCCTTAAAAACAATTTATAGATACAACTTCTTGTTCCTAGGCCCTCCGTATCCTATTCCAATTATCGTACCTCTCTGCATCCGGCCATAGCGCTTATCCCTGCCTCCTAAGTTATAACTTACTTCAGCAATGGGTGGGAACCTTGGAAGATAACATCTCATGCTGTTCAACTAATGTTAGATTATCTGACTATCCTCATTTGCAGCCCACCTTTGACTCTATTTGTGGTTTTGTATAAGATGAACTTTTTTAAGAACATATGACATTTACTTCATTTTCTTTCAACATCATTATCTAACAGAGAAGTCATTCAGCATATGTATGTACATGTATAACCCAATATGTGAACGGCAGAGTTTATCTAATAACAGTTCCCGATTTTCTACATGTGTACATCAAATCATCTTTATTAGATAAAATTATAAAGTTAATGATAATTCTCATATTCCCTTAAACAATGTTTCCTCTAAAGTTTCAAAAATTCTGAAAGGTGAAAGCACTTCATTTTGGTCTCGCTTTACTACTCAAGCATTCTTATCGCCTATGCTATGAAGTCAAAAAAATTTGACCTCTACTGTGAGCTACCAAACTGGTCTAGCCCATGAAGCAGGTGCTCTACTTTAATTTCCTCTTGGGGCCAATTTGCTAGTGACTCGTTCCCTGCTATACCGACACTTCACCTAATAGGGATCCAAATTTTTATCACTCTTTCACATAGCATTCAAACAAAAAGATCTAAGTTAAATGTGCGCAATCATTTATTAACCACATTGGCAGGGAAAAAGGTCATCACGAGAACATTAAAACATTAGAAATGTTTCCAACATCCCTCAAAATTATAGTAAACGAGAACTGTCAACATACAAATATGATGAGTACAGAGATGCAGACTTGCAGTACATAATTGAACACAAAGTTAAGGCAACAAAAGTAGAAGATCCGCATAGAACAAATAGCTCCTTAAATACAAGTAATGCACAGTGAATATCTCATTGTATGAGAACGACAATGTCAAGAATGAAGTTGAAATTTATTCATTATCAACATATATCCAATTAATATCACCTGTAGTCTAAGGTAGGCAAAAGTTGGGGTCTCCAGAAGGTGGATCAATTTGTCCAACTGGACTAGAAATTTCACATTAATATCCTCCTCAACCAGAGATTGAATGACAGAACTTGCATGCTGGTAAGCCTATAGATTGACGCCAACAAGAAGGCACAAAACCACAGCATCATTACGTAGGGAAAAGTAGGAGATGTGATGACAGGTGACAGAAGACAATAATAGTACTAACCCTAAGCATAAGGCTCTTACCTGAGCTAATAAGCAAAGGCTTATAATGGCCATCGGTGAATGGCACCATGATGTATATAAAGAGAGAAATAAGTTTTTTCCAGCATCATTGAACAAGGATTTCTTGAGGAGGTCCCGAAGGTTAGCCAACTCATATGAAGTGAGCAAAATCAAATTCAAAGCCTGAAAGGGAAATTGAAAGTGAAACAATGGATCCATTGCATCCACATAAACATCCAATGTCTCCCATGGATGAGAACAAGAGAGAGATCCAATACTAAGTTCATATATTAAAGCTTCATAAACTAAAGGTGGACTAAATAATGAGGTAAAGCATGGCGGAAAGCTTCATGTTCGAACAACATACTACCTGAACCATAATAGATGCAAAATCCAAATCAGATTCTTCTTGAAGTATGGCGGAAAGCTTCCTATAAACTGTCTCAGCATCTAAAAGTACACACAGTCTACGGATGATCAAAGCACCCCGTCTACAATAGAATAAGATTGATTACTCCACTACAAAAGATATCACAAAATATTATACTTCAGCATATACAGATAAACATAGAAAAAGGACTCACTTCTCCAAGAGAGAGTTGTCAACCCGAAAATTTTGAACTAAATAAACAATGAGCTGATGAAAATGCTTCTCATCTTTGGCTATGCAAGCATGGACCTCAAGTACCAAAAGCACTACCTGCAAGAAGATTAAATAAGAGGAAAAGGTCAAACTTACGCAGAAGCAATGGCTCCCTTAATAGGGAAGTAACCGTTTTAGCAAATATAAATCACATCTAAACTAAAACATTTCAGATTGAGAAAGAATATACCTAGTCAGACTTGCTCATACATTGTTAAGACAACCCATCGTTTCAAAGTTTCGGTAAAGCAGAATATAGCAAGTGCTTCACTTTACTTCCCCCAAGTTAAATTAGCATATCCTTATTTCAACTGCACAAGACTATCTTGTGATTCTGTATTTTTCATAAAAGGTTGGTTATCTGACTGTACCGGCTTTCAGACTCCTAGTTAGCAGATATTTTATAGTGCCATTTGATTGTGGGGAAGTCATATTGGGAAATACAACTGACGAAGTAAACTGTTGAAGGGGGGAAAACGGGAACTCTGCTGCCAAATGTTTTTGTGTGAAAACACAGGTTGAACAAAGTGATAATTTCAATGAGGTCCATCATAGGGGGAAAAAGGAGATGAAGGATCACATGTTTTTTTTTCACAGACAGCCGTATGCAAAAGCTGCAATAGCCAACAACAGCTAGGAAAGGAAAAAGAAGATTTGATGAACAACAAACAGTTCACTAGTCCTTTATGTTCTTGTTCTTTCTCTCATGTTGATTTCCAAGAGACGAAGATCAGGGGGAAGCATTGGATGCACATAGTGTGCATTCCCTTTTCGACTACTTAGCATGGTAGAAGCCTAGACAATTTGTTTTATGACTCCAGTGGATCTCATTAGGGAAGGAAGCTCCAAACTTGTTGACTGCTTCAAATGCAGTAATGGTTACAGTAATGACAGTGGGGTCCAACAATGGAAGAAAGTGTTTGTGTAAGCTTCACAACTACTAATGCCATACAGTTAAATTCCTTCAATTTCCATTGTTCTTTCCATATATCCAGGGTACGCGCATCAGGAAAAGGAATCCCATTCTTATAATGAAATGACATGAGAATAACCAGTAGAGCCAATGGCAGGCCTTTGTAAGAAACTCGGTCCAAGTAAAATGCATTCTAGAAGAATAGTCCCAACATCAAACAAGTGCCACAATTGCCAAATAAGATGTAATGCTTCTGAAACTTCAATGTCATCAATGAAAATTGATTTACTATTCTCTCTTCAGATCCTTCCTTTTCTTTCAGTATTTCAGATGATAGCAAGTAAATGGCTTAACTTAGAGCCATTTAGCAGACTGCTAAGGAGATGATTATTTTTCAAGGTGGAGACTGGATCCTCTAATTAAGATTTTATAGCTACTACAGAAACATGAAATTAGCAGCGGCCATGTTCAAACATTTATAGGAAAATTGATATTATTTTATGGCAAAGAACAAATAAATTTTGATTAACGGGAAAAAAAGATTTTTCGGCCAAATTCTTTGACATGGCAAACCAATCCAAGCAATCAAGAGTGCACTAAACATATAGAGCCAAATTGAATGATGAACAAAGACATGCAAGATTTATAACAACTCACATTCTAGAAACTCTTCCAACTGAACATAAGCCTTTAGTGATTAGTATCAAACAATGATAACAGAAGTAAAAACCTAATTTTACTTGACAATATCACCTTAGACAAGAATCAAAAACTAAAAAGAGAGAAAAAAATAAATAAATAAGCCATTAAAAGTGCATAGCATTGTCCTCGGATATAATGTCTAAGAACTTACAAATGTCACAAGAAATAAGGTAAAAATTTTGGAGATGAACTTATAAGCTCCTTTTAATTTATTTTCTAAGATCTTAACAATTTCTTTAACTAAAATATATAAATTACAAATAACGTCTTCAGGCTTCAAAGA
The DNA here is from genome assembly GCA_034509735.1 of Sesamum alatum. NCBI lineage: Eukaryota > Viridiplantae > Streptophyta > Magnoliopsida > Lamiales > Pedaliaceae > Sesamum > Sesamum alatum. The sequence goes on along the minus strand of JACGWO010000007.1, from coordinate 30,762,476 downwards.
TACCTCATAAGAGATAGGATGTCATAAGATATGGCAAAATAACCTTCGATGAACACAGAGGAAACAATTGGAAGGAGTTCGAGAAAATACCTCATCAGATGGATCTGAAAGTGCCTTTAAAAGACTCTCAAAAATGTCATTTAGAAATGATAGAACCTGGTGAATAAGAAAATGAAAAACAGAATTCATGAGAGCTGCAAACACACAGAAATTCGACAAACTCACAAAATAATGGCAGTGAATCACAAACTGCCGCGTAAAGATAAAAGATATTTACAGAAGAAATGTTCTGATATTATGCAGAAACAGAAATTCATCTTAATTTGCTACCACATTGAATTCATTCTTAATATTTTGTTTATATAAAGATCAACTACAGAGAGTCTGTGAACAACTGGAAAATGAGAGACTAAAGGGAACGTGCGCCCAGGTATTCACTTCAGCAGGAAATATTCTACAGGCTAAAACCTCATTAAACCCAAACATGCAGCAAACTGAGTAAGTTTCTCTAAAAGTACTATAAACAATTGCATAAACTTGAAAAAGTCTCATTTTTTCCTACTACTTGAGGAAGAAACTGAAGAAAATCGTACAGGTCAATGAAAGAAGCACACAGTAACCAAACAGCAACGGGGCCAGAAAATATTGGTGGGGACGAACATATGAACATGATATATAAAAGTAATACCATAACATAATTACATTAGGATCAAACAGAAAATTTTCCAGAAAACAAAAGGCCCAGAGGACATGAATCAGATTTGAACTTTCCTATTACTCTTTCAAAAAAACGTCCCCCACAGTTTGTGCATTCATCTTATTTCTTCATTCTGCAAAGTGTTGGATTTATAATTTGCAATCAATCAGTCAAACAGCAGATTGTACTATAATCAAGCACTAAAATGAATAATTCTAGGATTTATTTCTGCACATTGTCTATATACTGTTTCAGTAGATCGTACCTATAATCCAAAATTTGGATTTCTATTCATCTTATTTGATATTTTTGGATTAAATTCATTGAGCTGGTGTGTGTTTACAAGTATGACAATGATCTGATTCACTTTTTAGCTTTCTATATGCTACGTTCTCCTTACATATCATGTTACATGACAAATTTTACACAACATATTTTGGCCAGGCTGACATCATCACCGGCATATCCAACTATAAGCATGACAAAGCACATTATTACAGTATGATACACGAGTTGCTTAAAAGTCATAACAGATGCTGAAGTGTTTAATTTCAGGAGCAAAGGAGAAAAAGCAAATCCTGAAATTCCAATTTCGTTTTAGATTTCAAAGAAAAGAATGGAGAAGAGCAGCTAGAAGGTAGCCAAGTTAAGGCATAAATTAGGAGCTTCTAGTTATGTAATGCCTTATTCACCCATAAGGACATGGCCAGTGGACTAAGAAACAACTACACAATGAATGACATTAAAGCTTCTGACCATGATAATGATTTCCTATAATTAAGGAGTGCCTGTAATAGAATACAATGACATTAGGACATAAACCAAAATAGCAATAATGGAAGCTGTCCTTATTACCTCCGCCCGATGTCTATTTAATAGGGTTGATATCCAATGCAGTGCTTCAATACGTGTAGCCTCCCATTCACTAGACAGATGCCTGATGCATCAAAGGAAAGCTTCAATTATTTCTGAGTACTAAACATATTCACGTTGTGACATTGCTGGTAGCAGTATAGATCAAGGAGAAAGCAAATCATGATACCAAGTTTCTTGACGACATTCTAGTAAACCAAAAAGCCACATATAATAAATATATTAACGTCACTCTTCAAGAATGGAACAGAATTACCTCCTGGCTACAGAGAGGATGGCTTGTACATGAAATCCTTCACCTGGATCAGCATGGATTCCCCGGAGCTCTTCATTTGTTTCACGAGCAACCTGAAGTTAACAGAAATATATAAGCATTTGAAACAGCAGAACCACCAAAGAGTAGAGACAAAGAAAGACATGCAGGTGATGAAGTCCAAGCAGTTATTATCATTTACTAAAGTTATGAAAGGAGAAGGTTTGAGAATGAGGAATATGATACATACATTAAGTGAACTACATACGATAGTGAAAAATATTTCAAAGCATCAGGATAACATTGAAGCAAGCATGGGCAACATTCCAAATGAAACTTACAACTCTTATTTTCTCTTCCTTGTCTGATATGCAGGGTAGGATTGCGCCAAGAATATCAGCATAATGAGGAACTAGTTGGTCCCCACCAAGTTTTACAAACTCATTAATCTGCAGCACGCAGTAAGCAAAACTCATCCGCACAAATCCAAACAATTGCATGATATTGTACACTACTCAGCAATTGGAAAAGCACTCTGCCAGGAATTGTGAGCGTGAATATACTTACCCAAGTAATAGCAGTTAGTCGAGTAAATTCATCAGGTGAAGCTGCTCTTTGCACCAGTATCTCAGCCATGCGACCATAATCTACAGACTTCAAGAGTAGGATTCCTTATGTCAGGAAATTGAAATGAACAGTAAAATTTGTTCATTTATCAAAATAATAGCAAAGCATGCAATAAGGCTGCAAAAATGCCAAATATAAACTGGGAATCAGGAAATTCTTTCAAGCTCCAAGACAAAACAGCAATATCTTCCAGCTTTATCTCTAGAAAGTAGCTTATCTCTTGTCCATTCTCGTTCTTGCTTCTCAGCTATCTCAATGCTCTTTAGGAATGAGTCATAAATTCATTACCTAATAAAGTGTTTGTCTTCTTTGGCGAGTAAGCATTAGTAACATCCATTTTCAAGTAAAACTTTCCTAATTGATCTGTTTCTTTGTCTAATGTTCTTTAACGAGGGGTCTATGATTACAAAAACAATTAAACATTTTCCATATTTTTACATCTTATTTAGTGGGACTCCATAGGCTTCTGATAATGATTTCAGCAAGCCTTTGAGATTCTGTATTTTCTTTCCTGATGGGCAGCTGTTTGGGACATCATTTAGCTCCCTAGGAGTTGTCATCAGAAGGTAAGTCTTGGCTAAAAACTCAGTTACGCCCAAGTAATTATTGCTTCAAATGACAGCAATTCAATTGTCCACATAAAGTCCTTACAATTATTGAATGCGTAAGAAAAATTCACCATATAAATTGCATACTGAATGAGTACCAACCTTAATGAAAGACCACTACAAAAGCAACTGCAAATTGGATAACAGAGACAGTCAAACAGGACATCTGTTTGTTCAGACACATTGAGATTCGCAAAAAGAACTTTTTAGGAAGCAGGTGGAATATTTTAGTTTCATGAAAGACACAGGCAGATCTGAGAATGAAGGTGGGCATTAACTTGCAAATCAAATTAGTAATTAGTCTACCAATCTTCACCATGAAAAAGATATAAAAGCAAGCATAACTTGCCATAAGAAATGCTAACTTCAGATGGAGAAAGGGAAAGCAATTCAGAAGGAGAAAGTCGTTTCAGAGAAGGTAAAAAAAATCACAAATCAAATGCAATGATGTTTCGAAGGAACATTCTATCTCAGATATGCGCTTTATTTATTCCTCAAAAAAATGAAGCGCCATGAAAAATTCAGTTCACGCCCCTTGTTTATTTCTTCATTCCAGAAGTAACGTATGCAATAAATGACAATCTGAGATTATATAATTCTCAGCACTTCACAGAGGGAGACTAGAAGTAGACATAATTAAATCACTTTTTACTCTACACAAGAATTGCTACCATCAACAGTTTACCCAGAGACAATAATAGATGAATGGCACAGACTAAACCAGATTTCGTGTGCAAAACTTATTACAGGGATATAGGCAAGACCTCCAAACACAATCGTCAACAAACCCTACAAATAGAACAGAGAAAAATTTCTCTTCCTACTATCCTCGTGGCCTCATTGAGGAAGCAAGCATCCATATTGAGAAAACAGTTATTCCTCTTCAAATACCCATCATAACAAAAAGAAAGAAACGGAATATGCAACGTTACAAATCTATGAGTAGAAAATATGAACGCTCAAGACTGGCATAAGTCTTACTGGAGAGTTCTTGATTTCTTGAAGAAATTCTGAAAGTGCAGAATCGGCTTGCTGCCTTATTTCATGGCTTGAATCACTTAGCATGTTAAATAAGCCTGAAATTTGGTCATGAATCCCAAAAGTATGTATCAGCAATCACCAGTACAACCAATGAAACCTCAGATTAGGCTACTCACCATCGAGAAAATCAGGAAGAAACCCCAGCATATCAATATCGGGGACACTATCTAGAACAGTAATCCATCCCACCAAGAACTGGCGGACATAAGGGTTCAGGACATTCATTCGTTCTCTCAACAAAGGTATAAACTCTTCAATGCTGCATCAGGTCAAAAGGAAAGTAGTACCAAGTCAAAATTAATTGCTGAATTATTGGAGATCAATTTAAAAACTAATTCCAGAGAGCTGGTACTGAAACAGGAAAAAGGACACAACAAACCTAAATTGATCACTCTCAGTGACAATGTCCTGCATTCAAACAACCAACCAAAAGAAGTAACAAATTACTCTTGAGATTATCTACTAAAGTCTTATAAATATTCCTCTATCCTTTTGCACATTAGGAAAATGATACCTTTACAAGTCTATCTAAAAGATGAGCAGCACTCTGTACATTGGCATCCGAATCTGCTGAAAGCTTACACAGTGCATCAAATATTTGGTTGAAGAACACTATAAAATCGCCTCTCACAACCTGCAAGTACCAATAATGAAACCCAAAAACACAAAAGCGAAAAGGAATATGATACAAGTCCTTTATCCTACCTTCGCAATGTTATACAGAGCTTCACAGGCATAATAACGAACTCTGCTGTCTTGATCAGAAAAGGAATTCAAGACTGGTGGAACAATTTGCTGGAACACCCAGAGGAGAGAAAAAAATGCATCAAATAAAATACAATCCTTCATGTACACACCCTAAGAACTACATCAATAATTAATTGGAGGCAAAGTGCAAGCAATAAGTACCAAAACACAGCTATATAGAAATAATAGTGCAATAGCCTCAGGAACATACATTTCATTCTTTTTTTATTTCCTGAGGAATGTCTAAACCAAGTTTTTAACAAATAAAGAATAACTGACAAGCATAAAATTCATGAAGTAAAAATTCTTCACAGTACAGTTCTCACTGCAGCTTTCTATTACACAGACCACTGTCTTAAAATATAGTAGCATATCAGTCATCAAAACAATTTTTTTCTCTGTTAGAGCCTGCAACGTGCAAATCTAACATTATCACTCTCAAAAGATAAAACGTGGAATGGGAAAGTACTGTTTAATCACTTTGAATCTTTAGCACGTAATCCTCAAACATGTATAAATGAAATCCATACTTCATTTCCCCACAGTCAGCATCACAAATCACACAACCCAAATTTCATAGTCACATGATCCTTAACCAGTCCTTGTGAACATTGATGCAAGTAAAGTCAGGGATATTCTGTTCAGGAATTGTTGTTTACTTAGCCTGAACTCCTTGAAAATATAAGCATTTGCACCATAAATTTCATATCTACCAATTAACAACTGGTAATGTAAGCAATATATGCATTCCTTCTTAGACCAAAAGAAGAAGAAGACAAATAAGTTTGCACCTCAAGATAAAAATACAGAAGAAGTATCCAAAAAGTAAATAAATAAATATTCAATAAGACGTTGGGTCATTTTAATGGCATTATCATATCTACCCGAAAAGAGAAGAAGTTCAAGATGCCATTCTTACATCAAGATGCTGTGCTGCTTCCGAAGTCAACCCCACTGTTGCTGCCGCTAATCCTATCAAGCCTCCCTACACCCAAAAAGAGACAAAAGAAAACACTAGAAAAACACATTTTCTCCAGGAAACGGAACACTAAACTCAATGTTTAAACATTCAGATACTCTTAACACATCAACATAGAAACCAGAGCAACAAAACCTCCTTTCGAAAAACCAACACAAATTTAACAAACAAGAATACATACTTTACGGTGATTTGCCTGGGGGGAGTACGTGTACTCATTGGTCAACAAATTGATCACTGCAGTGATTTTATCGTGATCCCCTGATGATGCTAATTGCTTCACTATCCCTTCCACCTAGATCCACCAAAACCCACAACAAAAATAAATAAACAAACATAACCAAAAAGGAAACTAAAAAGTAAAGCCCACAAACAGAAATTTTCATAAATTAAAATCCAAACCCCAAACAAGATTAAGAAAAACAAAAAATACGCAAGTACATGTATATGCATATGAAATATGCGCACCTCCAGAGCAGCATTTTTGCGCTTCTCGTAAAGCTTATCCGAGAGATTACGGAGAACCGCTGCTGGAATCACAGATAGCGCATCCGCCATAGAAAACCCCACTCAAGACAAAAAGCGATTACCTCTTTTTCATCACAATTAGATGCACACTAACTTGTGTTTGTGTAAGTGAAATTGAGTAATCTCCCCTAAACTTTGATGTGGTATTTGATCAAGACTGAAAGCAGATCTAGTGATGGAGTAGAGAAATTTAGGAAAGAGGATTTGGGAGACCGGGAGAACGTTGATTGAATTGAAATTTCCAAGATAAATTTTGTCTCTTTTTTCTTTTTCCCCCTTCACTATTTTTAGTTTTTTAATTAGGGTTTTCTGTTCTTTCTACTATTTTAGAGAGTGTGGAGGAATTGAAGAAAAGGGTTTCTGTATTCCAGTTTAAGGCAACGGGAACGGGGACTGATCTCGATAACCTGAAATGACTAAATTACCCTTCTAACTCTTCTTTATCTTCTTTCTTTCTTGAGGTTTATTACAGCAATTGCAGTATATATATATATATATATATATTATTTGTCTTGAGATTTTAAGCAGCAGTTATTTGCACTGTATTTTACATGACAGTACAGTATTTATTTTTATTATTTTTTATTATAATTAGAAAATATACGGGCAAGATTATTCTACTACTTGACTCGCACGCTTGTAAAAAAAAATAAAAAAAATAACATGTATTTATATTTTGAGATATCGGTATGCTGACAGTACATAATAAAGAGGGATCGTCATATTTACACTCTTCATTTATTATCTATTTATACAATTTTATATTTTTGCGTGATTACAAAACCCACCCTGGCAGCCAAAAAGTAAGGAGATTTTTTATTACATTTAGAAAATATACGGGCAAGACTATATTCCACTACTTGACTCGCACTCTAGTAAGAAAAAATTAAAAGAAATTAACATGTATTTATATTTCAAGATATCGCCATGCTGACAATACATAATAGAGAATGATAGTTTTATTTATGATATTGGCATGCTGACAATACATAATAGAGAGGGATAACTATATTTATATCCTTGGTCTATGGTCTATTTATACAATTATTCATATTTTTGCATAGTACAAATACCACCCCCGACGATCAAAAAGAATGGGTAGTTTGTAATGATGTTAACATTTATGAAGGGATGTATCTGTAATTTTCAAAAAATATGAATGGTTTGTATAAATAAGATTGCTGTTTTTCGTGGTGTATATATAATTGTTCAAAATGTATATGTGTTTTATGTAAATATAATTATCCATAATAAAGAATCCATTAATACATGCGTATCTTTATTTGTGGTGGTTATATTACAATTATTTTAACGGATACAAACCAAATCGAAAAATATTTCAAAGACCTGAAAAGATGTCAAACTTACCCTCATTGTTCCAAGAAATTGATTTTTTGGTAAAAGGAAAGATTGAAATTTTTATATCAAGGGTGTTTTGATGATAATCTTCATGTTGGCAATGTTTAATAAGGAATTTTTAATGAAAAATCTTGGTTATTTATTTTTGACAACATTATTCATTGTTCGTTTTTGCATATAAATGTGCCAAAAATCAAATAATGCGGATTTCAAAACTTATAAGTCCTATAAATATTACAGATTCATCACGTGGTGCTCCAACTTGAATGAACAGTGGCGAGAGTCAAAAATAGATGTTACGAATATTGGTTCAAGTATTGTGCTTCAAGTCAAAGAAAAATTTGCAAATTAGACCTTGTTTATTGGTAAGGTCGAGACCTTACAATCAAAAAGTTGTAGGTTTGAGCCCACGAATGTGCATGTATTTCTATTTTAATAATGGTTGTATTTCTACTTATATAGTAATTTATTGTTTCTTTGTTACGTTTGAACATATTCGTTGATATGAATTATTAACGTATTGAAACAATATTTGAATTTGAATGTATTGAAAGATATAATGAATCGTATGCTATCTAAAATATAAAATAAATAAATTTGAAAAGGAAACTAATAGAATATATCTGTAGAATACAAAAATAAAGAAGAAAACTCCCCAAAATGAAAATGTTGAGTACTATTTACAAATCATTGAAGAGCATCCGTATGCTATATGATACGTGCATTGTGGTACAAGTACAACACCCTTTTTTAACAAAACATTATTAAATAACATTGTACTATTCGTATAAAGTTCCAATTAATTTGTCAATCCTATGCCATGATTGAGGACTCTTTTCGATTTACGTCCTCGCTCCAAAATATTACTCTCGTAGATTTTCAAGCACAGTAAAATCAAAATAAGCTTGATCCGTGATCTCAAGTTAGCCTATTCAGAAGGTGTTTGAAACTTAAAAGCACAAACAGATCATTAACCTCGTTAGGAGGTCCCAACTAAAATCCTCTGATCTGTGAGATCAAAGAGAGAAAATACAATATTCTCTCAAGTCTCAACCAAAAATGACGTGTATTGACCCAAAATTGCTGTGAAATATTTATGGGACCAAATGCTCGTACTTATTGAAATATCCTGTTTTGGACATTTTGAAGCCCTAAGAGAGGTAATTATCATAAGAATCACTCATGCGAAAGGAGACCACCACAGCAGCAAACTCATCTATCCAAGAAAGCTAATAAGAATATCAGTGCATTTCATTGTCCAGTAATAGAATGGGTCATCTAAATCCAGAATTATACCAGGAAGGTTGTCGAGACAACTAAAGCCGAATCCAATCACTCATCGAAACAGTATATCCATCTGATCATTTACCACTTCACCTTACGAACAATCTGTCAATATAAGCATGTTGATCCCATCGGTAAGATGGTTGATAAAGGAAGTTGCACCACATGTTTCACTTTCAGCAGAGTTTAGCACAATGTATAAGACTTGAGGAGCTCAGGTACTGGCAAACAATGGAAGAGCTGACGCCCGTTTTGAGATCCTCAAGCATGCAAACCCCTTGCTGCTTTGCTAGTGTCATTAGATCGTCTTCGGAAACATGCATTTGTTTCTGTTTTTATCATAGCATGTAAGTGTAACACAGACAAAAGACTCTAATCTCATTGGAATTTTAGATAAACCAAATAGAAACAAGAACTAGCCTATTGTTTCGAAGTTGACCATTTCTTTCAACTGCTCTTGGAATACATTGCCTGAGGGACACGGGATAGGTTAACTGTGGGGATTGAAGTGCTTTTCCTAAGTACTTCTGATGCATAACATCCTCAAAGTCAAAGAGATACAAATTGATTTATACGACTTCATTTACATTAGGAATGTATTATTTTGTTGTAAGCGTTCCTATGAGCACAAGCTATTCATACAACAAGCCTGGAAGAGCAAACTTACAACCGCTCGAAAGGGAAAGGACTCAAGAGCGACTCTTCAAGCTCCCGGAAACCCCGGTAGACAGCCTCAGTTTGATTCTGCGGAAGGGGCAACCTTCGCACCTCAGTCATATACCTGATATTTGTTGAATTGAAAGAGTTATGTATAGAACACGAAGAATTGAAAGAACAAACATATAGACTAAATCCCAGGCTCACCACTGATAGTCTTATAGTGATTAGAAAAAAACTGATAAAAGAGCATACATCAAATGCTACATGAAGTATGGAAAAGTCAAAACACTTGGCGAAACATCTCACCTATTTGCTGCACTTGTGATCTTATCACGGACACCTTGATTTAGAACTGTTGTGTGGCCCAGTGAAAATGGTCCACCAAGAATCAGAGAAGCTCCAGCAGCACTTGTGCCCATTTTCTGTGCAAAGATGGACATTGCCCACTCACGAAGTACTGCTAGAACTGACCTAAGAAGCCGTAGCCTTAGACTTGGAGATGGTAAAATTGCTCCATTCGATAACAACTGATCATAAGTATTCAGCACAGGTTCTATTGCACCCTTGCAAGCAGCAAGAAGAGCCCTTGCAATATCTTCATCTCCAACTGGTTCAACCCCTGCAATCACCCGCTCCTACAAAGATTTATAAAATGATAGTCCATGAGATGTCAACCAATCAAGGGAATAGCTCAAGTAGGATGAAACGCAGAAAAGAAATATTTACCTGTGCAGCCTTCTCAAGGTGAAGACATAGTGTATCTAATGGTAACATTGCTCCATCGCCAGGGAAAACATGAGAACCCACCCTCTTCAGCACTGCACAAGCTTCAGCAATACCACCCCTTGAAAGAGCTTGATCAATGAGTCTAGCCCAGGTCTCTCTAACAATACTGCTGTCAGCATCACCAGAATAGCTAGCAAAATATAGCATTTCCAGACATATCTGAAAGTGAAAATAATTCATCATGAATTATTCTGAAGTCTGGACTAAAAGGATTGCAGAAAAGAAACTGTTTCCAGCCAGAAAGATCATAAACAAGACCAAAAAAGTTTAGTTCTGTGTACAGAACAGATAAATGGAAACACATAGCATGGTATTCCAGAGCAGTATGTTAGCAGGTGTAATGGTCCTACACTCTGCCCACGAGCATCAAAGGACATGGTTGGTTATACTATTCTTAGTGGAAGTAAACCACCTAGCACATACAAAAGAAGTACAGAAAGGTATAGAAGTGGGTGATAGCATACTATACCCTAAACAATTATAATATAACAATTTCTCTTTTTTTAGGTTCAACAATTTATACATTGGGTGCATAATATGAATAATCTAGCTCCCTTCTTTAATATCATTATTTCCAACTTCTCCACCTTTCTGAAAATTCAATTGATTGAAAGAAAACCTTGACTCTATTCAGCATTTTCTCGGCAGAACCCAGTTACCTCACTGGCACTGCTTTCCAGATTATAAAACAAAAATGCATGTTATATTGTACTTGCATTGGTTTGTATCTTACCAATTCCCAAGATCCAAGTTCAGCACCACTGATTAAAACAAAGTATACACAGACTGGTTGAATGCATTTAACAATAGGCCAAGGCAATTATTGCTGTTTTTGCAATGCAACCACTTGTATTGTATGAACTCATTTTATCGGAGCTTATTTCTCTCACGAAATCACCAAAGCATATTAATGGAAGAGGGAATCCATGCTGACAAAGACCCTAATCAATGGAAAACATGGCAGTTTGAAGATAACTGTTCTTCAATTGAACCACCAAAGTTCCTGCACCATTGAGTTTTTAGAGAAAATCCACAGACCCATCTGTTCCACAAAAGATTGTACATTCCTGTCAACCTAATTTCTTTCTGTAATACGTGAGAATGTGGTTGTCACACTACATGGATGTCTTTCCTGGGTTCAAAATACATTACAACATGTTACCTCCAACAGTGGTTTTATGTGCTGAATAAGAGGATATAAGTAACTGAATTCGAGAGTGACCGTAGTTCTGTAAAAGTATAGGCATCTCAAACTTGTTAAGGGCATGCCTTCATCCGGCAAGGAACAAGCTTAGAAGCACAAAAGGCAACTAGACCTTACGTTTGTTTAATAAGGTATCAGACAAGTGTAACACACGCAACCTTGGCAAGGGGCAAGATAAGGATCTGACCAAGTGTGGACGACAGGAAGTAAAGAAGGAAGGAATGACAACTCCTAACTCTGTCATAGAAAAATCAAAAGGAAAGCTGCACATAGCTAGGCTAGAAGCATAGTAATACATAATAAGATATATCATATGCTATCCAGGCATCACTAATAAAATAATATTTACTCGATGTCAAGACCATCACACTATCTAAGATAAGATGGCCCTAGATCATTTTCTGCATACAGGAGCCAAAAAATTCATGCAGGTTTAACAATTAGCACCAAAAGCGAGGTTGATGGATTAAAAGCACAGCTCACAACAATACAAAAGAATTACAAACCTCCCAGAGTTCAAACGGAACAGCATACTCATTGTACAATTGAGTGATGGTCTTTAAATCCACTGATAACTCCTTCGCCTTTTCTCGAACAGCAAGAACAAAACTGGCATCGCCAGAATGACCATTATCGGGTGATGAGTCATTTGTGGTAGATTCAGATCTTCCAGGAGAAGCTTCTAATCTTGAAGCCATAGCATCCAATTCCTCTTTTATCTTAATCTGAAATTGAAGAACAGCAAGCTTCCCTTCCAGTAAATCAAGAAGCCCATTGTCAATAGCCGCCCTGGCAGAAACATTAAAACTGTCCGTCTCACCGGCACTCTTTGCCTGCAGAACAGCATTGCTCAGGTATTGACGCCTGGCATCAAAGCAACGAACAATTTTGTTAGCTGAGAATTGAATAAAGTTTACCATAGCTCGAGCTCCCATCTATATCAAATAAAAAGAATCCACATAAAGAGCAATCCGTTTATCTGTGTCAGCCGCTTGCATAAACAACACTTTGGCAGATCAAAATCATGAAAGCAACACACATATACACCTTATAATGACGTTTCATCAACAACATCAACTGAAAGACACAAATCTATACAGTGACTAGCATTCTAGTTATCCATATCATTCAGTATCCATACCACACATCTAGACCATATTAATAACGCAGTATGTGAATAGAACAAGAACCTTTGTTCAAGTGTTGGGGTATCCCCAGCTTCAGTTGAACGCCTTTCTGCTAGCCTCACTAATATTTGAGCAGCAAGAACATGCTGACGCTTCAAGACATAATACCTTGCCAGAAGCTCAAAGTACTTTATCTGATTAGATGCAACAGGCACTCTAGAATGACCCATGCGAGAAGTTGGGGATGTAACTGAGGAAACAGCCCGAACCTATAGAAGATTAAAGAAAAATGATAAGAAATGGAGAAAATATTCTACTTGTGGTATACAAACCTTGAACTCCAAAATACAATCTCAATTTTGGAAATCACTATCATCTGAAACGATATCAGATTTAAAAAAAGAGTCAAACCTCATGAGTAGGGTCACGTCCAGCATTTTGCAAAAACTGCACCAAGTCTGGGCCTCCATATTCCAATAACTCATCATCTAGGCCTAGGTCAATCAATGTTCGATATAGATACTCGTGGAAAACTCTATCTGAAGATTGCACACCAAGTTGAATGATCTGACATATGTACTTCTTGCGAGAGGCTTGATCTAGCACAGATTGGGTAACAGGCCTGATAGGAGACCCAAATTCCTTTTGTAAAGCTTCACCTTTAAGAGAACGCAAAGCATTTGTGACAATTTCATAACACTGCATACGGCGAGAAAGGGCATGTTCTCGAATTGCTGCATCTATCTGCTCATTGAAAGCATCACCAGCTGGATCAGCAGCCTGTGCCTTTTGCAAAGGTAATCGAACTACAGCTTTCATAGAATCTGCAATTTTCACTAAATGTGTCATGCTTCATCTAGTGGAGCGAAGGCTAATTGATATACAACTTCATAAGAGAACAACTTAGGAAAACAGCAGTCTGATTTAACAACCTTAAATCTTCAAAACGTTTGCATACAGTTTGCAAATCAGCAGACTCTGGGATTTTACTTAGATTGTTGAAAGCTTCCCTAGCCAGATTTTCCCTTTCTTCTGTATCAGAAGTGGCAGCAGCTCTCTCGAGATATTCAACAGCTACGTAAAACTTGTAATCACTCTCTTTGTAGTAGCTTGGACAACCATCTCGTAGTCTATTACTAATATCATCTACTGTTCCCCTGCCATCAGGACCAGTGTAATACTGGATAAATGGATGATGGATGACGTGAGAAAAGATTCATAAAGGGGCATTGATGTGCTGAACCAAGCCAAGCTAATGTACATCACATTTTAATGAGAAAAGTAAATGAGCAAGAGAGAGAAAAGGGCAGGGGGGAGGTTTAATATCATGAATGTTCTTGACCCCGAGTTTGAAGAATAAGAAATGTGACTTGGTGATGAACACCAATGTATTAACTACCTCCATTAAAGCAGATATAAGCCTTGTTGCAAGTCGATCTCCCTCTTCTGAACAAACTAATTGGTGGAATGTTAACTGAACCATAGCTTGCCTAGTATTTGCATCAAAACTTTGAATCAAGCGCGCCACAAGATGTTGGGAAAGAAGCTGGAGTAAAAAGAGGGCTTCCCCGCATCTAAGAAGCAACTGCCTGATACACTCCATAGCTCTGACCTGGAAAACAATCCAATTAGTTATGCATAGATATAGCTAAGGTATATTCACACTTGAACAATCTAAAAGTCACACATACCTCCATGGCAGCCAGTTCAGCAGGACTATATGGAAGCCGCTGCCTTTTATTTGATTCCACCTTCACCAGAGTCGATATTCCGAGGGTATGAACCAAATAGATTTTCGCACCATACTTCTGTCACCAGCGACTAGATCTGATCCAGTGCTAATCAAAATTGAACCAGTTACATCTCCCAGACCAGCCACACAGCCATAGAGTCCCCGCCTTTGATTCCTTCTAGACCTTAAAAACTTCTCCAGAGAGCGAATTTTGTCTTCAAGGACATGCATTGCTCCAACAGAGAGTCTGCATGTTATGATCCCATCTTCAGAGATTGCATCTGAAGTTCCAGAACCCCCTTTGATTATAAAAACAGGAAGTTCCCACAATGGTAAAAGTAATCTTGATGAACACAGGCAGAGGCCTTCATGAGCACCCGAAAACACAGGCTCGGCCTCTTGAACAACCTGACCCATGCTGAATCCCCCAGCAGCAGTTCTGGTGTTTGATAATGCACCACTTCCTTCTAACTGTGGCATTCCAACAACTCTAGGGTCTTCAAAAGCTTCGGCTGCCTTCTCAGCAACGATATTGCTTATAAAGGCTTCTGTGTATACTATCCGTGCAGCAAGCATCAAACACATTGCAGCTGCCTCTCCAGCACCAAAACGGTTGAAGAAGTCCTCCAGTAGTGGCCTTGGTGAATTAGATTCTAACAATCGCCTGAGTATGTCAATCGGTCTGTTGAAAACTACTTCCATCATGCCCATGGTACTGAATATGACTATTTTTCTTCTTGGTAATATATGTTGAGTAGAAAGATCACCTCTAGCCCACAGTTTAATGGAAGTCTTTTCACAGGACTCCCATGAGTTGTGAAATCCACACAGTTCTAGCTCTGAATACAGGGACTGCACAATGGATGCAGTATCTGGAAGAGGTAGAACATCAGCCACAAAAAGCATTCTACCTTCCACAGGGATAGATGATACTGATTCTCTAAGTGCGCGAGAACCCCTTGCACCGGCACCCAAGCTACCAGATGACAGAGATTGTGTACTAGGATCCCTATTCACAATCAGAAGTGAAGAAACAGCAGACGGCGAAGAATCAGAAAGGACCAGAGTTCCAGATGAATAATATGCTGATTCAATCTTCAGAGATAGATCATCACCCTGAGATCTTCCAGCAAGAGATAGAGCTCCAAAAGCAAGCCCGCCGCTCACCCCTATTGGAGGAGAGGGTCTTGTCGTTACAACCTTTAAGCAGTTTGGCCGGTTATTAGTACCAAGCCCATTCAAACCTCCAAGAGCATTGTTATTTCCACCAGAAGGAGCAGTTGAGAGGTACATCCTCCGCCCGTCGGATAAAACAGCAACGAGGTGCAACCACTTTGATTCTAAAGTAGATAAAGGTGATATGCAAACTATAGAAGATTTAGGTGGTCGAGAAGGGGCCCTTGACCCTGCTTGTTGTCTCCCACCATAGCTCGACTCCCTCTGAGTAATCAAGTTTCTCTCTTCTGCCACCTTCTTGAGTGGACCATCACCATTTGGCCCGAGAGAGAATACTTGTATTTTCATCTCCTCGGTACGTGCATATAAGACATGTCTCTCAGAATCAACAACCATTTCAACAATCGGGTCTACAGCTCCAAATTTGAAAACATTGGGCACAACCCACCTAAACAGGGGGAGAGAGAGAGGGAAACAAATAAGCAACTAAAAATGTTAAGGTTGAGAAGTAAGAGATCAGAGTTGAGGTTAAGATTTCAACCATAATCCATCAAGAAAAGTGCAATCTTATAAGTCATCCAATATTAAAAAAACATTGTATTAATTGGTCTGTTAAATCTGTTTCAGAAAGGAAAAAAAAATCCTAGCTAGACAATTTTTTAAGAACAAAGACATCAATCATCACCGTATAACAAGGAATGCATAAAGAGGGAAAACTACCTCGAGATAACACTTCCTAGACCAGCAGTTAGGCAGACTTTACGACATCGCTTTTGCCAACTTGAACCAGTTGTATATTGCAGTTCATAAACATGGCCATCACGGCCAGCAAGAAAAATATGACCCCTATCAGTGCAGGTGATGCAAGTCATAGTCACTCCATCAGACGGAATGGTGTATTCTGGCAGCGGCTGAAGTGAAACCTCTGCATATGGATCAGTTTCGTCACCTCTTCCAGAACAACATACTCCAACAAGGATCAGCTGATTAACACAAGATATATTTGTAAGATCGGAGAGAAAGATATCCAACGTTTCAACAAATTGCTTGGAAAAAGAAACATGGAAGTAAATTTACTATGACACTTGTTCAGGAAAAATAACAAGGGGTAAATAATACCTTGTATGAATGAAGCGGGAAAAAAAAAGGTGTGATCGGCAAAAGATCAACACAAAACTATTCACACTTGACCAGAAAAAAAGTTTATGGGTTGAAAAAGTAAACAAATATATTTTAAATTGCAGTGTAAAGAGAAAATAGTTTATCAGTTATTGTGCGAGGAGATATGAAACTGAAAACCTGATAAAAGGAACACAAGCAGGTAAGTACCATAATGAACTAAGACATTGGATGAAACAGATTATATGATCCTATCCTGGAACATTATAAAAAGGAGATGCTGCTGATGCATTGTTCATCAGCTTTATCACTTCAAAAAGTTCAGTTCTCAAGCTCTAGTGCGGCTTCACACTGCATCAAAAATTCTATTTAACTTCCAGAAAAATGTCATGGAAATTGAAGCAAGAATACAAATTCAAGATTAGAGTAAATCATCTTCAGAATCCGTGACTTGTACATCATCCAGTCAGATAATTCTGTCTGCAAGCACTTTATTAATCATAGATACTATGAATCCCACATATCATACGTACAGTTTCACCAATACACCACATATCAGGTATCAAAAAATATACAACAACCTAAGAGTTGGTCAACTTCATTTTTCATTTGGATAGCGAAATGCTTAAAATTCAATAAATTCAAGGAGAAAAAAAAAGGTCTAATCCTCGCCAACATGTTTAAATTGCTGAAAAAGGAATGAAAGAGAAAATAAGTAAATCAAGAGGTAGAAAAAGAACTTTATATATCACACAAAGAATTCATTTACTGGATACCATAGCAAAATCACAGAAAATATGACGTCCAGGACTCCAGGTTATCTAATAAAAATTCTCTATTACTAACATATCCTACATTACAAGAATAAAAATTCAATTAGATCAAGAAGCACCTATCAAATAGGAGAACCATCCCTGAATACTGAAACCATAGCTTCACCACCAAACTACTGAATGCCCTCCAGCCTACTACAATTAATTAAACCATGGAATACCCCCAACAGACCATTTCTCTAGAACTTAGTAAAACACCAGGCCTCTGTGAAACTAGAAACAACCTCGCCATTGAAACGTGGTTGACAATTGGGGTGTTTACTCAGTAAAGTAAAACCGAACAAGACTACATCAAAATTAATAGTGAACACCCAACCACATTAATCTGTTCACTTTTGGAAATTACCGAAGTTTTTCAATATTCCGGTTTGGTATTTTCAGTAAACTGAACTTTTGTTAAAAAATAAAATATAGTTAAAAAAAGTTAAATACTATAAATAATAGCTATACTCGTTATTTAATCTTTGTATAAATAAAACAAAAAAACAACACAAAGATAATTAAATAGATACAAAATTTGTATATAAAAATTGAAAAAAAAAATAATGATAATATTTCGGTATTTAGTATGGTTCGGTAAACTGAAACTAAGAACAAAAACCAAAACAAATACCAAATTTTCATAAAAATAAAACCCGAATATCAGCCAAAAATTTTCCTTCTGGAAGAATTTTTGGTTCCAGTTCGGTCAGATCGATTTGCCAAACTGTGAATACCCCTAGTGAATGGTAAAGAAAGCTAATCAATCTTCAATATGAACAGGTGAGCGTAGCCTGCATGCTGCACCCAATGAAAAAGTTGCAGTAGCCAAAGGCTGAATAGACTGGGACCTTCCACTTCTCAACTAAGAAAATATCAAGAAGGACCTGTCTCATCAATTTAGCGAAAAGAATCCAAAACTCGAATCAGAGTAAACTTGTTTCAATTTTGGAATGGTCTAAAATTGCATCCCCCAGAACGTAGTTCTTTTACTGCATATCTACCAAAAACTATCCATGAAACTTGGTTGCTCGTCATATTTCATAGACGTTATCACTAACATCGAATAACATAATGAACAGACAGAACTTAAGAGAACATGAAAGGAGGTCTCCATTGGCAAAAGTGACATCTATGTCATGTTACCATCTCACCATTCAAACATATAGGATAACATTAAAGTGAAAATAATGGAATATTGCCATCAATATACAGCATTTATGGAAGTACAAATGAATAAGGTAGGGATAGGTATAGTAAACTACCTCAACAGGAGTAGCCAAAACTAGAAGATACTGAACTTGGCTTCAACAAAAACGCCTTCGCTTGGTTTTGCCAGACCAACAGCACAAATAGCTTGCTCCTCCCCGCTATATTCAGGACATTGACCATCCCCTAACATTACAAAAGCAATAATGAGATGAAATAACATAAGGCAAATCGAATAGGAATACAGAGAACTAAGATTCAACAGAAGCCGGATTGGATCCAAAATAGCGGAAGTCTGCACTCAGTCAAGTTCCATAATTGGTTGGAAACAACAAAAAGATACCAGTCTGGTTGTGGAGAAAGGGAATTGACTGCCATGATCTCACACTTCAAAGCAACTAGAAAGATCTAAGCCAAGGAACTAACTCTTTTTGGTCCATACAAGACATAGAATGGAAGATAATATAGTGAAACCTGCTACAATGAAGAGGTTTCTAGATCAAACATTCAATAAATTAAGAGAGCCGTACTTTTCTAGGTCCTAAATTAATTAAGACCTGCTTGTTGGTTTTTGGTGGGGAAGGTAGCCACAGAAAGCAAGAACAAAAGCAACCCATTCATGGTAAAAACTCAAATTACAAGTACAGAAGTTTGTGTATTACTATGTAAATACTAATTAAACTTTGAAAAAAGAAAGGCCAAGATTATATTCTTTCTCTCAATATAGTAATGATCAATGCAGAAAACAATTAGTTAAATTATGAGTACTACACTAATTACCAAAAACATTATATTGTTAGGACTATGTTTTCCTTAAATTGTCTATAAAAGCCAAGAACAAGTCATATAAATGTACCATAGCATCCAGTATTGCATTTATTATTAGGGCAATCAGGACAGCACATGTTTTCAGCATCCACCACCAAGACAAAAACAAAAGACTAGATCAGTGATAAACCTTCAAGAAAAAGGACAAAGTGGGCGGTGAGAGAGAAGGAGAAAGAAAAATGGGTTGTCGCGCGATAACGAAATACCTAATGACATGAGCATTTGCCCAGGGGCTAAAATAATTTTTGTAATGGTAATTGTTTGAGACTAAATCTCTAGGGATTTAACTAAATCTTAGTCTTGACCATACTCTCATTCTTGCAAGTCCAGTGAGAACCATATTGTCCATTTCATTCCCAAAAAATATATTCCTCAAACATGACTTACACTGCACTGAACATTGCCTTTCTTTGTTCAAATCCATCACATGCTACTGGTGCGCATAAGTTTCGTAAACAGTATTACTCCTTTACTAATCAAATCCTACACATACGATGACAATAACACATATGGGGTAAGATGAATGTAAATTAAATGACATCAGAGAACTTCCATATCAGCTCCTCTTTCATCCAATAACAAGATTTTTTGATCTCGCGTTTAGTAATTGGGCTGGAAGTCAAGAATGTTCATCTGTTAAAAAAACTATCAACCACAGCAAACTCTCACCATTATATCAAAATCGCCACAGAAATAAGGAGTTATCCACTGATGCCCACGCCGTCGTATTTCTGGAAATATCCCACATAAAGCTGTTCCTTCACCGCCAGCTGCATTGTATCTTTCAATCAACACAGGAGGCAACTCCCATGTATCCACGACTTCAACTAGAGGAGGCCACTGCAGTATCACACATAAAAGTGTAAAGCCTGTTAGATCAATATACTCAACTGATAACTCTCTTCACTTCAAAACATAAATGACAATTTTGAGATCAGACATGTCAACGGTAGCCCTCTGTTCAGAATAAACATCATAGTTGACCTCTTTCAAGATTTTACAGCATTTTCATCCCACTGCAATATACAATAATGTTACTACTTCCTGAAAGTTGAAAATTTTTTTTTTGTTAAGCGCTCATGCACAATACTATGTAAGTAGAATCCATAGTCAATGAGACCCCCACTCCTTTCTTCTCCTGTAAATTTACAATTAAAATACCAATATGGAAAGCCAAAAACTATCAACCTTATGAAATATAGCTCAAACATGTCCCTTGCCAAATTCAGAAATGTAATACCCTTTCTTCACTTTGCAGTCTTGAGAAAACAAGGATGGAAAGGAGAAAAAAGTACCCACAATGTTAACGAAAATAAATTCAGAAATAGTTTAGAGAGGTCATTTGTTTTTAGCACCTCATTATCACCATTAATGCAGCTATAATAACAGAATGGCTAATTAAAAGTCGACCAACAAGGGCAGGCTTTGTTCTGGTGATATTCCGATTTAACTTATGGCCCCCTATGACCCCTTCATCATCGAGGAAAGTATTTTAAGGCAGGGATTATTACAGTGCCCCACAGTATATAATGGTAGTTAGTATATTTAAGCGATAAATGGCCTGCCCATCATATCAGATACAATTTATGACTGTTTTTTAAGTACATCTTGCATTTCCTCCTTTGTTTCTAACACCACAAAATTTCCAAATCTGCCTTCAGGCTGAAACTTTTTTTAGAGAAGAGGAAAATTTAATTTAAAGTTTTAAGTAGTTTAGTACAAAAGACCAGCTAGAATCATCAGCAAAAGCTGTCGGTGATATCGATTTTTTCTACAATGCTCTCTCAAAAATTGGGTTGTGAACGCATCTTATGCTCTACACCCAACCTACACGTTAAGTGCAAACATTCACACAACGATGCCCTGCTCATTCAATCAGAGTTTGGATCCATTGTTTATCCCCACTGCGTCCTCAAGACTTTCGAACTATCAACTGAACTGAAAGCGAAAGACGATCGATACTGATTCATGGCTTGTAATTGGGATTCATGGTTTGGCTGGATTATCTTTGCTTTAAATTCTTAAAGGCGACTGTAATTCGTTCAGTACGCCAGCCACAACATACAGGCTAAAAACCAGAAGACAAGCATAACCAATCAAGAACGTCCAACAAATGCAGTGCCTCTGAACTGTATGCTTAGCATATCTAACCTACAACAAAAATTTCCCGTTTTTCCGCCTCGCGGCGCTTACTTTTCAGATTGTCATATTACGAACTAATCAACTGCAGGGAAAAAAAAAAAGAGAATCCCATGATGGGCAGCGCTGCTGAATACATTGTCAGCCTATTTAAGGTATCTTGTCAATACTGTTACCGCCATGTCAGGATACAGGCAAATTTGGGAGAACGTAAAACGTGCTCGACAGGTTAAGCAATAAACAAACAGCGACAAAAAATACTTATAGAGTTACCTTCGCGGGGGTGAGTGGAATAGGGATGGCTAGAATATGCTAGAAGCTTCTAAAAGCTTCTTCAGGTCGAACCTGCCCCGCGATTTTCCCGGCCGATGCGGTCGCTGACGACAGCCCCCGCATTAGTGACGTCACGCATCACTACTCGTTTTCCAACAAACCATCCTTGATTAGAAACGATGAAAATATAATAAACAACTTTTTTCTCTCCTTTCTATAGAAGAACGCCTAAGAATTCTCAGTTCAGAGTGAACAGAAACCCTAGGGCTTTGAATTGAAACACTGCAGATTTTTTAAACGCCCTGAATTGAAGAACACGAAAACTGTGCGGAGGCTTATGGAATTAAAGTGGACAATTCAAGGGTAAGCTAATGTGGAAAAAAATTGGGGGAGATTTCCACTGGGTTTTTGGGAGGGATTTTGAAGATTAGGGTTTTGGCGGTGACGGCGAATTAAGCTAATTCATTAATTCAAAAATCGCCAGTGGCATAATGGTCTTCGGCCTCTCAATTTCACTTTCAGTTTATGCAAAACTGCCTCTCCCTTTTGTTTCTTTCCGTTTCATTAAAAAAGTTGTTAAAAAGTAATATAGGGATAATATCATGTCCGTCCTTGATCGTTAGGTATAAGTTATATAATAGATTTTTTATCATTTCAACACAATACTTTAGTGTCCTAAAATTTGATTGTATTTTGTCTAAAAAAAGTATGGTCTTTGTGTGTAAAATGTTGATCCAATTGTTGTTGACTATGTAACTAGAACTACGATTGAATAAAAATCGAATCGTTATTTTTAACCCCTCGATTGACTTTTGCAGTCAATAAGTCCTTTCTGCTACAGGGCCTACTCCGTTATTAAATGGTGAAATAATAGAACCTCCGTCAATGTACTTAGCGTTGAAGTGTATGTGGTTGGTTTGTCATAAAAAAAATTGTTCGACCTCAATAATTCAATAATAAGTCAAATCGATTGGGGTAATATCGATTTCTCATCAATGTTTTTCTTCTTATCTAAGTACTAACAACATTTAAACATGACATTTTGATTAACGGATCAGACCTGATTTAGTTAGAACAAAAATAAAACTTCAATATATACTAAATTATAATTTTTTAAATCATAGGAGGTCTACGTATAGTGATTACAAATCAGGGTCTGAATATCCCTAAACTAATACTCATTTGGAAAAATAGGTGCAATTAACTCTTCAACAACTTGAAATTATTGGGAGGGGTTTGTTTCTCAATACCAATTATTCATCTCAACCAGAGTATACATTAATAATAGAATTCAAATCTGAATCTTCTTGTTTATGCTATGCTTATCTGAATTGAAATAAAAATGTTGTAATTGTGTGATACATTAATGCCATATGTAATTGTCGTTAATTAAGAAAATTACAATACAACATTTATGTTGATGGATTATTTTTATAGTCATACATGTGTTAGTTAGATGTGTTTTGGAAATTCTTCTTTCACAAGCAAACACTACTCCGTGGTCATGTTAAAAAAAAGAAAAAAAGAAATTGCAGACATGGGGTGAGATTGAAATATTTTCACAATCAATCCCTCTATATCATAATCTATTTTTTCTGATTATGTTAACTCATAATTGGTGATAATTGTTATAACTCCGGTAATATTAGTTTGCTTTATGAAAAACAATCCTCTACTATGTTAACAATTAAATCTAAACTCAGGTTCCACCTCCAACTTAGTGCATAGTTAACATCATTCAAATATTCATATATATTTGAAATCTATACATCCATTTCACCCTTGCTTTACTAAATGGCTTACTGCTGAAAACGAGGGGTAAGTTTTTCGACCTGTAAACCAGGATGGAAAGAGAGGGAGAGAGAGTCGGGATTAGGTTTTATCATATAAATTATTAGTGTTCATTAAGCTTTTTGTTGTTTTTATTGCGAACCCCCTCTCGTTACTGACATTTTAACCACTTATAAGGATGAAAACTACATGAGTTGTTCTCATTGTTCTTGCTCTACGCCAGACTGTATTTGAAACATATAAAACTTGGGAAAAATTGGAGTTAAACACGATGAAAGATGTTCTTCCCTCTTATTTTTGGCTATTTTTTAATGTTTGATCTTTTTTATTGTGCGGTGCTGTTGATGGAACACAAAAAACCAAATCGGAAAGAAGGTGCGAGATGTGACCTAGCCTTCAAAGCCTTCCTCGTGTGGACTCGACAGAAGCGGGGGAGAGCGAGCGCCTACGGTTAGCTTCATAACACATCGTTTAATAGCTGAGGCGCATCATTTGACACCTTTCCAACGTTGGTCAAGCTCCAACACAATACGAAATATCGAACGTGTTTGGCACCAAAGTATCTAAGAGTGACCGCGCATTAATCGACAATCCATGATTGACTCGTAGATGTTTGATGAGGATTGAAAAACTTCCAAATAGCCATTATCCCTTCTTCAAATTTTTTTCTTTTTTTTTTGGATTGTCCTTGATTTATGAAAAATATGTTAACTGATTATGTCAAAGTCTTAATTGTATTTCCATGAATCTAATACAGCATGTGTGAATGTGTCGTTGCAGTTCTTATGTTTTTATATAGTTAAGGTAGTATTACACGTGTATTTTTTTAACGGCAATGTTCTTACATTACTCATATTGGGTTGTTGTACTGTATGATGCATATAAAATGCCATATTAACTTGGATATTACTGACATATCTTGATTGCACTATTTGCAGTGATCTTTCCAATGATCTCGCATTCTAAACAATAACCTTATATGGTAGGCACACAAGATCAGTTCAGTTCTACCTTCTGCGGTTTATATCGCAAAAAATTAATACAGTCTTTTATCAATTGTTGACGATTAAGAATGTGAATTAAATGCTACTTGCACCCCTAACAATCAATATCTAGGTTTGTAACCATGCCGGTTGGGGGTTGGTTTCATATAGCCGGTTTGAGGTAAGAGCAAATATGAAGCCCCAAAACTGGATGGACTATCACTTAACAACCACGCAAGTCGCAAATTAAGCTAGAGCTAATTTCAAACATCTTTAAGTGACCATTGTCATTGACCATTTCTTCTACTTTAGGGAACGTTGTTATTTGCGCGGCGCGCTTCCCAAAAAGAAGCGCCTTTTCAGCTTCTTGTGATTGTGGAGCGCCAAGACTTTCTTTGAGGTGTGGAGGGCCAACTCTTACTTCTGGGAACCTGGCTACGGAAAGCACCTTTAATGGCAAAGTTGGAAGGCACCGTTGGGGGTGTTTCTAGCTGCTGCTTGGCTTTTGTAATTAAATTCAACTTCTTTTTAGACTATTTTTAACCCTTCATTAATAGTAATTCGATTTGATATTTATCCTTGTTTAATGTATTTCAAAATTACTCATCTACAGGTTGATTGTTAAGAAAATTTTAAAACGATTGAATAATCTTGATCAAACAAATTTAATAATTTTCAACATGCCTCTTCAATATTGTTAAAATTCTACTTATTTTAACTTGTATTAATTACTGATATTAATCCTCCCAAATCATTAGAAAGATAGCAGCAAGTGTAAACTCTCTTCAGGAATTATTATAAGCGTAATGATACTATTACTTTTGAGGATCAATATTAATAAAATTATATATTTATTGTGGCTGAAATGAATACATTAATAATTACAATAATGTGAACATTATGAACTAACATCCAATTTTTTCGTATTTAATAATGAATATTAAATAAATAAATTCTAATTATTAATCATTTTTGTAAAAAAATTAAATATAGTATAAATAATTGAAATAAAATATTATATTGAGATAATTATTATAATATAATCAGAGAGTAATTTTGCTAATATTAAGGAAAGATAGCATCGTTTCCATATACAATACAGTGGGGACAAAACGGTCTTTAATACATCAATAAAAACGCGTGTTTTAGAAGACTTTTTCGTCTGTCAACATTCACGAATTTAGTTCTTCATCTACTTTTCATCTCACGTTTTGTTCTGCTACAACTTACTTTGAAATATCCTACATCCACTTAGGACGACTTTAAATATGAACATAATGATTCTCTAGCTGAGCCCTTAAAAAGTGTATTCTCTTATGCAATGAAGAGTACTAAAGACTTGTAATTGCATCGGTGCAAATCACTTACGAATTCGTCTCTAGCATGCCCTCGACCTTTAAGTGTCCCTCGCTTTAAAAGTCCGAGATTGCCTGTCGACATCACTTGAAGTCAGCAAATTGACTTTGAGGTGGACATAAATTAATTTTTAATGAACTGAAATGTTTTAATAATTTAGTGCAAAAGATTTCATTGGGCAATCAGTGTGAAAATTTTTGATGAATGGACATGGTATAGTGATATTCACTGCGGGCTTTTTTCTAATAAATAATACACCCGCTCCAATATAAAAAAAAAAAAAAAGGGAAAATTATATTAAAAATATAAAAAAATTAAGAAAAATTTGCAAAAATAGCGTGAATTTAAAAGTTTTATAGATTTCAGCAAGACGGGATTGTCTTTAGGTAATTTTTGAAAAAAAAAATTATATGTTCAGACCTCATCTTCGACAAAAGTCCGAGATTGGGGTCTCGTACCCGTTTTGGTCAGTCAAAAATGACTTTGAGCAATTAGTGGACATAAAATTAATTTTTTAATGAATGAATCTTTTAATTAATAATTAATAATTAATTTAATATATTTAGTGTTGTGTATAAAAATTCATTGGAAATAGTGAATGAGAAATTTTATGATGAATGGACACAGACACGGCGACATAGTGATATACGGCACTGAAATGGCTATATAATTAATATTTTATTGTTATTTACTAATAAACTTAATACATTATTAATGTTGTATAGAGAGCACTGAGAATAATTATATTGTGTAATTTTACTCGAATTATTGGCACCAACTAATGTTTTTTAAAAAGTAATTATTATATGAATGTATTTTTAATTAAAAATTATTTTAATTAATAATAAATAATATTTTACATGCAATATTATTAATAAAAAATATTGAATTTATTACTAAATTAAATTATTTTTTTATTAAAATACACTCCAATAATATAATTTTTTTTTAAAAATGGATAGTGTTGTTACTCGAGTAAAGTTTACACTTGTATGAGTACAATTAATTGACAATAATCACATTTTTAAAAATAAATATTATTAGAATGTATTTTTAATTTAATATTTTTATTAATATTGTGTACAATAATAATATTGCATGTTTATTAATGTTGTGTACGAAAAATTGACAACAATCACGATGCATGACTTTACTCGAAGAAATGATACTGACAGGCCGTAAAAAAGAAATATCACCACGCCCTACATTTAAAGACTTTTGGATGAATATAAATTTTTTTTTTATTGCGTACTTTTTAAAATAAATTGATTATGTAATATTTTTGAAGTCATGTACTTTGGTTAAAAAATTTATATATAGACATGGTTAATTTATGTTTTTATCTTGATAATTTTTCATATTGCGTATTTTAATTTTATGATAAATTTAAAATATATATATATAAAAAGATATTTTATATAGTCGTTTCAATGCCTGTCATATTCTAATTTTGGTAAAATTTTCCGTATCACCGTGTCCGTATCGTCATGTCTATGTCCATGCATCATAAAATTGGTCATTTACTATTTTTCAACTAATCTTTTATACACAATATTAATAAAAATATTAAATTAATTATTAATTAATAATTAAAAAATTCATTTATACACACCTCAAAGCCAATTCTGGCTGAACACGGGGTCTCGGACCCCATCTATGTACAACATATAATTTTTCATTTTTTATTTTTAAAATAGCATAATGATAAATTTTATATTACCTTCCTATGTTTTGAAAATAGGTAAAAAAAATCATGTGTTTTTGTAAAACCCAGCAAAAAGCCCCTCTCCGTTAGAAACTAAGGAAGAGTGTCTAACACTCACCCAATGTGCGAGTGGGCTTCATCTTTGACCTCTTTTAGGGTTATTTTATTGGTAACAAATATCTATTATGCCCTCTTCTTTTTTTCATTTAAATATATTTTAATAAATTAATATTATTGATTAATATAAATTACTATTTAATCTAAATATATTCTAATAAATTATATATATATATATTAATATATTAATTAAAATAATTTTAAAATACTAAAATCATATTTAAATTAAAAATTAATTATTTTATGAATATGATATTAATTAACTATATATAATAATGATATATTATTAACTAATTTAATTATTATTTAGATTAAATATATTTAAGTAATTATACTATTAAATAACATTTAAATTTTGATTTTTATATAAATATAAAAAAGTTCTTTAATTTTTGAAAATATCAATTTATAAAAATAAAAAAATAAAAATCTGGGCGACAACGACGGCAACCGTCGCCATCGCCGTCGCCTTGACCACCCACCCATGGGCGACCGCGACGGTGGTTGCCGACCCAAATGAGCCTTGGGCGCCGCGATGTTGCGTGGTCGCCCAGGCAGGGGCGGCGTCACCCCCTCTGGTGGCGGGTTAGGGTGGGCTGGGGAAGGGGGCGGGTGGATGGGTTGGCGGGGGGTTTTAAAATAAAATATTTTATTTTATAATTTTAAATATAATATAATAAAGTAGATTAAATCTACACCTTAGATTTTTTATAAATTTAAGATCTAACGGTTGATACGAATTGATTAGATCCTACGACTTTAATTCCATCCAAAAAGATCCAACAGTTATTAAAAAAAAGAAATAATATAAATGTATAAGGGTATAACAGTCTTTTAGCAAAAATTAACGCCGTTAACTTTAGTTAACGCTGAGGCAAGTGTTCATGGTTTTACAAAACACAGAATTTTTTTTTTGCCTATTTTCAAAACACATAGGAGTTTTCAGCTGACTTTTAAAAATACATGGGGCTAATATGCAATTTGTCCATTGCATAAAGATGGGATTTCAAATTCCATCTTTCAAATATGTAAAACTTTCAAATTCACGCTATTTTCGCAATTTTATTTTTTTTTTATATTTTTGAAATAATTTCCGCTACTTAGACGTCTCTTCACCTGCCAAAACCTACACGCCTTTACCCAACCGTCCAAAGTTTAGAGATAATAGTTTGTCAATTTTTTTATTTTTGTAAAAAAAAAATCTATTAAATTTTTATTTTGAGTTAAACTAATGCATATATACTATTTATGAAAGTATTTTAAAAATACTTGAATACAAAATATATAAAAAATAGTAACTTATTTCATTTTAATCGTATCATGTCCTTTTTTTTGGTCATTTTATCAGTAAAATGATCCCGTTATGCCAAACGGCCTAACATCTTATAAGATGTGAAAATGAACAGCTTATTTTATTCAAATACTTTCGGGACTTATTTTTAAAAATAAGATTCAACATCTTATAAACTCCTAAAATATCTTAAAAGATGTATGAGCTTTTCTAAACTATTTAAAAAAGCTTAGCCATACACGGCTTATTTATTATATTAATACGAAGTAATAAAAGACTAAAACATATAATATTTAAACAAAAAGGATAATATTAATAGTGCAAGGTCGAAGTTTTGAAATTTGATTTCTTAAGTCGAAAGTACAAAGTTCGACTTCTGAAGCCAAGCTCATGTGTTCGTTCGGCTTTTATTTTTTACAATTTAAAATTTAAAATTATTATTATATAATTTAATAATTATAATTATAATTATAATTAATTATTAATAAATCTAAAAATTTACATATAAAAAAAACAATAATTACAATTGCTCAAATTGACCGTCCATTATTTTGAAAATACAATAATTACAATTATGATTCTAAAATTATCGTTAATAATATAATAATTATAATTATATTCATAACTAATTATATTTTATAGATATTTTAATAATAATTAGCAATAATGAATTTTAAAATTAAGACATTTTACCTAGACAGTTATGCAAAAGATAAACACTCTGCACTCACAGTGAGTTTAAGCCACTCTGCAAAATGTATCTGCAATCTTTTCTACAACCTACAAAATTATCTTACATTTATGCAAAAGTGTTTGAAACAAAGCAAAGAAAAGTTTAGAAGAAAAGTATCTCTTTTGCAGAGTTCTTTCTTTCCATTTTTCACAAGATTGACACATTTAGAAAAATTACTCCCTGCTCCCTTTTTTGCAGAGTCCTTTCTAAGCATAGGCCGCCCTAACAGAGTGTTGTTGATACATTCAACTTAAATCCACAATTATTAACAACATCCTGTTAGGGCGACCTATGCTTAGAAAAGACTCTGCAAAAAGGGAGCAGGGAGTAAATTTTATAGGGGTATCAATTTTGTGCAAAAAGGGAAAGAAATTACTCTACAAAAGAAATACTTTCTTGCTTCGTTTCAACACTTTTGCAGAAATCTTTTAGGTTGCAGAAAAGATAATCTTTTAGGTTGCAGAAAAGATTGTAGATACGTTTTGCAAAGTGGCTTAAAATCACTGTGAGTGCAGAGTCTTTATCTTTTTCCATAAGTGCCTAAGCAAAATGTCTTAAGTTTAAATTCATTATTGTTCATTATTGTTAAAATATCTAATTGAATAATAATAAGTAAAATAACAAATAAATATAATTAATTAAGAATATAATTATAATTATAATTATTAACTTATTAACGATAATTTTAAAATTATAATTATTGTATTTTCAAAATAATGGACGGTCAATTTTAGCAATTGTAATTATTGTACTTTTTTTATATGTAAATTTTAAATTTATTAAGGAATCTAATTAATTAAAGGGTTAAATACACTTTGCCCCGTGACCTATTCTTGATGTAATATTTACCCCTAAACTAACAAATGTAACACTTTCCCCTAAAACTAAATATTTGGATAATATTGCCCTTATATTACATATGTATATTTTTAATTCAAAAGTTTTTTTTAGCACTTTTGCATTTAAAGTTTAATATTGAAAAAAAGATATTTTGATTATAATAAAGTAAAATAAAATTAATAAGTTAAAGGCTCAAATTTTATTATATTTTATAGACTCAAATTTAAGTAATAAATGAGTACAATAATACACAAAAAAACTTTCATGTATAAGATTTATTAATTTGGTAATAAAATTAAGTTATTAATTTTTAAATTTTTAGATAAAAATGAGTAATTACATATCCTTTTTTTCTTTTAAATATATGATAAAATTTAAATTTATTCAAATTTTTCCTAAAAGTGTCTAACTTTTGGTTAAGCATATATATATATATATGTATATATATTGTCAATGTTTTTCAAAAGTATACATGAGTTGTTGGGATATTAAATTTATTGTCTATCAATTATATATATATACATATATTAACTTATTAATCCACTTTTAATTTATATTCTTGGTTTATTAAAAATTATTTTTAGATAGAAAATAAATTGGTGATGATTTAATGTACAAAATATTATATTGTATTGTGAATAATATAATTATTCAAGGCATGAGGGGTAATTTTGTCCAACTAGGGGTAAGTGTTACATTTGTTAGTAGGAGGGTAATGTTACATCATGAATAGTTCAAGGGGCAAATTGTATTTAACCCTTAATTAAATTATTATTATAATTATTGAATTATTAGTAATAATGTTTAATAATTAATTGTAAAAAAAAGGCCGAACGAACATGTGAGCTCGGCTTCAAAAGTCGAACTTACAAAGTTCGACTTCATAAGTCGAACTTTGTACTTTCGACTTAAGAAGTTGAATTTCGAAACTTCGACGTGCACTATTAATATTATCCTTTTTGTTTAAATATTATTTGTGTTAGTTTTTTATTATTTTGTATTAAAATAATAAATAAGCCGTGTTTGGCTAAGCTTTTTAAAACCATTTTAGAAAGCTCCTACATCTTATAAGACGTTTAAAGAGCTTATAAGACGTTGAATCTTATTCTAAAAATAAGTTCCTAAAGCATTTGAATAAAATAAGACGCTCATTTTCACATCTTATAAGATATTAGGGAGTGTTTGTGAGAGCTTTTGCTTTTAAAGAAGTGATTTCATAGAAAAGTTGGAAGTTGTAGCAGAATCAAAAGTGTGTAGTATTTGTAAAAAAAAGTGAAAAGCAGATAAAAGCTAAATTAGCAGTGTTTGGCAGAAAAGCGCTTTTAAAACACGTTTAATTGATTAAAGACTGTTTTGTCCCCATGTGTTAAACAAATGCTATTTTGCCTTAATATTTGCACTTATGTCTTGATTATAATAATTATTTTTCCTCAAAAATAATAATTTTTTTCAATTAGTATATCTCATATTTAATTTTTTACAAAATGATTGTAATTTATATTATAAAAATATTCAATATTAATAGAAAAACTGAATATCTAGTTCAATAATGTTCCTATTATGTAATATAATTGTTCATTCATGCACAATAAATAAACCTACAATATTGACAAAATAATTATTATTTTTTATTAATCCTAGCAATTTAATTTATTTTTTTCTATAATTTAGGAATAATATCATACAATATAAAAAATAAAATAGTAAAATTTTAAAATATTAAACATGTGAAATTATAAATTTTGTTAGTGATAAATTATTCAAATTATTTAAAATTTCTAACATCAACTTTAGATGAGCAATTTTTGAAAATACATTAAAAAGGATACAATCGAATTGAAATTATTATAATGAGGGTAAAGTAGTTTAAAAAGAAGTTGAATTTATTTACAAAAAAGCCAAAGCAGCTGGAAGCACCCCCGAAGGTGCTTCCAGCTTTTGGCTTAAAAGTGCTTCCCGTAGCAGTTTTAGAAGCAGAAGTTAGCATACCAAACACCTCAAAAGTGTTTATCAGAATTCAAAAGCTGAATAGCGCTTTTTTGAAGCGCGCGCAAACATTCCCTTAGGCCGTTTGGCATAATGAGATATTTTTTGATAAAATGACCAAAAAATGACATGATACGATTAAAATGAAATAGGTTACTATTTTTTATATATGTTGTATTTAAGTATTTTTAAAATTCCTTATCAAATAGTATATATACATTAGTTTAAAGCTAAATAAAAGATTAATAGATTTTTTTTTGGGCAAAAGTAAAAATTTGACAATTTATTATCTCTAAACTTTGGGCAGTTGGGTAAAGGCGTGTCGCTTTTGGCAGGTCAAGAGATGTCTAAACAGGGAAAATTATTTAAAAAATATAAAAAAAGAAAAAATGTGAAAATGGCATGAATTTGAATGTACGGCGTGGTGATATTTTTTTTTACAGCCTATCAGTATCGTTTCTTTGAGTAAAGTCATGCGTCATGATTATTGTTAATTTTTTGTATACAACATTAATAAACATGCAATATTATTTTTGTACATGATATTAATAAAATATTAAATTAAAAATACATTCTAATAATATTTATTTTTAAAATGTGATTATTGTCAATTAGTTGTACTCATGTAAGTGTAACTTTACTCGAAGTAACAACATTATTCATTTTTTTTAAAATTATAGTATTAGAATTTTTTTTAAAACATTAATTTTAAATTAGTAATAAATTTAATATATTTATTAATAATATTGCATGTACAATACTAATAAAAATATTAAATTTATTATTAAATTAAAATAAATCTTTTAATTAAAAATACATTCTTATAATATATATTTTTTTAAAAACATTAGCTGGTGCCATTAATTCGAGTAAAATTATACAATATAATTGTTCTCAGTTCTCTATACAATATTAAATCTATTATTAAGTAACAATAAAAATAATAATTATATAGTCATTTTCAGTGCCGTATCGTATCTTAATTTTTCAACATTTTCACATCACTCTGCCCCTGTGTCTGCGTTCATGCATCATAAAATTTATCATTTACTATTTTTCAATAAATTTTTATATACAACACTAAAAAAATATTAAATTAATTATTAATTAATAATTAAAAATGAATTTATACACACTATTGCTCAAAGTCAATTTTGTCCGAAAAATAGGGTCCAAGACCCAATTTCTGACTTTTGTCAGAGACGGGGTCTGATTTTGGGTTAATTATACTAACTTTTCCTGCTATTATGGGAATACACAAATTCCCCCCTCATACTATGAAAATTACAAATTGCCCCCTCTAGCTAACAGGTGTTAGTCAAATTTAATAACAGGTGCTTAAATGACTATTTTGCCCTTATTTATAAAATTAAACATAATTCAATAAAATTAATAATAGAAGTATATTTTATTTTCTTTATTTGAAATAAAAAGAAGGAAAAAAGTTTTGTTTTCGAATAATTAAAAAATATACTCATGTTTTCATTTTTCTAGGAATTGTAACGTATAAAATTTTATAGAATTAAAATACACTAAAATTGACTTGTTTAAATTTTTATTTGACAGAGTAAAATTGGCTAAACTATTGAAATTTGGCTCAATATTTTTAACATTCGAATGCTTTATTTTATTACTTGCTATAAAATAATATAATTTCAACAAAGTTTGCAAGCGTTGATGATTGTTAGGAATAGAAATTAATGTCACAACCTACACATACACAATATGTGATTAAAAAATATTATAAAATAATATACTAAAAGTTATGAGTATTCACCCTTATTAACTTTAAAAACAACAAATTATCTCTTGGGGGTATTTAAATCATAGAAAATAGAGTTATTCAAATTGAGGGTATTATAGAATTTTAGACCAACGCTTTTTTATGACATCAGCAAAATCCGTTAAGTTGACTAATTGAAGGGGCAATTTGTAAGATGGATATATTTAGAATGAAAGTTTATGTAATTTTTTATAGTAAGAGGGGGGAATTTGTATATTACCATAACAGTAGGGGAGGTCAGTGTAATTAACACTATAATTTTTTAATCTTTTTTTCAAAAAATCTATAGAACTTTTAAATTCGCGTTATTTTTGCAAAAAAAAAAAATAAATCTTTATATATATATATATATCTATACAATTATAAAGAGAAGGGGTCTTATAAACACAAAATGGTAGTTTTATACCACTACACCAAATTATTATAATACCAAAAATGCCCATCAACTTCCCAACTCATGTAATTGAATTAACTATTTAACTAAATTTCTTTAGAAAAATTAATTCCATGCAAGTACATGTACTCAATAATTAAATTTACTACCATTTTCTTCAAGTTTATTGTTAATTGAAATAGAAATAACATATTAGGATTTGTATTGCATGTATATAATTATCGTTATCACTATATCATATATTATACAAAGTTTTAATTTTTTATTTAATTTGAGTAAAATATGTGTTGATAATTAATGTATTAGAAAAAGTTATTAGACAGTTTTTTTGTATATGAAGTTATACATTAAAAGCATTACAAAATACGCAGGTATGCATTCCATAAAAGAATTACTAAAAATTATGCGCGCAAGTATTGCGTGCCACAGTTTCTAGTATATTTTAAATAGTTTCCCCCAAAAAGACTAACCAAAAGATAGCAAGGAAACACAGCGGGATAAATGCAATTTCGGTCCCTAAACAATACCACTAAAGCGGTTTTGGTCCTCAAACTTTTTGAGGTTGCTATATTAGTTCTCAAATATTTATTTTTTAAGCGTTTTTGGTCATTCCGTTAGTTTGGCTGTTAGATTTAACGGAAATTCATTTTTTTTTTAAATTGTTATTTTACTCCTATTTTGTGCTATTTTTCAACCTTTAGTCTAATACACTTATTTTTTTAATTTTTCTTCAAACTTAAAGAGATAAAGAACAAAAAAATATTAAATTTAAACAACAAGTTTGCTATATACTTAAAAAAAAATATATCAATAATCTATTTTGTGTACAATACAATAACTAAAATATGTGCAAAGCAAAAAACAACATAAATATTGAAAACTAAACATCCTTGCATTAATTAAACATCAAAACAACAATTTAGCATAACGTTCAACAATTTCAAATTGAATAGTTTCATAATCTTAACTTTAGCATTCCACAATCTCAAACATTAATTAAATAAGAGTCTAATTCATAATCTTAGTACAAAACATAACATCATCCTTGCTGACTAGACTGAGATGCTCTAGATGAGTCTGAAGGCACCCTTGAAGTATTTCCTGAAACTTCGGGAGGCATTTCAGAAGCAACCCTTGATGTATTCCCAGTTGTTACATTTGAGAATGAGGCTCTTAAGTTGGATAGGGTTATAAAATTCATTCCACCTCTAACAATCACTGGAGTGTGTACGTTTGATGTAGATTGATTGATCTGAACCAATAAATTAGAAGAGAGAATGAGTTAATAATTAAATCATAACAGATTATTTTTCCAAGGACATAATAGGAAAAAGATGTACCTTGACTGAAGCAATCCTAGTTGACCTTGTTGGCTTTGGTTGCTTATTTTTTTGGGGCATTCTTACCTAAAATATACAAACATAACAGATTATGTGAATCAAACACAAGAAATTATACAATACACAATCAAAATTACTTATAAACAAACACAATATACCGAAAGTTTCTGTCTAGTGCCCCTGTTTTCTGCATGCTCATTTGAGGCAGATGCTTGAGTAGGTAGGCTACTGAACTATGGTGCATCTGGCGGCTGACTTTGGCTTGCCTCCGTAGGTGTAGCTACAGTCTTGGTACATGTATCCCTGTTATCAAATCTCATTTTTTTGCATGTTGCAGAATTATGCCTCTTCCTTAGAACTGAAAATCAAGCCTAGTTTAAGATCATGATTTTTATTTCCAGCCCTATGATTGTACATTTGATATTTCACATTGCCCTCATCATCAGAACCATATGTGCTAGCAAAATCATCATCACTATCCACACACCCTTCCTCAATATTTCCACTCAGTGCAATAGTATACACATCATCACCACACCATTCACTCCTCTCTACAGACTTGCCTTTATTCGACCCACCAAACTCCACATCAGGATCAACATAATCATCAAAAAGCAAATCATGGTCTGACATATTAAAATCAGAATCATAAAACACTCCATCATCCTCACTTGCATTCATGTCACTCCCATTCCTATCTTCAATGACTACATTATTAATCAACCCACTTTCAGTCCCGTCTTAATGTGTTTTAAGTACGTTATAAATAAAAATTAAAACAAAAAAGGAAAAAAAAAAACAACAAAATTCCATCAGACATCAACCAACATCAACAATCTCAACAATAATGAACATCAACCAACATAAAAAATCCCAACAATAATCACAATATCATAAATTCCAACAATCCCAACAATAATGATATAAATTCATAATACATAATTAGCTGTAAAATACTTACCGTAATCAGTAGTAGGATCCAACCCATGTATGTTCCTGTTTTTCATGGAGAATTCACTTCAACTGCAAAATACCATCAAGTAATTAGTTTTTGTAATCTCAATTAAAATAGATTTTAATGTCAAACTGAAACTAAAACACAATTTAGAACACATTCAGTAGCAGTGGCGGCGTCGCGTCTTAGCAGCAGCGTGCGTATTCTTCAGCAGCAGCGGCGGCGGCGCGTCGTCTTCAGCGCAACGCACTCTTCTTCAGCAGCAGCGGCGCGTCTGTAGTAGCGAATGCCGGCGGTCAGCAGCGGCGACGAAGGATTGTCTCCAAGAGGGAGGCGCGAACCAACGGAATTATTGGAGAGGAGAAGTGAAGTCTCCCTACCCTAATCCCCCCCCCCCCCCTTCCCCCTTTTTTTACCTTCTTGCACTTATGTGAATTTCATGTGTGAAAATTCATTAAATCTAACAGCCAAACTAACGGAAGGATAAAAAATACTTAAAAAATAAATATTTGAGAACTAATATTGCAATCTCAAAAAGTTTGAGAACCAAAACTGCTTTATTGGTATATTTTAGGGACCAAAATTGCATTTATCCCAAACACCAAACACAGCGTATATTTGAAAAATCGAAAACAACGGTATTATTCGGTCGGAGCGGTGATGTTTCCGCCGCAGTGACAGTCGCCAAATGGGCCTGGCCGCCGGCTTCAAGTTCCTGAAAACGCGCTCCTCCGTCCTCTCCTGGAAACCAGTAGTCTCTCTTTCCATATACACAGCTACTAACACGCGAATATTTCGCAGACAAACTGATAAACCCTAATCTTAATTGCAGACGGGCAAGTTGCAACAAACTGTAGCGAATTGCGTAGAGAGGACTGGTCGGGGACTGCACTCGGGCGACATTTCTACCGTCAGGATTCTACCAGCGGCTCCTCGCGTCGGCCGTTACTTCAGTTTCCAATCGAATGTTATTCGTGCGTCAATTGATAATGCTGTGAAGGAGACTCCCCTCTGCACCACGCTGTCCAAAGATGGGTACAGCGTTAGCACTGTTGAGCACTTGCTCTCCGCTCTGGAGGCCTCTGGTGTTGACAATTGTTGCATCGAGATTGCGGGATCTGGAGATTGTGATCGTTCTGTTGAGGTGATTGCCGGTTTTGATTGCTAATGAATTTGATAATTTTGTCAAAATTATCGGGTATCCCATTATAGTTCATGTTTTACGGTTTAAAATTTATTCGACTACTTTAATTTGGTATTATCGTTACTCTTGGTTGGATTCCTTGTTCCAGTTATTAATTAGATAACTCCATTCAAATTTTTAGTTATCTACTGGTTTGGTTGTGAGTTTTACATGAAATAGGTTGGCTCCACGGATTAGGATTTCTGAATCACGAGAATTTTTATGGTAGGGTTTAGGATGTAGAATCATTTCTAAAGATTTGGAGAGAGGTGGACAAGAAGGAGATTGAATAATTGCATGTGAATGTCACACCGGCAAGTGCTTCTAGATCCAGAAGACTTAGTTGAAGTCAATACTAGGATTCTGAATAGGAAGCTTTTGATCCATTATTTCTACCACCATTCTTCTTCTGGCAGGTGTCCTATTAAACCGAAATGAAATAGCCTGGTTAATGAACCAGGGACCAGACTTTAGTTTATCCTGGAAACTGCCAAAAAATTTCCTTGACTTTTAAACACAGGGAAAAGCCAGGAGACAGAAATACCTATAATCAACTTACTAGAAACAGTGACTAAATGAATCACCATGTACATTTCTTAGCGTTGGTTGTTTTTTGTTCTGTTGTGTGCTTTAGCTTATTCAAACCCTTCAGGCTTGATCCTAGACAGTCGTGAAGGCTTGCATTTTTGAAATATGTCCGGAGGGAAGACAGTTGCATATGAGGTTTGATTTGGAATGAGGATGCTAGTGATATGAAAAGGATGGTAGGTTCAGGACGATGTTGGCTTTACTTTTCTTTTTCTAAGAAATATAATCAATTTATTTATGTTGTTTCTGATTTTACTTTATTTATTTATTGATCCTGGCCAAGATATCGTGGAAATGCCATTTTACTCTTCATTGGCAAAGATATTTGATAAAAATAAATCAAATTTTCTGTTCATGCTAATTTGCATTTTCAGTGAAGTACAATATACTGTTGTACGAGAAGAAAGATGGCACTTGGACAGCCAAGAAAATCTCACCTTTCTGAGTTATAGGACTTGAAAAATCTTGCTGAAATAGGAATTGACGAATGTGGGGAACTGGATACAACTTTCTTTTGCAAGATAATGAGGATGGTTGGTCAACCATGCGGCACACGTAGAAAACTTCAGACTGAGATTTTCTTAGTGATTTACTGTCTGCTATGTATCTTATTTTAATGATGATTCCAACTGGTGTTTGTAAAATGATAAAGCTAAGCTCCTATAATGGAAGAAAGACCATGAAATTGATCATTATTTAACATCTTATTTTCATCAAACATAATCACCCAGGTTCCTATCTTTGATGGATCAGCAAGAGAA
The DNA here is from genome assembly GCA_034509735.1 of Sesamum alatum. Lineage (NCBI taxonomy): Eukaryota > Viridiplantae > Streptophyta > Magnoliopsida > Lamiales > Pedaliaceae > Sesamum > Sesamum alatum. Next base: position 30,722,609 of record JACGWO010000007.1, on the reverse strand, counting down.
TGGGTGGAGGCAATCGATCAAGCTGGATTGAAGGTAGCTGTAGACCGTGATGGTAAAAGTTGTGAAAAATTAGCACCATACCTCAACGAACCTGTTCATGTGACGAACAATGATTCTTTTTTAGCTGCATTCCCTTACTCAAAGGTCAATATCACGTATGGCATTGACTTCCCACAGGTAAACTCTTTGATGCATTGACAAGTATTATTTTTTTATATTTAAAGTAGCTGACGAAATCTGTTTCTGCTGCTGTTACTCTCAGTTGTGTACCATAATTGCTAAAATCCATTCTGGTAACGTTAATAAATTGTTATAGGTATTTGCAATTCTTTAGACCATTTTTTTGTGCTATCACACTGTCATCAGAATTTGGAACCTATGCAATATATTGTTATGGTAGAACTTGACCATGCAGTTGTAGTCAGAGAGCACAGTGTGGTGGGGCATCGCCATGCATAATATTTACCTCTTAGCAATTTTGCAGGGCCGCATGACCCATAACATATCTCTCTTCTTTCATGTTGTATAATTTTCATTGTACTAATTCTTGCAGGCACCTGCAATTGGTCGCCAATGGTTCTCTTCTACCTTGTTGGACGAATCTTTCTACTCTAAGCAAATAGCTTCATCACGAACCTTTTGCATTTATGAAGAGGTGGTTCTCTTTCTTTCAGCATCATGTGATCTGTCATTATGAATTTTGCAACTGAATAACCACCAGAGTATGCCGTGCCATCATTTTCTTCTGCAACATTTGTTCTCTGCATAATATGATTTTCCATTTATACTGGTGTTGAATCTAATTCTCAGGTGCTGTATATTTTATGAGAAGTTAATTAGTTGTTCTTTTATGGAACCAAATCACCAATCAAGAGCAGTATATATTTCCTCCTACACACTGTCACTTTCAAATTGGTTCTGCTATCTTGAATGCATGTAAAATATTCAGCGAGTAGTTGTCTTCTTCATTAATGGTTGTTTGTGAAATAACTTTTTCGTTTCTTATAATAATTGAATCTGTTTATTGAGCCAAGAATTGGCTAATGTATAATTATCTATTGGGTGACTTTCTACTGCTAGAAGCTAAATAAGGAACTCTTTGCAGGTGGAACATATGCGGAACTTGGGATTAATTAAAGGGGGTTCAGCAGAAACGGCAATCATATGTAGGTGAGAGATATCTTTTTTTTATTGTTATAAGTGAGCAACTGAAGGGAATAGTAGTTAACCTCTGTATATCGGTAATTTCTAGTATGGGCACATCTTTTGGCTCCCTTGTCAATTTATAGCTTAACTACATTTTATTTGCTTGTGAAGAATGTGATGCTTCTGCTAAAAATGCTTATATGTTGGATTTTCTAGATGCAAAAATCATTAGACAGGGGAGATTGATTCCTGATTCTTGAGAAGAAGTTAAAACCATGATGAAGATAGCATAATTTTTGTGATTCTCATAGCTAGTCCTTTTTGTCTTTTGTGGCCACTTCAAGAATAGCATATGAAAAATATTATTATCAATCTCAAAATCATGACAGTAGCATGATTTTCATAAGCACATATGGAGCGAGTTGTGGCAGGTTGGCAAAAACCTATAGCCATTTCACAAAACACTGAAGTTTGAAAATCTGTCCACATAACCTGCTGCATTTGCATATTTATTAATCCAAATCTCTTGCCATGGGGCAAGTTTGGGATGGCTTCTTATTAGACCCAGCTGCCTCCTCTGCCACCTCCTTTAATCATTGAAGACGATCCACTCTGTTTGGAACAAAGCGATTATACAAATATCTGTAAGCATAAAACTATTTAACACTTGTCCCAAAAATAATCTAGATCACATAATCGTGGAGGGGTAAGTAGGACTTTAGCACTCCGCTCGTGAATTAGCAATCTGAGCGTGATTGGCCTTACGAAGTTGCTAAGTATTTTATGTCGTGATTTAGCATCACTTAATTTGTGAACTAAAATATTTCAGCTAAAAGAAGTGAAGAGCTGCAGCTGGTTATGCTGCTAGCAAGGGACTGGGGGTGGTAGTGTTGTCCCCTGGAACTATGTGTGATGTGCTCATGGTGGAGATGATCAGATCAAGCCTTCCCAGCTGCCAATGAGGCCAGGATGATCAATAAAAGTATCCTGGAAAGCAAAATAAAAAGATAAATAAAAACGAGAAGAGAAGGTGGTGAGACAAGGCACCGTGTGGCATGGCAGTGAGTTGAAATGTGGAATCTAGCTGCTGAAGCTATTCAGGTTTATTTTGTTCTTAACTGTATTTATCCACAAGTTGTATCTTCTGGTATATGAGGTGGAACCATGGGATACAAAATGAGGGAGTTGAGATTTGGATCCGGGTGTGTGGTAAGAACACAAAGAGTAAAACCATTGAGCTCCAGCATAAATTTGATGGGCGCACATGCACAATAAATTCAGTAATTCTCTAACCAGGAAGGGCTGACTTCCCTTTCGCCAGTCTGTGTATTGTTGGAAATTAGACTTGTTAATGTGACACTTCTAGGTTTAACTGGAAGATGGATTCTGAATGACTAGGATTCGGATAAAATTTGAATAACAATATTTGTGTGTGTATAAGACTTGAACTGACAGTACTATGATTCTTTGAAGTTGTAACAAACAAATTCTTTGCAGTAAGTAGACCTTTATCATCAAACCCACATCTTTTATTTGATCTCCGGATTCTATCATGGGATTACTTCTTTGTCATCTAGCGCATATTATACACTTGAAATCTAATATTGCTTTCTTTTCTAACTATGAACACATCAAGATGTAATGCACTTCGGTATATGCCAGTTTTTGTTTATCTTTCATGTAAAATGTGAGTGTTCTATTTGTTTCCCAAGAGATGTCATAGGTATTGTAGGTAGTTGATGGAGGTTGAGTCTCACTCTTTATGGCTTTTGCTACCTGCATGGTTTTCAAGTCATCTGTAACCTTTGCAGCATGAGTGGAGGATGGTTGAATCCACCTCTGCGTTACCACGACGAGGCTTGCAGGCACAAGGTTTTAGATCTTATTGGTGATATTTCCCTTTTGGCTCAAGATGGTAATCAAGGGCTTCTTGTGGCTCATATTGTTGCTTATAAGGTGCGTTCCTTCCCTTAATGCCCTCTTTTTTTATGTCACTCCTGAAATATTTGTTTTATAGCTGTATTATATAGGTATCTTTCTTAATGTCAGAGTGGTTTGTTGTGATCTAATTTTGCAAAATTTCCTGGTTTCCTATCTGGTAATCCATAGACTTGGCAATACAACTCACAAGGTCATAGAAGAAGCAATATCCACTTAATGGTGCACCATAGCTAAAAGGACTAGGAAAAAAATAAGCTCTTCCCTTTCACTGTGTTTTGTATGTATACGAATCACGAACTCCAGCACGAACATGCTATAAACTAGCATATTTTATCTTTGGTTTTGTGACATTGAATTTTGTTACGTTCTATAACTGGCATATTTCCTATTTAGCGTCATGATATTGAAGTTTATTATGTAGACTAGTTTTTTTTTATATTTGTTTTTATGACATTAAATCTAATAAGTGCCCAACCACCCAAGTAAAGACAAATTAGAAGCTCCTTCCACAGAGCTGTTGTGTTTATAACTGTGATTAAAAAAGTATCTGTTCGAACCATTTCTGGACTTGTATGTTTTACAGGCTGGACACGCACTGCACACGGAGTTTGTTCGCTGCATATCAGGAGTCGGTCAAAAGAACGGTACATTTGCTTCTGAGGAGCTCACGACTTAGAAGCAATGGATCGAGTTAACAAAACTATTCAAGAAGCAAATCAAAGAGGTAGGCGACCTTCAAATGTGCTCTTCGATATCTATTTGACTAAACCTTTTTGTTATATCCTAAAATGGTGGTCTCGTGGATATAGATGAGATACTTGATTATTGTCTAGTGCAGTTTTTCTTCTTGGTTTCATTTTTTTTTTGGGATACACATGGCCATTTATTTTTCTTTTCCTTTCACCTGTTTAGCTATTGCACTGGTTTTTGCAAAGCACCCATTTAGCTGTTTCACGCTGCACTTATTAGTACCATTTGTTTTTGTTTTTTTCACGCTTATGCACCCAACAAACACGCACACACGCAAAATTCGAATACAAGAGCTTCCATAGCGAAGTCTTGAATTCAAATACAAGAGCTTCCATAGCGAAGTCTTGTGCCCGAATCATTGGATTGTCCCCTTGTGACGCTAGTACCATTTGGTTGTGGTACACATTAGATGGATTCATACAGTGTATTTCACTTAATTAGATAGAGAACCTTTTCCTTAGCTGGCACACACCCAAAATTCGAGTACAAGAGTTTTCATAGCGAAATCTTGAATTTGAGTACAAGAGCTTTCATAGGGAAATCTTGTGCTCGAATTATTGGATTGTTCCTTGGGACATTAGTACCATTTGTTTGTGGTACACATTAGCTGGATTCATACAGTGTATTTCACTTAATTAGATAGAGAACCTTTTCCTTAGCTGTGCCCAGGGAGTCCTACATAACTTTAAAGACAACACGTGACAGGGGTGAGCTGTAGGTTATTATTTCGGTATCAAATGTTTTCCTAAACAATCTCAAGTAATATATATCTCTTATTTTTATTTGTTTTCTCCACCCTTCTGATTCTTTTTTTTTTCCCCTTCTCCAACTACTTCACCCGGCCTTTTTTTTTTTTTTTTCAATTGAAAACGATAAATTTTATTAATCGAAAGTAAAGTGATTATATTAAGTCCCGTCGGCTATTAATATCGAACAAAGATAATTACGATCAATCATATCAACAATATCATATATATATATATATTATATTTATATCCTTATAAGTACAAAAATATAAATGAAAATGTCAAATGAGGGACAAAATAAAAAATTTATGTAACTTTTTTTTGTTGACGTCAGCATTCTCCATCCAAACTCTAACGAAAAGGGGTTAGGTGTAAATGGCGAATTTTTGAAAAGGGTATAAATGTTATTTTGAAACTTTTTTGAAGGAAAGGGTAATTTTGTATTTTCAGAGGGGTCGCAATTAACCCTTTTTGATTTGATCAAAATTCATATTTTATCAGCCATCTAATTTTTATTAAAACATTTTGAACCTTTTAAATAATTATTAATTATCTTGTAAAATATCCTTTTGAAAAAATTCTTAAATTTCAATAACACTTCTAACAATACTTTTCTCTTAGGTTTAGTTATCAACAAAATTTGTGTCATCCGTATGCAAATCGTGAAATCGCTGAATACTGCACTCGATCATTTTTACGTGAATTCAAGCATTATAGGTCTCTTCCCACCAATGTCAAGTCCACTAACAGTAGACATAGTTCCGGCACCACCATGAAATTACCTAGTGACCAAATTAAGTCCTGCATTTATTTGTGTTAGTCGTCGTAGCACGCCGTCTCTGCGTGCATATATAATAATTTACACGTTTTAAAAGTTATTGAATATAAAATATATATATATATACATATATAAATCAACACATTACATTTTTAAAAAAGAAAGAAAGAAGAGAAAAAAAAAGACTAACTTTAGGAGTATTATCGGCAAAATCAAAAAATGGTGTCGCGGTGTCACAAACAATCATTTGTGAGTGAGAAACGGCTTTCCTTTGTATATTAGTATAGATAAAACACACTTAGTTTTTTACCTAGTGATTTATAATTCGATCTACAATTCAGTTGTGTGAGACATTTGTTTTCAAAATTCTATCGCGAGACTAAACGTCTAAATCTCCGCCCCAACCCAGAACTGAAAGTGTCAAAATTATTTAATAGATTAAATGACTGAATGTGTTTTGTACAAATAAATGCAAGACTTAATTTGATCAAGATTAAATGTGTCAAATTGATATAACTTAATAGTATCAAATGTGTTTTTTCAAAAGATAAAGAATCAAAAGTGCAATATACCTATACGCACAAGATTAAAAATGAAATTTTGCCAAATGAAAAAAATGGGACAAAAGAAAAGTTTAAAAATGGTAAAGTCGTAACTATAATTAGATAAAAAGTAAAAAACAAATGATGAATGAGAAAGGTGAAGCAGATAGTAAAAGTTGAGAGCTACTTAAGATTGTTCAGGCGAGTGTTTGACATAGACCTGTCAATGGGCGGGTATTATCCGAATTCGAATCTATTATATTTATAATAGATCCAGATTCAGACCCATTAGTTTGATATTAGACTCAAATTTGGACCCATACCCATTGAAATAAGTATTTCGTGTAAGGGTAGGGTCTAGACCCAAAAATACCCGCGGGTAAAGGTCTTGAATGGGTAAAATCTAATATTATAAAAATTCATAAATATCCGTTAACTTAAAATCATTGAACTTGTAAATTTTTAATAGATTAATCGAGTCGATTTACTTGTCATCTAAATTCTTAATTTTTGTACATAGATTTTTTTATTTTTATGTATTGATATTTTGAAAAAAAAAAAATTGCCAGGGTTTTTCATTTTTATTTTCGTCGTAACAACTGCGAATTAAATTTTTGATAAAATTAATTTGAATGTAAAGTGATAAGTTAAGCTAAACCAATATATGATACTAATAAAATTTGTTCAAATTTGAATTGTAAAAAACTCATGAAATGAAAGTTGAACCCATTTTCATATCAATAAAGTTAAAATATAATTTTCATACTTGGTTAATTTACATTCCTATATCGAATCTGTGTCGATGTGTAATTGGTTAATATAATTAATTATTCAAACAAAGTCAATATTATTATATATATTTTAACGATATTCAATCTGCATATGTTAAACATTCAAATAACTTTTACTTTAATTTATTGACAGTAAGTTGATAAAATATATTTAATAAACTAATTTAGTAATATCTTTTTAGAATATTATTTACAAAAAAACATGTATAATTGATTTATTCCTTTTAATATGTGTAAGACCCATAATGGACTCAATTAGTATAGGTATATAATAGGTAAAACCCAATGGATATTCTATGAATAGGATTTGAATAAAACACATAGTAACAACTATGGGTATTTATCAAGTCCGGGTAGATGATCTTTACCCTTTTCTTCAATGTTACTTCAATTTGTTTTTACATTCCATCTGATTTTAATTCGATTACTAAGACAGCATTTTACGAAATAAAAGATAAAAGAATGAAATATTGGAGATACATATCCGTCCTTATTTTTCAAATAATTAGTCGTCGCTGCACGCGGTACCCACGAGCATATAAAAAAAACTGTGGTGTGAAATGAAAAGAAAGAAGAAATTTATGAAGGAATGAGAAAAAAAAAGTTAGTAAGAAGAAAGAAACATAGAGTGAGATGAAAAAAACGTAGAATAGTGGGCTAAGAGGAAAAAACAATAAAATTACTTTTCTGACCAGTAGTCTTTTTAAAGAAATAAAATAATTGAAGGGTAAATTTGAACATTCAAAAATTGGTACGTAAAAAAATTTTCTTTTATAATACTATAGACTACAGATATAGACTTTTTTAGAAAAGTATTCACATTTCCACGTAGTGGGAAGAGTAAGAGTCTTCTTGCCACACTTCTAAAGAATGAAAATGAAACCTTACCCGTTGTATATGGTAGGCCGTAACTTCAACTTGCACAAAATAGATAACCCCTTTACCCTAGAAATTTATATCTATCACGATATGTAGTCTAAAGCATGAAATTATTATCATCCATTTCCCGACCATAAATCAACTTAATGACATATAATCTGTAATATATATGTATTTGTATGTGCATGCAATCATCCTTTTATACATCAACCAAGAAAAATTTACAGGGGGCGGAAACTTTTGAGTGTGAGTAAGTAGAAAAATTAGCGAAGAAGTTTCCACGACGACCATTTACAGAGAATCTACTGCATCTTATTCCCATAAATATAGAGGAAATTAAAGCAGATACATAGAGCACCGACTCATCCAAGTAAAGAGAACCTTAAGCGAATATGAGAATTACCAGACGGATTTCTGATTCTCTTCACTTTGTTTTCAGACTTGATCGTTCCCCTTGAGGATGTTGTACTTGCACAGCGGGCATGTTGCATTCATTTTAAGCCATTTCACGATACATGTAGCATGAAAGTGATGGTTACAGGGAAGAGCATGTAGTTCAGTCCCATCCTCGTATGTACAGAGACATATACAACATTCCTGGAAGAAGAGAAAGAAGACACAAGCAAATTGACCAAATCACGATGAGAAGATAAAGTTGTTTTCTGGTAAATGGCATCTGGATGAGAATAAATTCAGATTTCCAATACACCTACCAGTATTTCAACGAAAAGCATTGCTCACACTCCTAATCTAAAGATGATGAGATATATATCACAGGTACAAGAGCTTTACTTAAGCAATTTTTCATTTCGGAACCTAGGATTTGTATCTATGTATGTAAAAGAAAGCTTGAGAGTGAAAATTACCTCTTCAGTATGGTCACTTGTATTTATTAGATGGTCATACATTGAAATTGTATTTCTGGATAAGGATAACTTGATATCTCGGAAAAACTCAGCAGCACTTTGAACAACAGAGTAGTGTTGCACTTGTGGTATGAACATATAACAGGTGCTAAGGGCTTTATTTAATAAAGCAGCTTTTTGATTCAGAATGGGTTTCAGACTGGTTGATCAGTGGATTGCAGATACGGACTCAAATTAGTAATTTGCATCAAAACCAACATATGATGACAAGGGTATGCACTTAAGAAACAAGCAACACTTTTATGATCAAAGATGCATGTATCCCAATGAATAAAAAGGTCTAGTAAAGCTTAAACTGTGGCAACGCCACACACTCCATAAAGCAAGCTATGCAAAATCCAGGAATCACCTATCATAGAAACAGCCACCTTTTGTTGGCAAAATATAGACCTAAATTTGAGACTACACGAGAAACTTACTGCATCTTCAGGTAAAAGAATCCGCTCGTTAGTTATGTACCCACTGCTTGTTTCAATAGGAATCATTCTACCAGCTGCATAGCCTACTCTATCCTCATCCTTGCAGCTTTGATATCTGTATTTTGGTAGGATACTCAGATCTGCCTCTGATGCACCTTCCTGCATATTAAAGCAATGTATAAGAAAGTGAATTTTGACCAAGAGATAAAATATTTTACATCTTATACTATTACCTGGCCAGCAATAGCATAAAGAATGGCAATGATGCAAGGTAAGCAGCAGCAGAGAGCAATCCCAATAAGACATGCTAAGACAACACAAAATATGGCAAAGATTACATCAAATGCCAAGAATACCACAGCCAACCTGCAGCACTTACAAGATCAGAGATCTGTCAGGTCTCTTTCTGTAATTAATAGATACAGGAAAAATCATGGAGAAAAGAAAAATATTCTGAATCAGATGAATGGGTTATCAGTCAAGTTATAGAAACAGCCCCAACTGGTGTTGCTAATGAAGGATCCATGTAATCCCAATATTACTGAGATTGTAACATTTGCTGGACAAGGTTTCTTCTTATATGTATGGAGCAATGCAGACTACTGGCTGTTTAGGTACTGTGGTTAATCCCTCTGTACCAGATAGATGTTCCTGATTCCTGTTAGTGATGTCCGAATAATCCTTTATCACTTCCTACTACTAAGTCGTTATCACTAATCACATAAAAATATCCTTCTGTTTCGAAGGAGCCCTAAGCTATTATAGCAGCAAAAGGATAAGGGTGGTGTATCATCTTTTCTTTGCTGATTATGCATATTTTGTTAAGCTACTACGGAGGAACAATTGCCTCATCCGAGGAAAGGGGAACTGCTGCTACTTTCAAAGTCATTCCAACTATGCATATCAAGCAGGTAAAATGCATACTGTTCCCTGGAAGTGGGGTAATGAACCTCAACTCTCTGGCAAGCTGTCTAATGTATGCCATGAATGAGCTACTTTACACACTTGGTTCGTCATGTAGGACCAGCATTCTAATCAGCGGACATCAGAGATAAAGATAATCGAGAACTTCCTAATAGGTTATAGTATTTCATGCATCCAGTGGACACAAAAAATGCCTCCATGACAGTGTCAACCTGCAATTCATGCAAGTGGAAGATGGTATGGCGCCAAACAAACTACTCCCAAGTCAATTCTGACAGTATAGGATGCCCATTTGGAGTGAGGCATCGTAAGTTCAAACTAATGGACTTGAAGAGCCATGGTCAAATCCTATGAGTATATATTTATTTGGCAAGCTCCAATGTTACAGAATGAATGAAAATTGACTATTTATGGGCCAGAAAATCCAGATCATTGATGTAGTGGCAAGTAGGTTAAAAACCTAATGACAGTTTGGATTCAGTGCGCCTAAAGGCGATTATAAAGCCCAGTACAAATATGGATCAGTGAGTGAGAATGCTAACAGAGCAAGCTGGAATACTAAAACCACGGTGTTTCAAGGGAAAAAGAGTTATGAATGTTAGAGCACCATCTTTAATTCATAGGACAAAGTGCTGTAAAGGCGAGAGCCACTGCATGGACCTGTATATGACCTCTAGAGTATGAGGACCTGGCAACTCAATCTTCGACTGTTTCTCAGGACATCGGCGTTGTGTTTTAAAGGAGCGACTGCAATAATTCAATCACCCCAAATATAATGTGCAAACCATGGAAAACTCATTAGCATGGCCAAAAAGCTGTTTACAGCTATTATCTCTTTTGGACAAGTAGTTTAATATGCAATTAAAAGTTGCACTTGCTCGATTTAGAGGTAGATCAGGCATCCATTTGCATGCAGGTTTGCGGCAAGACTGGGTATCTCACATAAACAATATTAGATCAGAAGGCAAAAGAAAGAATATTTGTAATCTACTACGACCTACTTCACATCTCTATTTAGTCATTCACCATTCCACTTGAAGAAATAACATATATGCAGACAGAGTTTGTACAAGGTAGCACAGGCCTTAGGAGAAGTATTTCTTGCTTTATTAGGGCCAAGGTTAAAACATTGTTCTCAAAAGTGGAGAGTAGAATGCCCGCAATATACATCAAAGTTTGCTAAGGAAGCGACTTCGACAATTTTTAAACAAGAAATATTGGCAAGGCACCTTTTTCATGAGAAATGCAAAAAGTCATCACTTAAAAACGGTTGTAGGTCTATAAGTATTGGGAGCCCAAACCAAATAAACATTAGATGGAATGGAGGAAAGCAATAGTGGCTGCTCTGGTTTCTAACCGTATTTCCATAAAGTAGGGATGTAAGGAAGTTCTATTTTGGAATGACTTTTAAGTGACCCTACATCATTTGAGATTAACTTCTTGCACAAACGCACAGAAGAGAAAAGCCCCACAAGACCAAGTGAGGTATGTGACGTATGTTACTTAATAGTGCGATGAGGACATGAAAATCTAGAGGTTTGCGGGTTAAATTTTTTTGTGGCTAGGACAGGGGATTATTAAATAAAATGGTCGCATATTGCTTTGGAATATAACCGTAAATTATTTCCAGAAGACACAAGTTCAAATTTACATTGTCACTGCAGGCCATGTTGTCCACAGGTGAGAATCTGGGCCAGCTTCCCCATGATATACACCCCAAAGCTACTCTAACTGGGAGGTTAGAATCATCCATCTGATAAGAGAGGATGGAAAGCCACACCAGCTGAGAAGCCCCTTTGATAACCTAGCAATAGGGGAAGGGGTCCTGTATGAGGTTGGACGCCTCGGGAAAAAGAACGGGCATATACAAATTACAAGCTAAATGGAACTAAGGTTACAGGTCCCATAAAAGCCTTTTGTCTTACCATGAAAAGTGTCCGGTTATTTTACGAGGTATTGACAGTAAGTCAAGGATTCTTGGAGGCATTGGCTGATTAAGTAGGAGATGATTTGCGAGGGAGGCGCTTCTGGAACACATAACCATCAACTTCAACTCAGTGTGATCATGCAAACTATAGTGCGCAAAGATCTATGATATTTACGTTGCAATGTATACAAAACTTAGTTTATATAGTGCTATAAAGAAAATGTGAATGCACTGCATAAAGTGATATATAGTAGTCTTTGATTTTAGTGCAAAAACGCATGATAAACCCACAGGATTGACTGGCCATTCACTTTCTAATTCTTTTTAGCCAACTGTTTCACAATTGCAGTTGAAGTACTATCGCATACTGGAGACTGGATTCCTGGACTTGTGACGGACAAACTAAATAAAAACAACAAGAGGTGCACTGCAGATTGAAGCATCAGTCATGGACTTACCAATACAAACGTGGAGCACTTGTTAATAGAATTTCATTGCCCGAGACAACCCAGTAAAATCCGACTATCCACCAGAGAAATGATACCATTGTGTTCACAGATTCACATCGTTTCACCCTGCTGGAATCAATGAAAATTAGTCAGGAATCCGAATAGATGCTCTTACACAACTTATGTTGACTTTTGAAATGAAATACATTTTCAGCACTGGGAAACTGATGATTAGTGGCACAACTCTCCAAAATCCAGACCTTTCACCAATGAATGCACATAAAGCGAAAGAAAAATAATTTCACAGCATCGAGCTCCCTCATGAAAAGAATGACACAATTCAAAGTTTTCAAGAAATTATTCTCGTATAATTAACTGGATATTGTACGGGCTAACTGATGCTTAGTCAGCTTATGTTCACTTCATTATGTGAAGCCACATATCATGGTAAGATACATCATAAATCTTTCTCCTTCTACCACAAAAATGATATATAATCATAAGGTCACTACTAACATGGTTCAGATTCATTTAATAATTTTCATATTAATACTGTAATTCACTTACATCCCATAATTTCTCTATGCAAATGACATCTTTAGAAATTTGTGAGAAAGACATTACAACTACTTGAGATTCTCCAGCACACAATGCAGAACTCAACCAACTTTGAATAGATATGCTAAGGATGAATTCACTGGGCTTATTTTTCGCTAGGTGACTGCCTGTAAGGTGAAGAAGGTTAAGTTCACCTGTCCAAGTTCACGTAATGAAGCACAATAAATGTCATATGAATACCTCCGAGATAGGATAATTCAACATTAGTGCACTCTATGATTCATTCCACAAAAGGGACTTCCTTCCATGTTTCAAGTGCCAAATAAAATTATAAGACCAATCTTCTTACGTTACATAGATCCAGATGGTCCAATTAAACCGAGTATGAGCACTTCAATAGGGTAATTAATGATAGAGATTCCTGAAAACATAGTCATGAAGGGCCTTGTAATGATAGAGGACACAATATTCCTATCTTAATAAATTATAAATTCCACTGCTACCACATAGAGGGAGGAGTGGAAAAAGTTTGGGGCAAGCAAATATATGAATTACAGGCTCTTTCCCTTCAAACTACAGAAGTGCATAAGTCATCTACTCTAAAACCTCAAAAGTGTCTCATGCACATATGTACATGAGGAGGAGTCCAGTTGCCATAGCTGATCAGAACCTCATATCCTCACTGTCTGTATGATTCCACACCATTAATGGACATCCCCATGGACAGAAGCCTAAGTTATGAAGTGAACTAAAAACTTGGATGAACATTTGCACGAACTCATGCTCAAACATGAAACCACCACGAGAAAAATGAGATAAACACAAACCTAGCATCCAAGAAACCAAACTCCACTACAGCTAAACCAAGTAAACACAAAAGCAAAGCTCCAGAAGCGCACATCATGTACAGATAGAATAAGACAATTACAAACAAAAAAACCAGGTATCATGCTAGGGAATGAATATGAACAAATTTGACTAACCTAGAACCACTGGTAACACCAAGGAGCCCGCTTTCTTCGCTCTCCTCTTCTTCATTCTCACTCTGATTCTCTTCCTCTCTGCCCCCGGCCCCGTCCAAATTCCTCTCTTGCGACGAATTCCGCCTCTTATACTCCACCCAAACAAGGACTACATGCACCAAACACTGGAAAGCATACCCACAGACCCAAACCCTAATTGGCACATTTGGCTTCTCATTAGCTGTGCAAATCAGCATAACTACAGACACAATCACGAACGCCAAATTCCACATAATGTCGAGGGCAACTACGGGCTTCGAGTACCCCCAGTCGGCACGGCGCTCCTCAAGCTCGCGCGCGGCGGTCTCTCGGACCAGCATAGAGGCTCCTCCCCGGCGCTGGGTGTTGGAGACAGCGCGGGAAAGGAGGAGGGAGAGCGTCGAAGCTCGGGAGCCGTTGGAGGACGGCTGCCTCGAGCGGAGGAGCGGCGTAGTGGGGGAACCCGACGAGGTGTCGGAAGACATGCTCGGAAGATGGAAGATTATGGAGTCTGATAAAGGATTCAAGAGAGTATGGGAGTGATGATGACTGACGCCATGGACGGAGTAGGTTTTTTGTGTGTGCGTTTTGTGCGTGATTGACTTTTTCTGTCCAAATTAAATTGTGATAAACCACGCTTTATACATACACATACGCATAACCGTGTAATTCCTAGTGTAAAGTCGCACTTCCCTAAATTTCATTTTTTTAGATTATTACCCTCCAAAACTAAATTAAAAAAGTATTTACTCATCAATTAGTAATAAATACATCTTTTTTTAAAAAAAAAATATATTGTTCTTACTTAGATAAACTAAAATTTTCTTAATCTTTTCTTGTCGTTTATAATAATAGAAGTACGACAAGTGACGATATTTTGTTATAAATAGTACCAACAACGGTACGAAAAGTATGCGATGTTGTTGCGTGGCGACAACGACAACGACAAAGAAAGTAATATTTAAATAATTATACAGTGGCCGACATTCAGGACTCTGAATATCGACGACAACTGACGTAGGGCTTTTACTGAAAAATTTATCTTGAAATTGTTATCGAAACATCATGACAAAATAGAAGTACGTAATGTTTTGAACTCTTTTTCATAGAGTAATGTGCTAAATATAGCAATTACTAGAGTTCATCGCCCAACAAATTTACTCTAAAAGAGTAATATATTTATTCATCTTACTCAAATTTAAGAAAAATAAATTTGTTTTCATTAAATTCAGGAAATATTTGTGAACATTACATTAGTTTCAGGTATTTCCAAAATGGAACTTTATACATATAAATGTTCAAAAAATACAAACTTGGATCCTGTTGGTAACTTCAGAAAATAATTGCTCAATATAGTAGGAATAATCTACACTGCGGTTTGAGATTTTGTGTAATTACATATAAATATATTGTGGTTTAGAAAATTACATATAATACATGAATGTTGGTTTCTGTCCAACAAATAGATATACGAGTTAATCAAATTTCTCCAAATTTACTGATATTAATAGAATTTATATTTACATCCAATTGACTTATTATTGATTTATATATATTCATACGCTACAACACGTGAGGAGATATTTCCACCCTCATAAGGATAATTTGATTATAAAATATTTATTTATTCTGTAATAAATTAGTAACAAGTCAATAAAAGTAATATAGATTTTCATATATATATATATATTGCTATTTTTCAACAAATTTCGTACATTTTAACTAATATAGGGATCTTTTTGTTGGCCAAAAATAAATATAAAAAATACTAAATATAATTTCTCATACTATTGAGAGTTGACATGTAATTACACTCAACTTCATACAAGAAAAATCTAATGATCCCTAGATTATATTGATTTGTAACTTTTTATTAACACAAAAATAAAGGTATTGATATTTGTGAATTAATGGTGGGCTAGTCCAAGAATAATGGGTCACAATCCATACATATTGAGAGGGTCTTTCCCAACATTTTGGACAGTACTACAGTACAATATTTACTATCCATGTTGCCAAGGGCTTAGCAGTGAGTGCTTCAGTCATTCATTACTTTTAAGTTAATAATGTTAAATTAGTGAAGCCATGTTTACTGCATCGTGTTATGCCAGATATATGGGTTAACATGGCATTGCCCGATGTTTTATTATCAAAATAGTAGGCCTGCTATAAATTCGCCGGCCTGCTATTAACCCACGCAATTTCCCATACTATAATCTCGACTAAAAGGTAGATATTAGTAATATGTGGACCCACATCAATTTGGACTAAATTTTTTCGCCTTAGTTGCCCCTCATATATGTATCCGAAATTCTTTTTCTGACTTAATTTTTAAAACTAATTACGTACTGTCATAAATGTTGTGTCAGGGGTAGGTGAACATTGATGGTTTGAAAATTTCAAGTTCCATCGTTATCCACGCCCCATTAGAGCCGATTTGATGGGTCATTAAATATGATGGGCAAAAACGTAATTGCGCCCATAATATGGATTGAAGTAGAAGATAGTGAACGTTCGATTTTTTGTGTTCTGGATTTTTGCCCATGTAATTGATTCGAAGTATACACAGGATGAGATAATATAGTACAAGAAAGTGCTATAGATAGTATGTCTCCACTATAATATGGGCTAATACAATATGATGTGATAAACATGCCCTCAATATATTATTATTATTATATCGTTTAAATCAACAAATAAATTCAAAGTAAAAAAAAAACAACAACATACTACTATTAAAAGTACACTAAATGCATACATTCATAGTCGTTCATTACTTTGAATCTTGTTATATATATATATATATATAATTTAATCTTGTATTTGTGATTCCATAATAAATATTCAATATCCTCCTTAATTGTCGAATCAGAAAACTTCCTTCATTTTTTCTTGTTTGTGTTACAAGTCAATCCGCATCATTACTGATTCGCAAACATTCTACGATAAATATTCACATACGTACACAAATCACGCTGTGTGTGTTAATGTTAATAATACAAATTTTTTTATTTTCAATTAACCAAAACAAAGTGCAATTGTACATATATCGAGCATATCAATAAATTCATATTAAACAAACAATAAAGTTACAAATAATTTTATAACCAACACCCACAAACGTAGAACTCGAACAAAAACCTCACAAAAGATTGATACAAATAACCATTTCGAAACAATTGAACGAACCTCATAAACATCTAAAAGCAGCAAAATAATCGGGAAGTTTTTCCATTTTTGGACCAAACAATATACAAAGTGAATTTAAAAGTAATGAAATAGCAAAAAATTTCTTGGAAAGCACTTCAAACATCAAACATTCCCGTAGCTTATGGCTTTTCTGAATTTGGTTGATGTGGACTAATTAATTAATGAGATTGAGGGGAGGGGGATGGGTAGTCAGTCACCTAATCAACCTGTTAATTAGGAATCTAATGTACAAAAAGTCGACATCAAACTCAAATTAGTTCTCTAATTTCAAGAAAACATCTTACATTAGCGACAGTGTCCTGTCGGGAAAGAGACCGTGAAAAAAGGTGG
Source organism: Sesamum alatum (assembly GCA_034509735.1). Classification (NCBI taxonomy): domain Eukaryota; kingdom Viridiplantae; phylum Streptophyta; class Magnoliopsida; order Lamiales; family Pedaliaceae; genus Sesamum; species Sesamum alatum. The sequence continues at coordinate 30,705,292 of JACGWO010000007.1, read as the reverse complement.
GCTTGACAATGTTGGCGTTAACGTTTGTTCTTTGGATTCTCAAACTGTTCTGTTGCTATTTTATTGAGGTTATTTCGTCATATTTAGTTAGGAGTGAAGTATTTCTTTTTTTTTTTTTTTCTTGAAAAGGAAACCATGTGTATTAAGAAGGCAAATCAGCCAAAGCCAAGCTACAAGCTGGAAAAGGTAAAGACACAGTGCCCTCAACCCAACTTCCCCAGTGACGAGCAAGCGAGTGAGCCACAGTATTGCTAGTACAGCGAACAAGAGAGAAAATAACAGAATTAAAGCTGGAAGAAAGCAACAAAATATCGTGAATAATCGGACTAATGAAAGAGGATAACGGAGAGGGCGAAGTGAGTTGCGAATGAAGATACGCAGTCACTTTCGAGCACAATATCGGACCAGCCAAAACGTTGAGCAAGTTGAATGGCAATGTGTGCCGATCAAGCTTCAACGGCTTCCGGGGAGAGACTATGATGTAACATCACTGACGACCAAGCTAAGCATTGTCCGTCCGAGTCCCGAGCGACAACCCCAACACTAAAATCACCTTCCGACTTGAAGATGGCAGCATCTGAGTTAATCTTAATGAGACCAGCCGCTGGAGCTCTCCAAACCGAAGGAACATAGGAAGAAACCATGTTGTGGCTTGTCGCCTGAAGACTAGAAAAAGCATTAAGATAGTTCCGAGCGAAGGACGTAACCTGTTCCGGAGAGAAAGACCGATTGTCCGCCCATTTCCTATTCCAAGTCCACCATAAACTCCAACAAATAATGGCAAAAGGCTGGAACTCTTGTTGATCAAAAGTCCGAAAGGCCTGAAAAACCCAATCACGTGCATTCGACGACCATTGAGAGATGACGCCCCAGCGTAAATTCGACAAACACCAAACCATCCTACTAAACAGGCAAAGGAGAAAGGTGTGTTTGTTGTCCTCATGCAACGACTGACATAAACGACACACGACGTCCACCCCCGGAAGACGACGTGAGAGGTTAGGACCAAGGGGGAGAGAGGCAAAACATAATCGCCAGCAGAAGACACAAACTTTATTCGGAACCTTAGCGTTCCAGATCCCACGCCAACCATCACGAATGTGAGCAGACTTCAAGGTTGACCCTGTTGCCAAGTATCGTCTATTCCGATCCACAACGAGATGATATGCAGATTTAACCGAAAATGTTCCGGACTTAGTATAATGCCAAATCAGTTCATCGTCAAGTAAGATACGCCCAATAGGGATGGATAAAATAGCTTCACTGTCTAACAGATGAAAAAGGGATGTAACCAACTGCTCATTCCAATCATGTAGTGAGGTCGAATAGATGACTTACTGTTGTAGGCGGCGATAATGGGCCAAGCAAAGAGACTGGACGGAAAGTTGGGGCCTTGGGTATCCACGGATCAACCCAGATGTGAGCCTTTAGTCCGTCGCTGATGCGCCAACGATATCCCGCACGAACCACATCTTTTGATGTAAAGGATGGGCAAGTCCAACTCCGTCTCAAGAATGGATGAATCAGGATAATAATGAGACCGCAAGAGACGAGCCACAACAGATTTAGGTTCTATGAGAAGACGCTGCAATTGCTTGGCGAGCATAGTTGTGTTAAAAGCCCTTAAATCTCGGAGTCCAATGCCACCTTGCAACTTTGAAGTACATAAATGATCCCACGAAAGCCAGTGGATTTTCTGATTATCATTTGAGTTCCACCAGAAGTTGGCAATCATGGCCTCAATCTCCCGAATAAGACCCTCCGGTAAGGGGAAGACACCCATCGAGTACGTCGAAATAGCCTGCACTATAGCTTTGATGAGGATTTCTTTACCGACTGATGACAGTTGTTTCACCCCCCACGAGCAAACTCGCTTCCAAATCCAGTCCTGTACTGAATCAAAAATTGCTTTTTTAGACCGACCAACGACAAACAGCAAGCTGAGGTATTTCTCATGCTGGTCCGCCACCCGGATTCCAAACCCATCGGAAATAGACGCCGCCGTTCGATTCGGGGTGTTTTTGCTTAAAACAATGACTGATTTCTGAAGATTAATCTCCTGTCCGGAAGCCTTACCATACACCTGCAAAATATTCTTAATACAATCCATAGGCCCCAATGAGACTTAACAACAAAGCAGAGTATCGTCGCTAAAAAATAAGTGAGATATGCTGGGGGGATTATGGCAGACTCGAACCACTTCAAGTTGGCCGAGGGATTCAGCTTGAGTAATCAGTGAGCTAAGCGCCTCCGTTCAAAGTAAGACAAGGTATGGATGGTGAAAGGGGATCCCCTTTATGGAATTGCCTGCCACTTAGAATGAAAGAGTAGGAAACCGAGGAAACACAAGAAGAACAAGTTGAATAAAGTGAGAATAAAACCCTAATTTAACGAGTACATGTCGTAGGAAGCTCCACTCGACTTTGTCATACACCTTGGTTATGTCCAGCTTAAGAGCCATATGTCCCTCCTTACCTTAATTCTTACTCTTAATAAAATGATTAATCTCAAAATCAATTAACATATTGTCAGTAATGAGTCTGCCAGGAATAAAAGCAGACTGGGTAGGGGACATGATAGTGTGAAACAAAGGTTTTAAACGATTAGCAATGCACTTCGTGACAACTCTCATTATCACATTACATAAACTAATAGGACAAAAGTCAATGATACGCTCAGGTTTATTAAATTTAGGGATCAAGGAAATATGAGTAAAATTCAACTGTGGATCAACGGTATAATTATTCAAAATACTGAGAGCACAATTACATACATCATGTTTAACAATATCCCAGTATTTATGAAAGAAAATTGGAGGCATGCCGTCTGGACCTGGGGATTTGAGAGGGGCCATATGAGAGATGGTGGAAGTGACTTCCTCGGCGGTATATGGCTTCAACAGCTCCGTGTTCATATTCGAGTCCACTTTGCTTGACAGAACCTCCACTCCACGCTCGAGATCATTGCCAGACGGCTCGACAGAACTGAAAATACGACTGAAGCGTTGGTTAATTATGATGAGCAATGCCTGACTCCTCCGCAAGCCACCGATTATCCGACCCTTGAATCCGTTTGATCATGTTTCGTTCGAAAGTGTGATTGGCACGTATACGAAAAAATCTGGTATTTCGACCAGAAGTGAAGTATTCATGAAGTGCCAAAATGAATGTTTTAGCTTAGTAGTTAAGGCTAAGTTTCAATAAACAAATTTGAGGTTGTGGGTTCAAGTTTTATTGGTGTGAGTATTTGGCTCATCTTATGTGAGTTATTGTAATTTGTTTATTGTTCTTAATTGATGTATTCTTTAATTTGTCGAGATGTTGATATAATCATATATGTAATTCACACTTTAAAAAAAGAAAAGAAGAAAAGAAACAATTAAAGTTTAAAAACTAATTCAATACATCGATAATTCAAATCAACAAATACATTCAAACAAAGTATTCCTCCGTCTGGGAGAAAACCTTTTTCGCCGCTCGGGGGGAGAGGACCTCCCCCTCAACATCGCCGTCAGAGCCGCCATGAAGGATCGCCGATTGTCGGCGTTCGACCGTCGGGGGTCAGGGGGTTTAGGGTTAGGGTTAGGAGTGCTAGAGAGAGTTTGTGGATGCATGGGAACTCTATTCAAAATATAGATAATAATATATTATTTTAATATATATATATATATTTGTATCTATACGTATATCTCTAAATTTAGTTTTCTTCTCCTCCCATATCTCCGTTGTCCGACCACCTCTCGCCGCCAGCCTACCACCATTGGAAAGCCCGTCCAACGACGAGTTGGCGAGTTATCTTCATTTCTTCGTCCAGAAAATCCTAACCCCCGCTCCCGTCTTCTACAGTTTTTTCCTCCGCCATCCGACCACCTCCCGACGCCAGCCTACCACCGTTGGAAATCCCGTTCAACAGCTAGCATTTTGACACCTCACCCACCGCCAATCTCCCAGCGGTTGGCGAGTTATCTTCATTTTTTCATCTAGAAAACCCTAACCCGCGCTCCCACCTTCTACAACTTTTCCTCCACCATCCCACCACCTCTCAACACCAGCCTACCACCGTTGGAAAGCCCATTCAGCAGCGAGCATTTTGACAGCCCACCCACCGCCAATATTCCACCCATCGGCGAGTTATCTCCATTTTTCCGTTCAGAAAATCCTAATCCGCTCCCCCGTCTTCTACCTCTTTTTTCTCCCCCGTCCGCCGCGCTTTCGCTCCCGGTCACCCACCGCCTAAAAGTCCAGCTTCAGGCGGTCATTTTGCACCATCACCCACCTTCGGTCTCCTCTCCTCCGGCGATTTCTCATCCTTTTTTCGTCTGTCATCCACCGCGTTCACTATCCTTTCTTTTCTTTTCTTTTTTTAACTTTTTTATATTTTTTTGGGTTTCTTTTTTATATGTAAATTAAATCATATTTTTTATATTATATTTTAAAAATATGTATAATTTGAAAAATATATGAAGTTATATCTAAATATATAAACATATTATAATTGAGATTTTTTTGTGAAAGACAGAGGTAGTTTGGTCATTGAGGGGCAAAAAATGTTTACCCAACCGCATTCTCGACGTGTGAGATACAATTCTAGTGGAGAGGGGATAATTTGCACCTTTTTAAAAAACACAGGGAGGTTTTTTGGTGCTTTTTTTTCATAAGGGCTTATTTAAATATTTTAAATATCACAGGGGTAATATGGAATTTACCCTAATATGAAGTGATCCATCGAAAACCACGTAACAATTGAAAGAAAAAGAAAAAAAAAACTTTAGATTAAAATATAGAGAAAATTGCATAATACCCCCCTGTGTTATAGAAAAATTGCTAAAAATTTACCTGTGTTAATTAAATAGCCAAAAAATACCCCCTAAAATTATAAACCCTGCAAAAAAAAAAAAAATCCTCTCCATTAAAAAAAAACGTAGAGTGGCCTACACTCGCTCAAAATGCGAGTGATATATAATTTTGACCTATTTTCAGTCTTTTGACCTTGTTGAAAAGACAAAATTACCCTTATCTTATACAATTAATTCCCTCTCTTTATTGTTTTATTAATTCTTTACATTTTTTATATTTTACCAAAAAATACTATAAAGACTAAATAATTAATATTTATATGAAAAAATATTATTACATCAAATTAAATTATAATTATATATAAAAAAAATGACATTTTTAGATATTTTAATTTATAAAATTTTAAAATCAAAATACATGATTTTATTTTTAAATATTATTTAATTTAAATTTGTGTTGAATATATCTTGAATCATATTATTAATATAAATTATAGTAAATAAAGTTTAATATTTTAATATAATTACATTTAAACATAAAAATACACAAGTAATTGGATTCATCATATTAAAATTTAAAAACTAAAAAAAGATAATAAATAAAAAATTTTAAAAAAAAAGAAAAGAGAAAAGGTCATCTTCTCCAAACATGCCCCCCCCCCCCTCGCGCGTCTGCACCTTATCATCGACGCCACCCTATCTATCACCTGCGCCTCCCCACCGCCTCCACCCCGTCGCCTCCTCTCCCCCTACCTGTTCAAGCTACACGCGACCACTCGCCGCCCAGATTTGGGCGGCGAGTGGTCGCGGCCGCCCAGATCTGGGCGACGACTTCTTGGGCAACGGGCGTCTTCGAAGCTGACGGCCGGTGGAGGTGGGGCGATAACCCTCCACCGGCGTGTATGCATATATACACCACATATTATTGTAGTATATTATATATTATAATTATATGTATGTATTACATTTTTGTGATCAATTTTTTTTAATATATAAATTTAAAAAATATTTAATTTGGACCGTTCATTTTATTTATTGAAATCAATGGCTACTAAAATATAATTAGATCCTACGGTTGTGATGCAATCAAGAAAATCCAACGGTCATTATAATAACAATAGTATATGTAATATAAGGATATAACGGAAAATTGCAAAAAACATTAACGGTGTTAAGCAGAACAAACGGCGAGGGGAGAGTATGCAAAATTTTTAAAAACACAGGGTTTTTTTGTTTATATTTTTAACACATGGCATTTTTAGCTAAATTTCTATAACATAAAGGGGTTTTATGCAATTTTTCCAAAAATATATGTATATGCATTCCCATTAACTATAAATGGTCCTGAGCAGATAGCTTATTTAAAAAAAGAAAAAAAAAACATTTTACCCCTCATTTCTTAAAAACATTTCAATTTGGTCATAGGGGTATTTTGATAAGAAAAATAGTCAAATTACAGTCCAAACTTTATGAGGTAATTTTGTAATATCACGTGTTAAATCAGCAGGGAATCCTATCAAATAGCCTAAAATGAATATATTTGTAATTTATGACAAACCTCAAAAAATACAAATACAATTTATTTTTATAATTATTAAAAAAATGTGTATATCTAAAGATGATTGTTGGAAAGGCGCCGACCACTTAATAAACATGTCAATCCCACATTAATTGAGAGGTATTGATAATTTTTCAAATAACAAAAAAATATTTATAATTACGTCGAACTTCGTATCGTAATTTACTCTAAAATTTAACATAAAAGCCGGATCCGCGACCAGGAGATGAGAACATCGCCGGCCGCCGCGGGCCCCTCGCCCCGGTGACTTCACCACAGTTTCAGGAACAAACATACGGCGTCGTTACACATCGCATTAAGGTGTCCTTTTCTGTCTGTGAGTGTGTGTTTTTGCAAAGCAATCAAATTATGGAGCAGTTGTTGGGGGAACACAAACACGCACTGTCACTCTGTTGCCAATTCAAAGCATCCTAAGAGAAATTACTTATCACCGGGTCGAAATATATGATGCATGGATATGAACACGATACAATACGGATATAGTGATATGAAAAATTTTAAAAGTTATAACATGATACAATACTGACACGGTTATATTTAATATATTTTATGTATATATTCTAAATTTTTCCGTAAAAATTATGCAATATAAAAAATATCAAGATAATACATAAAATAAGCATGTCTTATATCTAAATATTTAACCAAAAATACACGACTTCAAAAATATACATAATTAGTTTATGTTAAAAGTACGCAATGAAAAATTTTCTAATCATCCGAATTAGTTAAATTATCATGACCATCTTTCGATCTTTCAGCAATTTCATCCCAAAACTTTTAGTTTGAGAGAAATAAATTATTTTTTTTTCTTTTTTATTTAGCCCAAAACTCTAGACAATCTAAAACGTTTTAAAATTATAAAAAAATCCAAAACATGTCCAACCAAAATGTTTCGGACACGCCAACAGGCGTGTCAAACACCGTGTCCTTTTTTTCTTTTTTGTTTTATATTTTCGACACGCGTATGCTCGGTCCGAAGCGTGTCCGACACGTGTACGAGGTGTGTCGACCAAGTCATGTCCGTATTCGATACTACATCAAATAAATTTTCAAAGTGTCCGTGCATTATAGGTCGAAACAAACTCAATGCGTGTGTATAAATTAAAATTTTATTATATTTTGTGTTAAGTTAAATTAAAATAATAATAAAAATAATAGGGTAAATTACATCTACCTCCCCTAAGGTTTGACATAATTATAAATACCCCCTGAAGTTTGTAATCGTCTAACAAATAACCCATTTCCATCAATTTTTATGGGTGAACTGACCAAAATGCCCTTATGCACTGAATTATTTTTATTTAATTTTTAAAAAAAATTTGGACTATAATATGCGGGGAGAGGTTTTTTAAGTTTTTTACACAGAGCAACAATAATGCAATTTGCCTTGATCGATTTTTGTATAATTTTAATAAAAAAATTCAATGGCAAAATGGTCAATTTGAGCTCTTTGGTTAAAAATTGCAAACCTCGGGGGTATTTGTAATTTTTCAAACAACGAGAAGGTATTTATAATTATGTCAAACCTCAGTGGAGGTAGATGTAATTTATCCAAAATAATATATTACAACTTGCGACAGTAAAAAATATCTAGCAGTTTATACGCACTTGATGTGTGAGCATATGTACAATATATATAGTTGTAGTAAAAGAAGGGTATAAAAATTTACATCACCATGCAAACCAGTTTTAATTAAAATTATCTATAATTAATGATATTTCCATGAAATAAAATAAAAAAAGTAATGATGGTTTTCTGATAATATAAAGTTGAAGAATGTATATAATTGAAGTGTTCTTTTTAAATCTACTAACTTAATTTTAGGAAGAAAATGACATTAATATCAACATACATTTTGTAAACCGAAATTAGTTACAATAGACCCTTCCTCTTAATTTATGGGGTTAGGATTTTTAGTCCCACACGATTAAAAAAAATTACAGATGTAATTTCATGCATTAATCTTGTGGGACTAAAGCTGTTAGGTTTTGGGTCCACATCTGCAAAATGTTTTAATCTTGTGGGATAAAAAATGTTAATCTCGTAAAATACGAGACCAAAAGTACAATACATCATGTCCTATGAACCTAAAAATATAATTTTATTATTGATTAAATTAATGTATTAGTCAATTCGTTAAACTATTGATATAATAATATATTTATCAGTTCTATTGAAAAACAATGAATTATTTAAATATATGGATTAATGCAGGTTGGAAGGGGAAGTGTGGGTTTCAGAAAGTATGAATGCTTGAAGGAAGGGCAATGAGCAATGCTTGTTGCCAAAAAGCCATATTTGCAGCTTTTCTACCTTTATTTTATTCTATTCCAACTAACATTACATGCCTTTTCTTTCTCCTTTCTCTTTCAACTTGGATCAAATAATGGACTACATCATCTCACCAGGGAATTATCTGCCGGCAAAGATATTATAATATCAAGGGTGAATTACAATGATACTTCTTGATATTTGGCATAATTATAAATACCTCTTTGTAGTTTTAAAAACTATAAATATCTCCTTGAGGTTTGTTACCGTATACAATTTTTATCCATTTTAATGAGTGAATTGACTAAAATGCCCTTATGCAAAATGAATTATTTTTTAAACTTTTCTAAATTTTTTTTGGATAAAAATGCGCAGGGGGGTTCCTTACATTTTTTATATAGATGAGCAATAATGTAATTTGCCTCGACAGAATTTTTTTATAATTGAAAACAAAAAATCAAGGGAAAAATGGACAATTTCAAACCCTTGGTTAAAAATTACAAACCTCAGGGGGGGGGTATTTGTAATTTTTGAAACAACGAGGGGGTATCCATAATTATGCCAAACCTCCGGGAATGTCATTGTAATTCACCCTAATATCAAGGAATAATTATATTTACATCCCTGATCTATTTACACAAATAATTCATATTTTTTGCAGCATTATTTCATAAATAATTCATGATAGTCAAAAACTAGGGATAGTTTATGTAATGTTGTTGATATTTTTGGGGATGTATGTGTAATTTTTTAAAGGACATGAGTGGTTTGTGTGAATAGACTATAGGTCAGGGGGTGTATATGTAATTATCTCTAATATTAATGGTAAGATTATTAAGTTTTAATTTTAAAGCTTTTTTATTTTTGAAAATATATATTACATGACAAAAAATATACATAGAGTCGTCGCAGTATAATTTATTAGTGACAGAATTGGTGTATAAAGTCGTCGGACTCGTTACTCTGAAAAATTAGTGGTGCATCTATAATGACAACACAAATACAATGGTCACAATTATTTGTTCTCACTGCTTCATCGCTTTAATGCACAATTTGTGGTCACTGGTGACAACTTTTTACTAAGAAGTATTCAAATTGGTGAAACTCGTTACTGTGATGAAATAAAAGTCCTTGTCGCTTATTATATGTAATTAGTGATAATATTAAAATTATTATTTATTTTTTTTTTCATTATTTATTTTTTATTTGTAGTGTGACTAGGTTTTATGTAGACTCTTATTCTGTCACATTAGTATTTGGATTTGATGAAAAAATTAAAAACAAAAACATTTTATGTGACCCAAGATTTAAGATCCATCAATATTTTACAAAACATAATTTTACATGAGAATTGAAATATTTAAAAACCTCTATACTATGGAAGATTTCCTAACAATTTTAGAGGATTGTCTATAGTCTTAGAGGATGTTTCGTTGAGATTATAAGTGCTCCAAAATATCTTATAAGATATATCATAACTTGTAAGCTCTTGAAATCGTTTGATAAATTCTCTTTTTTTTTTCTTTTTTTTTTTTTTGAAGAGTTTATGAGATCCTAAAATAAGATATTTTGAATCTTATAAGCTCTTTTAAATAAAAATAAAAAAACATTAACTTCTCCCAACTTTTTTTAAATGATTTTATAAGCTCTTTAATGTTAACCTTCAGTACACACAAACACACTCATAATATTTATTAGTATTTCACTTTTACCCTTCATATGATTGACGTTTTTTTATCAAAAGCAAAACTATCTGTTTATTTTATTTTTTTAAATTCCTAATAGTTTGATGCTTTTTTTGTTTATTATTACAGCACAAAGAGGTTATTATGTCAAACACTCTAACATCTTATGAGCTCTGACATCTTATTTATTCAAATATTTTAAAAGCTTATTTTTAAAGTAAGAGTCAACATCTTTAAGCTCTTAAAACATCTCGTGAGATGTAGGAGTTTATAAAATATTTTAAATAAGTTTAGCCAAATATCCTCTTAATTAACTTTAGCCAAAAGTTGATTATACTTAAATATATATATATATATATATTTGTAAAATACCTTATATGTAAGATTTTACACAATAGAGTTGTTGTTTAAATATGGGAAATTTTAATTGTTTTGAATCCAAAATTTTAAAACTTAATCATATTTTAGGTTAAATAGGCCTCATTAGCAACCATCATACAATATCATTTGTCTTTTTAGTGTTTAATTGGGACCCTTATGAGGAATGGCTTCCTATTTTAGGTCTAAGATTTTAGTTAAGCTTATTTGAAACATCTTTTAAAGTGTTTTTAAAAGGTTAAAAATATTGAATTCTGTTGGGAAAATTATTAATTTTGTCCTTTAACTTTATCCCTATTAGTTTTAATCCTATAAGTGTGTCATTTAGTTATTTAGTCCTTAAGTTACAAAAAAGATAACAAATATTCCTCCGATTATCAAAATTTTAGTTTTGGGTCGGAATGATACATGACAGTCGAGTTGGAGGATTTTTTGGGTTTTTTAATCTCAAGTGGCTTTGAGATTAAAAAACCCACTCCTTGCGCCCCGGTAGAGTGGGCAATGACGTCGTCCCAAAATTTGGGTGACGAGGTCGCCTAGAGTGGTCGCCCCAGAGGTGAAGTGCCCTCCTCTGCGGTCGGGCGCCGTTGTCTTCACCAGAATCACCACCATTAAAAAAATAATTAATTTAATTTTAATTAATTTAATTAAAAGTGATTAAATATTTTGAGAAAAATTAAATTTTAAAGGAAAGTTAAAAAAAATATTTTAAACATTTAAGAAAATTGATTACTTTTCTAAATTTATAAATAATATAATTTATTAAATATATTTTGTCAATTCATGTGACATAATACGTCGACGTACATGTGGACAAGTTGTCAGATATTTCAGCAAGTATCTGTCACGCGTGCAATTTTCGGCTTAAAGTCAAAATAATGTTGAAAAATTAAATAGAGAACCCTAAATCAGACTTAATTTCATTATTTTTCAAACATACATGACTAATTAAATAAAGTCATACTTACAGGACTACAAGTAGTAAAGGGTAAAATTAACGTAGGAAAAAAATAATTTTCCCAATTTTATTTAAAAAATAAGTTCTTAATCATTTGGATAAATAAAATATTAGAGCTTATATATATTTTTTTGTATAATTAGCCTTTCTTATTATAATATCGACCGGAAAAAAAATCATCAAACTATTAAAATTTAAAGTAAAAAAAATAGATAATTTTGCTTTGTGGGGGGGGGGGGGGTGAGCGTCAATTAAATGAAGGGTAAACGTGAAATACTAACGAAGACGGGTTGAACTTTTTTTTCTTAACTAACCTATAAAATCTTAAACATCTTATTTTGAGATTTTATAACCTCTTTAGAAAATATCCTACCAAATAATTTTATAAAGCTTATAAGTTCTAACATCGTATAATATGTCACCAAAAATTTATATCAGTCAAACATCCTCTAAATATCTTCATTTTGCTAACTTATAATGTATGGACATAAAGTTCAAACTTACTCACACATACATTTAACAAAAATAAGTGAAAAATATTGAAATGTGTTAACCTGATAAATAATTACATTTCTTGCAGGATGTACAACTACTAGAGATTTTAATTATGGTGTCAAATAAAATAATTTTTTGAATACATATGTTGCTAAATGAAATAATTTGAGTGCAATAATTAGAAGGTGGAGTTACATAATGCATGATCATGATCCACAATTATTTGGTCAAATTAACACCATTGAACTAATCCCTTTTCACTTTGTGATTGGCCAAAAGAAAAAGGATACTTATGTAATGCAAAATGTTTATCCAAATCACACAATCAACAAATCACATTTTAAAAATACTATTACACTCATTATATAGAATTGATTATTTCTTATATTATATATTAATTGTATAATAAATATAATACATTTGTTATATAATTAATTTTGATTTAATTGAACCCCAAGTGAGCTAAAATATCCTTTTTGCAACTTGTATTTTTTAAAGGTAAATTACAACTACTTCCCTTAAAATTTGATATAATTACAAATACTCCCTCGTTGTTTGAAAAATTACAAATACCCCACTGCGGTTTATAACTGTCTAACAAATAACCTATTTCCATCCAATTTTATTGATGAATTGACCAAAATTCTCTTATGCAAATTGAATTTTTTTAATTTAATTCTTAATTTCTTTTTTAATTTTTTAGACTACAATACGGAGGAGAGATTTCTTAACTTTTTTACACAAATAAGCAATAATGCCATTTGCCTCGATTAATTTTTCTACATTTTTTTTAAAAAAAAATCAAGGACAAAATAGTCAAGCCTTTGGTTAAGAATTACAAACCTCAGGGAGGTATTTGTAGTTTTTCAAACAACGAGGAGGTATTTGTAATTATGCCAAACTTTAGAGGAGATGATTGTAATTTACCCTTTTTTCTAATAATACGTGGTTCATTACATCATTTAATATATACAAATTCATAATGTTGATTCAACACATCAATTAGTCAAAGTAGACAAAGAAACAACAATTTATTAGAAATAGAGATACACCCACATTCGTAGAATTCGAACTCAAAACTTCAAATTTACCAATCGAGCAAGGCCTCGTTGACGGCCAACTTGTATGTTGTACAAGTTTGTTTGTTTCTTCATCTTCTTCTTCTTTTATTTGTTTATTCTTTTTTTAATAGAAATGAAAATTATATTAATATTTATGAAATTTCAATCCTATCAGCATACTAATTAAAACCTCATTGATTTATATAAATTGCTTCTTTTCATTGTAAATTCATGGTTACTGCTCATCACTTCACTCTTTTAAGATTTTTTTTTAATATTTTTATTATTTGCAAAGTAATAATTATATTTTTATCATTGTATGAATTTAAATTAAGCTAGTAGATGGGGTGTGATTCAGAAAGTAGTTGATCCAATCACACTAACACGAAACGACATCGCGAGGCAAGTAACTTGAGAACTCTTCTCAAGAAGTATATTTCTCAAAATGGAAAAAGTCCCCTTACAAAGGATTTTGATCCCCTATTTATAGTAAATGAGTTGGGGTATAAATACTATTTTACCCTCCAACCGCCTCTAATCTAACGGTTGTAATCTAATCTTCAGGGGCACCTTGGTAATTTGGCACCACTCTACTAACCACTAACAATAACTACCTCTAATGGCATTTCTGTAAATATGTTTACACTTGAGGGTATTTTGGTAATTTGCTAACCTAATATTTTCTATCTCCATCAGTAGCCCCCAACTTCCAAATGTATTCGAAAAATTTGGAAGTTCTAACAAATAGTCTGATTTCGATGCAACTTCCTCTTTTGGTAGTTTTCTTTTGCCACAAACTTCTTTCCTCTTTGGACTCTTCTTGGCATGAGTTCTTCCTCCATCAGGGCTCTTTTTTAATACAAATCCTTCTTTTGCTAGGACTCTTTTTGTCTTCTATGTAAACCTGGTGGGATATTCTAACTTCTTCATCTTGTTTTGTTTTATCTGCCTTCTTGGTCTCAATCACTTTTCAGAAAAATGTCGAAACGTGTTGGTTCGGGTATATAGCTCTTCGTCTCTTTTCTTGTAGTAATTTTCATTTGTAGTCTTCCAAAGGTCATCCCTCGTCAGTCCGGAAAAAAAAAGAAAATAATTACGTCAGTCTGAAAAAAATTTAGGAGGTCGGGTCCTCAAGGAAATGCTCAACGAGGCGTCGGCGGGAGTGCATTAGCGCCGGGTCGAGGCAGCACGCCTCGATCCGTGGCTGGTCGAGGCACCACACCTCGACCAGGGTTCGGCCGAGGCGTTTCGCCTTGGCCAGGCTTTGGTCGAGGCGCCTCGCCTCAACTAGATTCTGGCCGATGCGCGACGCCTCGGCCCGGATCTGGCCGGGGCGCCATGCCACGGCCGGATCCCGACCGAGGGCGGCCTCTTTCCTCTCCTCCCACTTCTCTTGTCCGTCCCGATGTCGTAGACTTTGATCACGAGGTGATTGAAGCAATCCGAAATTTACCCGTGTGTCCTTCAATTTCGTTAGGTCCTTCTATAGGATCGAGCTCAAAAGAAACTCCCCCACTTCTCTCTCCCCTTGAGGTTGATTTAGATGATTCTGGTATAGATGGAGAGCCGAGTCTTCGTTAGCCCCCAATCTAAGTCTCATTGTCGCATTATGGACGTTGAATATTGCCATAGTTGCGTGAGTCCTGAAGAGTTTCATATCTTTGAGACCAAAATCAACCCCTCTTTCGAGTTTACCCTTCTTTTTCCTAGTGTCGATGATAGGATCAAACATCCACCAATGGGATTCTTCACGGCCTATCTGTCTTTCTTCGCCTCTGGTTTTACACTTCCCCCTCATCCTCTATTATTAAAGATCATCACCCGTACTACTCTGAGTATTAGCCAGTTTACCCCCAACTCTTTCGTATGCTTCGGGGGGTTCCTTCAGCGTTTTGAGGATCTCGACCTGACCCCCTCACTCGAGGCTTTCTACACATTATTCACAGTTAGGAAGGTCCCCAATGACTCCTACTTCAATTTCTATCCCCGATGTGGCTGTAAATTTCTTGAGGGTGGTGCTTCCTCGAAAGGTCCCTGGAAAGAGAAATTTCTATATGTAAAAGACCTAACCTGGGGTTGGCGGCTCCTTGGGGGAGTCGCCCCTTGTGCCGGATCCTGTTCATGATCTCCGTTTATCATTTATTGGGGTAGGGTTATTTAATCAACTCTTTGATGTCAAAACTTTAGTGTCTGCTGGTACTTGATTTTGTCTTTTGCAAACTCTTACTTGTTTTGAAAAAAAAAAATCATTATCTCACTCCTTCTTTGTTGACTTCTTGCAGGAAAGAAATTTACTATTCACGACGTTCATCGCTTCCGTGAGAGGAAAAAATGCTCCAAGGCCTCGTAATCCTCCTTCGCCCTCCTCGAGGAGCGGGGAAAACAGTCGTCGGTGTTTCCCTCCTGCTCGAGCTAGGGATCCTCCTGGTGGCTCAGGTCGGAGTGAAGGGCGTTCCTTCCCCCATCGCGGGGGCAGTGGCTCTAAACGTCCCCGGGAAGGTGAAGCTGATCCTCTACGCTATGGAGCAGGGAAAGGCCCCTTTACTTATGGGACTAACAGGTAAGGAGATATTTCATCCTTCTGGGACGCTGCTGACCACGATATTGCCTATAAAAAATCGAGGGATCTCGTGAGCCCCTATGACGTAACGCGCCTCGGCGCTCTCCCCGGCGGCACTTTTACTAAGCTTCTTCGGGCTGAAGCTGTTAGGGTATGTTTTCTCCCTTATACTTCGTGCTTTATATTATTTCCTTAGCCTCTAAGGTTTTTGTTGAGGGGTTTCCTATTTTCTCATATGATCAATCTTGTTTAATCCACTGAGATGCGTTTAGGCAACTATGAGAAGGAGATCCAACAACTAAAGGATGCTCTTCACGATGCGAGAAATGACTTAGGACGTTGCCAAGAAGAGCTTAAAGTTGCTTCAGCTGAGCAGATTAAGTGGAATGATAACTTCAACTGGGAGGTCGCTTCGGGGAAGACCTTCCTGAAATCAAACGCCGACAAGATTTATTTGGAATGCGTATGGGACGACTTCAAGGAGAAGTATGTGGGCTCTGAGGAGTTCAACCAATCTGTCCCAGGCAAGGCGAGCGAGATCTATGACCAGGTGATTAGACAATGTCGCACCACGTTGAGGAACAACGGTCGCTATGGCGATGAAGACTTATGTTCCTTGATCCCAAGGTTCCTGACGAGGATGGAGATGAAGATGGGGAGGGCGAGGTGGCTGATGACATTCCTACCAATGGGGCCCCCGCCTCCGCCGCAGAAAAGAACTAGAATTAAGCTTAGGACTGTTTATCTTATTTCTTGAATTTTTCTTTTCGTATATTCAAATGTTAGGACCATTTATCTTATTTCCTTGAATTTGAATTCTTATGATGTTTTTCCTCCCTTTAAGTTATTAGACTTTGACAAGTTTTATTTCTCCATTGCTTTGCATGTTTAAGTTATTTCCTTTTATGCTAAACATCAACATGGAGGGGCGACCCCCCTTTTTTAGAATTAAAATCCTCAATGTGTGGGACAATCCCCCTTTTCCCAACAACATTTCAAATGTGAGGGGAAATCCCCATCTTTTAAGCAAAATTATAAATGTGAGGGGCAATCCCCCTCTTTCAAACGAAATTCTAGGTGTGAGGGGAAATCCCCCTATTTAAACAAAGTTCTAGATGTAAGGGGAAATCCCCCTCTTTTAAACAAAGTATTAAGGTGAGGGGCAATCCTTGTCTTTCATAAAATGCAGTACTTAACAACAGACTCATCATCGGTAAACAAAACAAGAACATTGTTATTGCCATAACTGAAGGTTACACGGTGTTTAAACGAAAAATATACACTTAAACAAAATATCTCTTAAGGTTAATAACATTCCATGTGCGCGACACTTCTTTTCCGTCCATCTTTTGCAGGCGGTAAGTTCCTTTTCCTACCATCTCAATTACTTGGTATGGTCCTATCCATTTGGCATCGAGTTTCCCAATGTTTTCTGTCGCATCAGCTCTTTTTAACACTAGGTCGCCCACTTGAAAACCCCGATGTCGTACTCTCTCATTGTAAGCTATTGCCATCAACGTCTTGTAAGCTTCCATTCTAGCGTTTGCGTTGCTCCTCAGTTCTTCTAGGAAGACCAGGTCAACTCGCATTTCATTATCATTGCTAGTCGGCTCATATTGTCGCACCCTGAATTTTTCCTCTCCTATCTCTACCGGGATGACAGCTTCTGTCCCGTAAACCAAACTAAACGGGGTTTCACCCGTGCCTCATCGCGGGGTGGTCCGATATGCCCATAGGACTTCCGAGAGGTCTTCCACCCAATTGTCTTTGGCTTCTTCCAACCTCGTCTTCAAACTCTGGATGATTATTCTATTGGTTACCTCCGCTTGCCTTTTAGACTGGGTTGTTGCTACCGAGGCATAACACTGCCTTATCTTCAGCTCCTGACACCACTGCCAAAATTTGGCCCCCTGAAACTGCATGCCATTGTCCATCACAAAAGCTCTGGGAATGCCGAAGCAACATATGATGTTCTTCCACACGAACTTTATGACCTCCTTCTCTGTGATTCTACTTAGTGCCTCTGCCTCTACCCACTTCGAGAAGTAGTCCACAGCTACGAGTAAGTACTCTTGCTGGCCTGTCTCTCGGGGGAGTTTCCCTACTATGTCCATTCCCCACTGATCAAATGGGCAAGGGCTGTGCAACGGCTGCATGTCTGTTGCTGAAACGTGGGTGACATTAGAATGTTCTTGGCACTTCCGACATTTCTTTACTAAGTTTCCAGCATCCTCCTGCATGCTTGGCCAGAAGTATCCTTACCGCAGGGCCTTGCGCGCCAACGCTCTTCCCCCAGAGTGATTGCCACAACTCCCTTCATGAATCTCTCTCAGGACATATTCTGCCATGTCTATGTCCACACACTTGAGGTACGGTTGTGAAAATCCTCTTTTATATAATTCTCCTCTGATCAGTGTGAACCTGATGGCTCTTGTGCGAATCGCCCTTGCTTCCCAGGGGTCTTGAGGTACAACTCCGAATTTCAAATATGCCTCTAAATTTTATTTCCAACCCGGTGAGGTTCCCTTTGCTGATAAGACTTCGGCCCCATCTATATCCACGCCAGGCCGCTCCTGGTTCAATAATGTTATCTTTCTGCTTTTTAAAGGGGCCAACGAGCTAGCTAACTTAACAAATTCATCTGTTTCTTCATTACTCGCTCGCGGGACTTGTTCCAAGGTGAACTCATCAAGCTTCTTTCTCACTACTTGAATACTTGCTAGGTATTTGGCCATCTGCTCCCCCTTGGCTTCGAAATCCCCATTCACCTGCTTGACCACAAGTTGGGAATCATTATGTGCCTTTACGAACTTTGCTCCGGCCGTGAAGACCAACTTTCCTCCCGCGATGAGTGCTTCATATTTCGACTCATTATTAGAGGCCACGAAGCCAAGTCTGATGGCATAACGCAATGTGTCTCCCTGCGGGCTCTCAATCACTATTCCCGCCCCGCTGCCTTAGGATGGGGACGATCCATCCATGAACATTTTCCACCATTTCTTTCCTTGCGTGCCTTCCTTTTCTGTTAGCTCGGAAATAAAATCCGCTTAAGCTTGTGCCTTGATTGTAGGCCTAGGTTGATATTCAATCCCGTGTTTACTCAGCTCTACTGACCACTTTACCATCCTCTCTGATGTGTTGGGATCAGTCATCACTCTCTTTAGGGGTTGGTTCGTCAATACAACCACATGGTGCGATTGGAAATATGGTCTCAACTTCCTAGCTGCTGTTATCAAGGCCAAGCCCACCTTCTTTATTTAGGCGTATCTTTCTTTCGGCCCCTGAAGGGTCCTGCTAGCGTAATATATAGGTCGGTGCTCGCGCCCCTCTTCTCTCACGAGAACTGCACTTATTGCCCCGTCTGATACTGATAAATACACGAATAGGGTCTCCCCGAGTTCCGGCTTCGTCAAAAGAGGTGGCGACGTAAGATATTTCTTCAGATCCTCGAAAGCGGCCTGACACTGCTCCGTCCAAGAGAAACCCTCTATCTTTCTCAAAACCTTGAAGAATGGGAGTTCTCGTTCTGAAGACTTCGAGATGAAACGATTAAGGGCCGTCATCCGTCCCGTCAATTTTTGGACCTCCTTAATCGTTCTGGGAGACTGCATCTTCATGATAGCTTCAATTTTCTCTGGGTTGGTATCTATCCCTCTCTGAGAGACCATGAACCCCAGGAACTTCCCTCCTTGAACTCCGAAGGTGCACTTCGCGGGGTTCAGCTTCATCCCAGACTTTCTCAAAGTGCCAAAACACTCTGCGAGGTCTTTCACATGGTCTTCCCTCTTGCGGCTCTTGACCAACATATCATCTATGTACACCTCCATATTCCTTCTTATCTGCTTCCGAAACATGCCATTCACCAACCTCTGATATGTGGCACCTGCGTTCTTCAGTTCGAAAGGCATAACCTTATAGCAATACGTCCCCTGCTCGGTAACGAAGCTCATCTTCTCTTGATCTTCATGTGCCAATCGAATTCGGTTATACCATTGGAAGGCATCCAGGAAGCTCATCTGCTCACATCCCGAAGTTGAATCAATGAGCGCGTCAATCCTTGGCAGGGGATATGAATCCTTGGGGCAGGCCCGATTGAGGTCAGTGAAATCGATGCACATCATCCACCTTCGGGACCAAGACCACATTGGCCAACCACTCGGGATAGTGCACAGGTCGGATGTAGTCGACTTGAAGCAGCTTCTCGAACTTCCTCTTTAATTGTCTTGTTTCTCTCTATCCCAAACGCCCTTCTTTTCTGTCTCACTAGTTTTGCTTCGGAATTTATGTTAAGCCTATGAACCATCACTTTGGGGCTTATCCACTTCATATTCTCCATCTCCCATGCAAATACCTCAGCAGATTCTTGCAAAAAACTAACGAAGACGCGCTCCAGTTGCAGGCCTAGCAATGTTCCAATCTTCACCGTTTTTCGCAGATCTTCCAGGAGCTCCACCATTTTTATCTCCTTGAAGGCCTTCATTCTTCCTCAACTTTCCTGTTTTTAACTTCCCTTCGAGACTCCTCCCCCTGTCCCTCTGGGGAGCTTCCTCTATGTGGCTCGCCAGGCTTCACCTCAGGCGGCCCCTCCGCTGTAACTGAGTTTCCGCCGCCCTCAATCTTCCCTCAGGGATTACCACTGGCTTTTTCAGTATGCTAGCATAGCACTCTCTCGTTTGCTTCCTATCACCGACCACTTCTCCTACCCCTTCCGGTGTTGGGACTTCACTTTCATGTGATAGGTAGATATTACAGCCTGAAAGAGATTCAAACTCGGCCTTCGAGGATTGTGTTGTAAGCAGAAGGTGCATCTACTACCAGAAATTTGACAAATTTTGTCACTCACCTGGGGTATGTCCCTATCGAGATTGGCAATGTAACTTCCCTCTATGGCACAACTACATCTCCGCTAAAGTTGGTAATGGTGTATTGACTGGCGTGAGTTGCACATATCAATCCTCATCTGAGAAAAGGCTTTGTAGAAAAAGGATGTCCGCCGAGCTCCCGCTATCAACTAAGATATTCTTCGCCCAGAAATTGGATATTGAGGCAGTCACAACTATCGCATCGTTGTAGGAGGGAAGGCTTCCCTCCAAGTCTTGGTCGCTAAAAACTATCTCTTTTGCGGGATATACTCGAGGTGCTATCGTGACCTCACTATAAGCAACATGGTTGGCAGCGTGTCCTGATGCTCTCACGGCAGCCTTTCTAGCTCGCCCCGAGTCTCCCCCCGCTGATCCTCCTGAAATGACCCCAATCACACCAGCGCTTGGGAGGTTATCCTTACTCGCTTGCCCCGCTTCCACTTTAACCCTCATCTCGAGACAGGGTGTCATGTGCTTGTTTTTATTGGCGGCCTCCTGAGGGCCCTGCTTCATTTGCCCCACAAATTCTTTTAAGTAACCTTCCCGGATCAACTTTTCTATCTCGTCCTTCAAATGTTGGCATTCCTCGGTGTTGTGGCCTTGATTCCTGTGGAAATGACAGTACTTGTCGGACTTCATTCTCTGGGGGTTGTTCTTCATTGGGAAAGGCCATCTCACCAACCTTCGTTGCTTGGCTACTGTGAGAACTTGAGTTCATGGGGCGTTCAGGGGGTGTAGCAAGCCAAATCCCCTGGTGACAAATGTCTGCGTTCACGCTTACTCCCTTCTATCCTAGGGGGAACCCCTTTTTCCTCCTCCTTGGCCTTCCGTTTTAGGGGATTTGTTGATCGCGAACTTGTTGACTCCTTATATATTTCTCGGCTCTTAACATCAATTCTTCCTGAGTCGAGGGAGGCTTCCCCGCTATCGACTCCTTAAACCGCCCTCTTTTCAAATTCTGTTGCATGATGCTTGCCAGAAGTTCAGGGTTCACATGGGGGACTTTCAAAACTGCTTCTGATAAGCGCTGCACGTACTCCCTCAAACTCTCATTCTCTCACTGGACTATTGTAAACAAATACGATGCGGTCTTAGGATACCGCCTATTTATCGCGAAATGGTGCAAGAAGCACTTAGAGAGTTGTTCGAATGATTCAATGGTTCCTGGGGGTAGCTGGTTAAACCACGCCATCGCCTTCCCCGAGAGGGCAGTCCGAAAGAATCGGCCGCATCGCTAATATCTAACAAATCGGCCCTAGCCATGAAGCGATCAAAATGATCCTGAGGATCTCCTACTCAAGTATACTCATTGAGGCTTGGGATCTTAACCGCCTCTAATCTAACGGTTGTAATCTAATCTTCAGGTGCACCTTGGTAATTTGGCACCACCCCATTAACCACTAACAATAACTACCTCTAATGGTATTTCTGTAAATATGTTTACACTTGAGGGTATTTTGATAATTTGCTAACCTAATATTTTCTATCTCCATCACTAGTGTACGGAAATTCCCAAAATTATACTTTAAATAAATACACAATCAATTTATTTCTTGTTTTGCATAATCTATCATTTATTCGAATTATAAATATCATACAGAATAATGCGTACACTTTTAATAATATTTATATATTTGTTTTTGTACACATAATAACGTGTGTGTGTCATTGTCTATTCTAATCGGACACAACTTATATAAATACTCCATAATTTCTCAAAATTCCTAATTTTTTAAAATAATATTACATATATGATTATATCATGTTTTTATAAATTGAGCAATACATTAATTCAATTAATGCATCAATATGACTAAGAACAATAAATAAATTACAGACATTCACATAAATTGATACCAACATTCACATAAAATGAGACAAATTTTCACACGATCTAATTGGACTTGAACCCATTAGCTCAAATTCCTGCTCACCTGTCTAAAGCATTATTATCTTCACGACTAAATTGTTAGCTATATAGGTAAACATTTTTTTTTTTCAAAAAAAAAAAAAAGATACTAACTCTTCAATCCAACAATTAAATAAAAATTGAACTCGGTGAATTTTTTTTCCTAATAGAAACGATCAGTTCCAGAATTCGAAACACTAAAAATGAATTAAATATGCCAATAATTTTGTACCAAAATATACACTCAAATACCAAAAACTAATAATGCCAATAAATAAAAAATTACTACAGAAATAAATATACAATCATTATTGATGTCGCCAAAAAGAGATTGACTATAATTTGTATTATAGATGCAATTCAACACGCTTATATTAAAGAGGTGTTACAAGAGTTTCACTCCCCTCTCAAAATGAGAGAATGGGAGGAGTATTTATACTAGTTAGAATATGTGCTATTTAGGGTGGATAAAGATAAGTACTACTTTACCCTTCACCTATCCTTATTATATGGTTGTGATTCGTTCACCACGGTTACTTTAGTAATTTGTCGTATCACGCCGATTTGGTAAGTTTGGCTCCGAACTTTCCTTTGTGGGAATATTTTGCTTGCCTTATTTGATGTGATTTGTTTCCTATATCAACAACCCCTAATTCCTAATTTTTCGTAGGATAATTAAATAGTGATCTTGGGCTCTTCTTTTGGCCTGGCCTGGTCTCACGGGGCGCCTTCCGTAATGCGGGGAAAGGGGTACCGTGTGGCTAGTAGTCCACATCAAACGATTACTTCCGCCAACCGACAACAACAACAACTGAATTTCCACCGACGCCTCGCACAGGCCGTCGACAAGAACAGCAACAATCGACAATATAATGCAACGGAATCAGTAAATTAATCACACGTCTTGCAGCAAATGTGTTTTTGTATTAATAGCAGAAATATTGAAGATTACAGCAAGCTAGCCACGGGGATCGCCGTGAGGGGAATGCTAGCAATGCACACCAAGCTTCGAGTGGTCATTCCCCCCTATAATAGGCTTAAAAAGAAATTTCCTATTGACAAATCTAGATACTAGAAAAGCTAAAAATTGCATCTCATGGGGCACACAACGCCACATGAGCGAAAAAGTAACTATTACATCAGTAACTCACGCCTAAGACTCTAAAACCTGCGGAAGCCTAGTGCGTGTCAGCGGAAGTATTGGTCAGCCGGATGGAACATGGCCGAAATTGGGCAAGGGTGCCAAGAGTGCGGGCGGCCCTTGACACCTAGCCTGTCTTGCGATGTCGCTTGGTTGTGGCTTTCCTTTTTACATCTGCTCTTGATGCAATAACTGTTATGATCTATTTCTGCAAGTTGATTTTCTCTCTGATTCCTTTTGCAAAATGTCTTAATAGGAGTGCTATTCTTTTTATTTTATTATTTATGAATAATCTCTTTATTCCTAGTCTTCATGCTTTGCTATTTTTTGTATTCCTTTTTTGTGGATTTGTATTAAGTAGATTCCACGAATAGACAAAGCACTTGGGGAACGGTTAGATCCCCGCTAGAGTTAGGTCGCAATTTGCCTTCCGTGGAGAATATGTCGAAAGTATGTATGATAAGGATACATCGCAGTCGAGGGGGGCGGCAGCATCGCTAGTCGAGGGCGACATCGTCGTTGGTAGAGGCAGCTCGTCTCGACCGTCATCTGGCTGAGGCGACGTCACCATTGGTCGAGTCGGCTTACTCCGCTGGACTCTCCAAGTCAAGGCGCGTCGACTCAATCTGTTATTGGTAGAGGCGAAGTGAGTTGGGGTGTGCCTTGGCCAAGCATGCATCGAGGTTTGCCTCCACTAACCTCGCCTTGTCAAGGTGATTGGCCTCGACCTGCTTTCGATCGAGGTCATCCTCGATTGAATATTGGAAGTGAGTCCAGGGTTTCCTTTCAAATGTTTTTGCCTTCCGCTCCCGATACTAGGGGAGTCGTGGATTTTCAAGATAAAATTATTAAAGCTATTAGAAACTTGTAAGAGAGTCATTCTTGAAATTTTAATAGGCTCGAGCCCATCTCCAAAATATTTCTAACCTCATCGTTGTCTGGAGTGACGACTTTGATTCATTTATAGCCCCATTAGTCCAAGTTGTATTGTAGGACATCCAATTCTTCAAGGTTGTGAATAGCATGATCGCGAGCATGATTCGCGAGTCCGTCCTCATCGTCATGAAAGGAACGCGAGCAACGTCGATTGCGCCATCCTCCCTCATGACCTCACAATTTGATAGGGGCAAGGAGGGCCTAGAACATTAGATGTTGCGTTGCATTTGCGCTATGTGGCATGCATGGTGTCACGCCACATTGCATTGCGTCAGGTCGAATTGTATTACATCACGTTGCATTGCGTCGCGTCATGTCAAATTATATTGCATCTCGTTGCGTCATATTGAATTGTATTGCGTCGCGTCATGTCGAATTGTATTACGTTGCACTACATTGTGTCGCGTCATGTCAAATTGTACTGTATCGCGTCATGTTGAATTGTATTGCGTCTCGTCGTATTGAATTGTATTGTGCCACATCGCATTGCACCCTGTCATGTCGAATGATATTGCGTCACGCTGCATTGCATCGCATCATGTCGAATTGTATTGTGCGCATCGCGTCACGTTGAATTGTATTGTAACGCGTCGCATTGCATCGGTTGGTGTTGAATTGTATTGTAACGCGTCGCATTGCATCGGGTTGGTGTTGAATTGTATCGCGTCACGTCGCATTGTGTCAATTTGTATTGGGTCGCGTCAGTCGAATTATATTGCTTCACATCACGTTGAATTTTATTGCTTCGCATCGCTTCATGTTGAATTGTATTGCGTCGCGTCATGTTGAATTGTATTACATCGTGTCGCATTGCACCACGTCGCACTCCTATAATATAAATATAGTCGATCTCGCTATTTGGTTACATCAACTTGCCGGCCGTTTGTGGAAATATTTTGCTTGCCTTATTTAATGTGATTTATTTTCTCCATCAATTACATATACTCAAGTCGGATTCATGACTTTATTGTTAAAGATACTAGACGCCGTGATATGCGGTTCCTGTATGCATATAATATAATAAATATTTTTTCACGATTTCAAATATATATTAATAGATAAGAGTAAAATATATAAACTAATAGATCACAAAAAAAAAGATAAAAGGAAAGATAAAAACTAATTTATTAATTGATATAAAATTTGAAAAGTTGAATGAAATAGTTATCTTATCAGTTGAAGGTTATTTTTGTCATCACATAAAATCGGTACAGTGCCGTTAACTGCTATTTGTGAGTAAAAATGATTTTTTTTTTTTATAATAGTACAGGCAATCAAATTCAAAATTTACTAATTTTACCCAATAATGACAATAAAGAAACAAATATACGTACAACCATTACATATATAAATACTCGAATCTAAGACCTTCTACAAAGGAGATAATCAAATTTAAATTATTAATTTTTCCCATCTCGACTTAAAATTTTATAATTAAACCTATTTTAATGCATATTTTAATATAAAATTATCGATGTAATTAATTAATTTTCATTGCTTTGAATCCAAGACCTTCTGCTAAGGAAATTTTTGTTTTTAATTTTTTATGATATATTTAATATTTTGTATACTGAGTAAATGGATGGTTGATCAGTACTTTTTTTTAAGTTATATCAATTCAACCAATATATCAATATTCTAAAAACAATAATAGGGGTACATCATGATCATTTATCAAAAGACATATTTATCCCTTTTCAAAAAGCAAAATGCCTCATATGTACAAAGATTCGGGTCGGGTTGTCTGACCCGACCTTCTACGAGGACCCGTTCTGACGGACCCGACATATGGGTCGTAAATCTATTGACAGCTTCTATCTGAAGATTACGCAACGTGGTACAGACAAGTGGATACATTTGTCCCTCTAAATATATTCATTACACTTCATTTATGATAAGTGACATTTATTACGACACACATCGTTAAATAATTTATCTCGATTTCGATTTAACTTAAATATCAAAGGGTCTTAGTTGGGAACCTCCCAATAATCTTAATAATATAGTTTTTTTTCTCAAATTCCATACTTCATTTGAGATACCCATGGAGCGACCTCGACCTTCTACCCGAATCAAACAATAAAAAATAATTACAATAACTCATATAAAAAAATGTCCACATGTCCTATAGTACTCGTACTCATAACTACGTAAGATTCTGTTAAGGAAATAATCAAGTTTGAAATTTACTAATTTGTCCATTTTGATTTAAAATTTTACAATTAAACCACCGGCCGAGAGCCAGGCTTGAGTTTGCGTGGAAGAGCCGCAATAGGCAGCCGGCTCGCAACAGCCTTAATTCCGGTTGCAGGAGGCCATTTGTCTCTTAAACATGATCAACTTATTTAATGTTATCCGTATCATTATTTAATTTTGATAATAATGGAGGATTAGTTTAGTGATTGCATCAGTGCACTTCCCTGCCTCACCCCTTTGCCGGTCATCGGTCAACAGGATCTGCTTAACTGCTCATTAACAGCAAAGCGCCTCTGCTAACCCTAATATTTTACTATTTTTTGAATCTCACGCTTTATCATTTGCTTCTGCCACTCCACCCCTTAATTTGGTTTCCCAAAATTGCCCTCTCTTTTTGGCCTCAAGATTCTTTTGAATTAATGGAGTTTGAAACGAGACTTAGCTTAATTGGTGAAGTTGAAATTACATAATTATAAAATTGTGAATTAAATTTCAATGATGTGTAAGTTATTATTCTACTTTAGTAGTAATAATTAGATTTTTACTGTAATAATAGTTGCTGATTGGTACATGATTGTTATAGTTGTCGGTTGGATATAAGATAATTGAAGTTGCTGATTGATGTATGTTTGTTAGTTGTCGTTGTTGACATCATGATGTGTTATTGATCGATTTATTCAAAAACAAAAAATTCATCACAGTTTTATCTTTTTTCTTTGAGATGTAATTGGTAATTACGTTATTACATTGATATTTGAATAAATTGAGCAATTGGTCAATGCATTGATTCAATCAATACATTAATATAACTAAAAGCTATGAAATAATAAATTACAATAAATTCACATAAAAGTAAAGCAAACTCCCACACGTTGATAGAAATCGAAACGATGACATTGAATTAAGTTATTGGACTTCAATCTTAACCACTAGGCTAAAAGATTATTGATCATCACATTTTTATTAAAAATATCATAAACTGAGAATTAACTGATTTTAAATTTGTTGCAATGTAAAATTATTCAAATAAATATGGTGGAATTGTTATCGTGAATTTAAAATCTTTATGTTCAAATTTATCAATCCAAACACAATATAATATTCTTATTGGACAATGAATTTGGAGGTAGGGGTTTCAATTCCATCCATATTGCCAAAAAAGATACTTATTTTTTAAACTATTTTTGTGACATTATGTGGATTTGAAATTCATTTATTATAAAGTTATTTGACATTAAATATTTACAAATTTAAATCCTTCCGTCCAAATACAACATAAAATTTTTACAAATTTATTAGAAAAATCACATCAAACTCCGAAACGACAATACTACTCAAAGTCTCGCATCTCTATTTGATGTGAAATAGTAGTAATAATCTCATCACAGTCTTCCAAGGATTTGAGTACGGGTGGGTGTTCGGTCCCGACTCATTCCAAACGGATTTGGATCAGATAATTTTTTTGACTTTTGAGTTACTTGAACTTGATTTTAAATAAATCAAGTCGGTTGGCGGGTAGAAAAAAGATTCAATCGTGTACCCAATATTTTATCTAAACATTTAAAATTTAACATAAATAAATACAAGAGAAATATTCATTGTTACTAGTAAAA
Organism: Sesamum alatum; assembly: GCA_034509735.1. Classification (NCBI taxonomy): domain Eukaryota; kingdom Viridiplantae; phylum Streptophyta; class Magnoliopsida; order Lamiales; family Pedaliaceae; genus Sesamum; species Sesamum alatum. The sequence continues at coordinate 30,676,849 of JACGWO010000007.1, read as the reverse complement.
TAGTAAAGAGAATGATATATAAGTTATAATTGATCTACTTATTAAGTTACTGATATTATGAAGTGTATTATTTTATCTATTAATTTAATTCATCCTCCATAATTAAACTCATTTTACAAGAAATTTATAATAGAACCAATCAATCGTGAATTACAAGTTCAAACAGACAAAAAAAAAATCTAATATCTCTGTAGTTATGTAGTTAGAGATCTCAACCCAAGATGTCAATGCTGACCCACCTAATAAGACTGACAACACGGTTTATGATTCAATTCAGCTAGTCCTTGTGACTTATGTCCTGAAAAATATGTGGCAAGGAATGAGCTGCCTACTCAATTCATTGCGATATTGTACTATTTTGAACATTAATAAGTTGATATTATAATTGGACATTAGTCTTTTGTATAAGGTTTAAAAAATAATAAAGTCACATCATGCTATAAATTACAATTTACTAGTATAAACCTCTACTTTTCCTCGCATTAAAATAACAAAAAAAATTCGAGTATCTGATTTCGAGTACCTAACACAAAACCCGACCCGTGCCCACCCGTAGGTTTGAGAATGCCACACGCCTGATTTTTATTGAACACTGGAAAAATAATGTTGATTGAACTCGTTGCGGGTATAAATGAATTATTTATTCCATGTTCTATTCAAGTAATAAAGTGGGTCAGTTTGCAATATAAATAACATTATAAGTTAAAAATATCGTAACATTTCTCTGCGAATTTTTTTTGATGGTCAAATCAAATACCATAAATGAAATAAAAATAAGCTAAATATAGAATGATGGTGAAACAGTAAAGTTACTAATGAATGATTCAGTAGATTTATAACATAAGTTCTAAGGTTATAAGTAGTATATGTTATCCTCTTTTATTATTTAGATGTGTTTCTTCCATTGTTACTGATTTTATATGAAATGACGATTTTAACTTTGTAAACAGATTTTCATGTTTATAAATTTATCGAAACAAAAAAATATTATAAATAAATTATTTGAATTGATTGAATATTTGTGGGTGCGAAATCTCTATTGGAACTTCTGATTCTTCACTTCAAAAACGTGATTTTTGACTTTGGCAACTTTAATGTTGAAACTTAACGTTTGATCTCCTTCGACGTTAACTTTGATTTTGAATAATGTGAATTCGGGAGTTGTTGACTTGTTCTTAGATTAAACGCTATAAATTTGGAGATATTTGACTTGAACTTGAATATTTTTTTGTGGATTTGATGCTTTAATCTTCCGCCTAGATGAATTTGCTTCTTGATAACATTATTCGCGGGTCTTTTGACTTATTTTTGAATCAAATGTTGACTTTTGATAACTTTCACGACGAACGTCTTGAAGCCTTGAACGCTGTGGATCTTCCTTGATTTGCGCTTGAGAGGATTTAAAGACTCTCTTGCTTCTGTCTTCACTTTTCTTCAATTGTGTCTTCAACTATGTGTTCTTGGCTCTTGGCTTGCGTCTTGATTTGTCTTCTTGTCTCTTGGCTTATTTCTTCACTTGTGTCTTGAATTGTGTGTGTTGAATGAGCTCTCAGTACCCATTTATGAAGTTGTCAAAGAGGTAGAGTTGTGGTGAACTTGAACACCTTCTGTATTATCCCTTTATAATTTAATTTAAAGAGATAAATACATTAAATATTTGACAAGATCTGATTGATCAATTTTGATATTATCTCCTTAATATTTGTAATTTTCTAAAGAGATAAATATTAAAATTATTTATCTCAATTTGATTGGAGCGTGAAATTTTGCTTGTCTACAAACTTAAATTACTTTTGGATCATAAATAAAATATGCATTTAATAGTATGTACATCAAGTTTTACATTATAATTATTTGCAATTCAATTATTTATTCGTATATACTCTTATTATTTAAGAGTTTTTATAGACTGCAATTTTCTTGAAATTCGAATTAAATATAGGGTAAGAGCGTAATTCCAAAAGCATACCAAGAAAATAATTAATTGGGATGCCAAAACTCATTAAATACTTGATATATTTGAATAAATATCAAATTAAAAACTAACAAAATAATCAGAATTTTCAAACAACACACTGTCATAAAAATAGACCAACATTTGTATTAGTAAGACATGAAACTACAACCTTTATGTTGTGCCACATCAACTTTTGTCGATGGAAAGTTTCATTTTTTGACTTCTTTAAAATTTAAAAGATTTAAAGGCCACACATTTTATACATTTGGATGGAAAGATTTAGATTAAACACATGATTTGAAGAAAATTTTTCGAATGACTCAATATCAAAAGAATTCAAAATTTTTTAAAAAAAAATTAGAGTTGAAAGATTTTGAATACTTTCTAGGGTAAATTAAAGCCACCTCCCTTAAGGTTGATATAATTACTAATACCCCCTCATTGTTTGAAAAATTATAAATACCCACTGAGGTTTGTAATTTTTAACCAAAGGTTTGAAATTGATCATTTTGCCCTTGAATTTTTTTATTAAAATTATAGAAAAATCAACCGAGGCAAATTGCGATATTTTCCATTTGTGTAAAAAACTTAAGAAATCTCTCCCTGCGCATTGTAATAAAAAAAAAGAATTAAATAAAAACTAATTCAGTGTATAAGGGCATTTTGGTCAGTTCACCTATAAAAATAGATGAAAATTGATTATTTGTTAGACGGTTACAAACCTCAGGAGAATATTTATAATTTTTCAAACAATAAAATGTATTTATAATTATCCCAAATCTCATGAAAAGTAACTGTAATTTACCCTACTTTCTAATATTAAACATGCAAACAAATGCAAAGTATTTATTATTGGATATTTAAAATTTCTATTCCCTACCATAAAATTCATCCATTCAAAGACATCGTTAATTCTTATGCAAATGCGGCTTCATGTATTTTCTTTTTCAACGTTAGTTCGAGTCCCTCGAATATGGATTGCTTTTAAACTAATTTGTTATTTTTTTGTTATCTCGTTTGAACGTAATTAGTTTGAATTATTGATGTATTGAATTACCCTTTAATACCGAATGATTGAACATATTTCATACTATAAAAAAAAAAATGTATTTTCTTGTCAATGATTAGTCCAAAAAACTAATATAAGTTTCTTCCTCATAACATGCTGCATGGCATTGTACATTTAAGAAATATACTTTCCAAATTTTTTAATAAATTCTTAAATTTTTTCGTTCCTTCTTTTTCTTTTCCCCTAAGTTGAATTCAATGAATCTCACTGTTGAACTACTCTCATAATTAGTATTCTCGTTATTTTGATTTGACTTATTTGCTTAAGCTGTCAAATGCTGTACAATACTTGCACTTTTTCCTACTTTGGAGAAGATGCTGTGAATTTTCTTGAAATGGTATTTATTACGGAAATTATTTAATTTTCGTACTTATAATGAAGTGTTTAAATTTTGGGATAATTATATTTACATTCATAATCTATGATTTATTTACATAAATTATTAATATCTTTTATATAATTAAAGAAACCACTCGTAACATAAAAAAAAAAAAAACAACAACAACGTAGTTTGTGTAATGCTGTCGATTTTTTTTTGGATGTATTTGTAATATTTTGAAAATAAAGATGATTTATGTAAATAATATTAACATTTTTGGTGAATGTATATTTATTATACAAAAAATCGAGGTGATTTGAGTATACATACCATAAATTTAAGGGTAAATTACAATCACCTTCCCTAGGTTTAACATAATTACAAATACCCCTCGTTGTTTGGGAAATTACCAATATCTCCTGACTTTAACGTCATCTAACAACGAGCCAATTTCATTAGGTTTTCATCCAAATTTTGTAATAAACTTTCCAAAATGCTCTTTTGGATTATATGTTATAATTTTATATATTTTTAATAACTTTTCTATTTTTTTATGAATTAATATTTTTTATCGATTATTTATTTTACCCACCCTCAAATTTTTTTATATTTTTTCAAATGTTTTTTTTTATGAAATAATTTTAATTTAGCAAAAGTAAAACATTACTTTTTACATATTCATTTAGGGATTACATAATTATTTTCGATTTAGAGGAGTATTTATAATTTTTTAAATAATAAAAAAATATTTATAATTATGAGAAACTTTGATAATTTATCCTAAATTGAAAAGTGTTAAGTTCGAATAATATTCTCTCTTGCTTCAGAAATCCCTCTGACTCTCTCTCTCCTCACACACACACACAAAAGGAGAGAGAAAGCGCTCCCCCCATCTCTTTCCTCCTCTACAATTTTGCTTCAGCCACTCCTCTAATTGTTGATATGACAACTCTGTCCTCAGTCTCTCCGTAGATTTTTTCTGCTTTTAATGAGCGGTGGATGAGGGGTTAACCTGTCATTTTACGGAGTCCGCTGCTTTTTTACTGAAGTGCTGTTCTCTCAGAAAACACACTCTCGATCAGCTCAGAGAGCGCACACGCAGAGATAGTTGCAATTTTCCTTTTGTTTTTTAAAAAAATTATTTTTGTTTCTTTTATAGAGAGAGAAAGAGACGGAGAAAGAGGGCGTCAATTTGAACTCAAATCACCTTTCTCTCTCTAAAAGGGAGGAAAAAAAAGAAAAAGAAAAACTCTATCATCTTCACTCATATTATACCCACTGCAGACTACAGTTTTTTTGAACTCATCTCCCTCAAACTCTCTCTCTCTCTCTCTCTCTGCGTGTATATTTGGATAAACATCTATATATATAGATTCACACACATTGTTGTAAGTGTATACGGAGGTTTTTGAGATTTGATGCGCGCTGCAAAAAAGTGAGTAGATCGGTTATGGCGGAGGTTTCGGGCGAGGGAAGTGTAGGCGCGGCGGCGGAGCTGATTGCTGGAGAGACGAGCGGCAATGTGCCGGCGGCAACGCCGCTGACGGTGTCGGCGTCGTTCAAGGAGGGAGGCAAGGGTTCGTCGTCGCGGCGGAGGGCGTCCGTACGGCCAAGCCTCGACGCGGATGAGTTTATAAACCTTCTCCATGGTTCGGATCCGGTGAAGTTGGAGCTGAATCGACTGGAGAACGAAGTCAGAGGTCAGTCTCTGCAGCTGGATCCACTAGATTCGCTCTCGGATTTGATGTGAATGCTGCCGCTTGGATGCGTTCATTTATTTGAGTGATAGTATGACGTGTTATAGTGTCTTAAAGTTTTGATATCAGTCTATTTTGTTGTGAAGCACAAGGCGGTTTGATGTGCTAATTTGTTTCTGGAAAGGAAAAAAAAAAATTTAGCCCTATATTAAGATTCTTTGGTTTTTTCTATCTAATATGTCGAAACATTGGCATTTTAGCGTGGCTTTTTGTTTGCTGCAGATAAGGACAGGGAATTGGGGGAAGCGCATTCTCAGATCAAGGCTCTGAAGTTGTCTGAGAGACTTCGCGAGAAAGCTGTTGAAGAGGTTCCATTGTTTCCCATTTCCCATTTGTTTGTGTGAAGTACATCTTATTACCTTAGCGTTATTTCTATACCTGGGAACTGATACTGGCTTGTATAGTTTTTTCTTTTTCCCAAGTATGTAGTTAGAGGGTAGTAGGGGTGGATTTGCAAATACAAATCTAATCATATGAGTTAGTGAGACTTACCTAAGAGGGATGTAATTTAACCTTGGGAAAGTTGAGATTTGTAAATTTTGGAAGATATTGCCAAATCTTGTGGGCTATGCGACCTACTTCACTTTGTGAAGACTTAATGGAATCAAAGCCTTCCTCATTAGAATGTTAAACTTTCCCAGTTTGCTTAGTGTCTCAACCTTTCTGCTGGATCTAGGCTTCATATGGGATAAATTTAATTTTATAATGAGAGAAACTGGGAGAAGGTCTTTCTTTGTGCACCCAAGTGATGGGAAACAAAGAGTCAAGGTTCTTCTGTTATCATCATAGGCCACCTTTTTCCAAGTTCTAAGACTAGAAAAGTCAGGTGGCAAGAATGTCTTATTAATACTGTTTTCTGATCATTACTGATTTGATGTTCTTCTTTTGTAATGTTGTTCCATAGTCTGTTTTGGCTTCCTGCGGAATCTACTGAAAGAATTGAGGTGTTGGCAGTCATTAGTTTGTTATGGTTTATATAATAGTTAGCATATTGTCAAGGGTTAGCTGCTAGAATATGAAAGGCACTAGGTGATTTTGTTGCAGCAAGTGTCAGATAATTTTCTTGTCTTGCCTCCACATATAAAATATAGTACTGCAACATTGAACGGTTTGTTCCTGTAGCATATGTGGACCAGTATTAATTTGAAGATTGATATCCTTGGCATGGTGGAAGCAAAAGTAATCTTGCTGCGCGAATGTCGTCAAATTATTTAGGTTAAATTTGAGGATTTATGTTGCCTTCATGCTTCATGTATGAAGGAGTAGTACTATGTCTTCAAGCTACTTTTTTCTATCTTTGCTTTCTTCTTGGATTGCATTCTTACAAAGTCTCTCTTTTCCTTGGTTGGACCTCCTTTCTTGGATTTTTATTTTATGCTTTGTTTTCCCTCTATAAGAAGCTACCAACATGAATTTGTGGGAATCTGAGGTTGTTCGTTTTGCTGTAGCTTACTGACGAGTTGGCAAAGGTGGATCAGAAGCTTAAATTAACAGAATCTCTTCTAGAAAGCAAGGTACTAGTGTAACTTTTCTTTTTCCTCTCTACATCCTCCTGGGTATATTTTTCTGATGACATGCATGTTTTTGTGAACACTTTTTGGGCAGAATCTTGAAATTAAGAGAATTAATGATGAAAAGAAGGCCTCCATGGCAGCTCAATTTGCAGCAGAAGCCACTCTTCGGAGAGTTCATGCTGCTCAGAAGGATGATGATATGCCTCCAATTGAAGCCATCCTGGCTCCGTTAGAGGCTGAACTCAAGCTTGCTCGACAGGAGGTTTGTGCATTAAGGCATCTGCTCACCTTGTCAAACAAACAATGTCATTTGAGGGCATTACTTAAATAATTCTTGCCATTTCCATCTAGATTGCGAAGCTGCAGGATGACAACAAAGCATTGGACCGGCTTACGAAGTCAAAAGAAGCTGCTCTACTTGAAGCAGAGAGAACTGTACAGGTAGCATTAGCGAAAGCTTCTATGGTGGATGATCTCCAGAACAAGAACCAAGAATTGATGAAGCAGATAGAAATTTGCCAGGTATTAGAGTTCTGTTTGCTTTTTCGTTGATTCATTCTGAAGGTCACAAATCGATAATTCTCGACCGTTTTTCTGCTTTCTAACATCAAACTGATCCTGTTTCTATCAGGAAGAGAATAAGATACTGGATAAAATGCATAGACAAAAGGTTGCGGAAGTTGAAAAGCTTACCCAAACTGTACGTGAGCTTGAAGAGGCTGTGCTGGCTGGTGGTGCAGCTGCAAATGCTGTACGTGATTACCAGCGGAAAGTTCAAGAGATGAATGTAATTATCCAGACACAGAACCAGTTGAACTCTCATATACAGATACAACTATTAAATTATACGCTGAAACCCAAATAAATGGATTACCCTTATCTTTTGATTTTCAGGAGGAAAGAAAAACTCTTGACAGGGAGCTGGCTCGTGCCAAAGTAACAGCTAATAGGGTGGCAACTGTGGTAGCTAATGAATGGAAAGATGCTAATGATAAAGTGATGCCCGTCAAACAATGGCTAGAAGAGAGAAGATTCCTGCAGGTAAATAATACATCTTTTCTTTCTTCACTTGTCAGCTGCTATTTGATATGTAGACAGTTGGACTTTCGTTGTGAAATAGAGAATTCCTGCAGTAATTGTAATCTGTTGTGACAGGGTGAGATGCAACAACTCAGGGACAAGCTTGCTATATCTGAAAGAACTGCAAAATCTGAAGCCCAGTTGAAAGTAAGTGGCTTATTATATTATTTATGGTTTATATGATGAGAAATTATAATTGAAATCTATCAAATTTTCTTGAATTTAAACTAAGCTTGCATTCTGTCTTCCAGGAAAAATATCAACTACGTCTGAGAGTTCTTGAGGAAACTTTGAGATCACCAAACACGGCAACTCGTGCCTCGTCAGACGGAAGAAGCTCAAGCAATGGGTCTTCACGCCGCCAGTCACTTGGCGGAGCTGAAAACATTTCCAAATTAACTTCCAATGGCTTTTTACCCAAGAGATCGCCATCGTTTCAACTGAGATCTACTAGTAGCAGCACAGTGTTGAAACATGCAAAAGGGACATCAAAGTCCTTTGATGGTGGCTCACGATCTTCAGACAGAAGTAAAGTTCTCTTAAATGGATTAGGACCGAATTTTAAGCAAAGCCAGTCCTGTGATGGAACTAAGGAAGCTGAGACGAAAAATAATACATGGAAAGCACCTCAAGAGGAAAAAACTAGTGATATACAAGTCACAGAGACAGAGGATACTGTGCCGGGGTTGTTATATGATCTGTTACAGAAAGAGGTGATTGCCTTGCGGAAAGCTGGTCATGAAAAAGATCAGAGCCTTAAAGACAAAGATGATGCAATTGAGGTTGATATTTTTCTTTAGTGAATCTTGGTACTTCCAATTGTGTTTTAAGCTAAAATTTCTTCGTCTTTTCTACGGCCAGATGTTAGCAAAGAAGGTAGAAACTTTGACTAAAGCGATGGAAGTTGAGGCCAAAAAGATGAGAAGGGAGGTGGCTGCTATGGAGAAGGAGGTAGCTGCAATGCGCTTGGAGAAGGATCATGAAAATAAGGCCAAAAGACTGGGGAATTCGAAGGGTTCAGTCAACAGCTCTCAGTTGCTCCCTGGGAGGTACACCTGTTCTTTACAATGTTATTTGCAAGTGCAGCATGTTCCCTTGATGGTTTGCTGCTAGAGCTAGTTAATTCTTTGTGTTTTTAAGCATCAGTCCTATTACCCTGTTACACTCTAAAGACCATTGGTAGAATTAACTAAGATTGTTCCACTGATATTGTCATCTATGCCAACACTTACTGAAAATGTATCATGCTTTGTTTTACATCAGAAACACCCATGTGTAAAATAAATCCACATGGGTGCAAGACATGTAGGCACAATGTGTCATAGTAACCATGGAATATATCTAATACCCGGCCTTTGAACATGAATATCTCTTATAGCTTTGGTCACGTATAGTCTCCAGGAACACCTTTATTGTAAGGCAAGTGAGGAAAAAGAAATTTTGGACAAACTAAGGCTGATAACTTGGTGAACAGTCTTAGATGAAGTGGTTTTTGAAAGGGACCTGGTATTTCTTCCAACTTGAATGGTCTGTAGCTCTTTCGCTGATCTTTGATAGAGTCAAGGTGCCAAATTTTCGTATCAATTTCCATGTAATCCTGTGCTGTTCAGTTGCCAAGAATATATAAAGTTTTTGATCTGTCAGTCAATGTTTGAAGAAATCCGCATGGAAGTAAGCCATTCACACCTTTTACTTGCCAAAGTGTAATAGTAACTAATAGGATGAGATAAAAGAATTCTGTTAAGTGCAATATCCATTTTTCAACTTACCTTACAGATAAGCTAATTAGTCAAATAGTTGTAAATTGCATGTTATGTCAATGCAATGACATGTATATATTAAATTGCAATAAATATTTTCCTTCAGTTGTTCACACTCTGAATTAGGTATAAATGCTCAATACATGTGTTTGACTATTATTAATTCCCTGCTTGTCATGTATGCATATGTGGTTGTTACTTTACAAGCTTTCTCAGTTGCAATTTTACTTATAGTAAGTCTACATTTCCTTTTCCATGAACATATTTGACATATTCAAACAATTTGGTCACAAATGCTTTGTGCAGCCATGGTTCTTTGTCATCAACTTTCTGCATTAGTTGGCTACCTTGCTCATCTGCTTTTATGCACCCTTTTCATTTTTAAAAACGATGGGCCTCTTTCCCTTGGCTCGTAGCTTTTTCAATCCAACTACTTTCACCTGCTATGGGTTCTTAAATCACCTGTTCTTTTATGAAGGCATGTTCACATTCATTTTTTTTTCACATAGATATTCGTTTTCCCTTGTTGTGAAATTATCAGGAAAAGGAAACCCATTTCGTATGGATCAGAAGTAGCATTTTTTTCTTTATGCTCTTTTTGGTACTCCTGTCTGAGAATAATCATGTTTTGCTGTTTTATAATTGCAAGTAAGAAAATAGCAGATTTTAATATAACTAGAACAGTCTTGGTGTCACATGGATGTCTCCATAGTTGCTCAGGTTGAAGTTCCATTGACATTGTGCCTCTGCAATTGTATGCCGACATTAAACAGCCTGTTTCTGTTGACTTGTTGTGTCCAGTCATTAGCTTAGCTTCCTGTCACCTGTCAGACCAAATAATGCTCCAGTGCATTGAAACCACCATGGTCTGTCTTGGATGTTTTCATGATAAAATCAAGTTGTTTAGATACTATTGATAGGGATAGAGCAGTTAATCACGATTTTAATTTTTTGGGGGAGCAAATTAAAAGTCAGAGTTAAGCATTTGGTGTTCTTGACTTGAATACTAGATAAGGCCAGATGTGCTTTGATCATGAGATCAACTCATGTGCACACTAGTCACTATTGTTATCGACTGACTAAGTCCATTTCTTCTCTCCCAATTATTTTGCGTCCGCACTTCATAAAGTTCTGAGAGATCTAAATTCCATTTCCTCTCTGTGGTCCATATCCCATCTGTTTCATTGCTAAACAAGTTCTATGAACAGTGAATTGTTTGCATTTAATGCAGTTGAAAGTATGAAAGGGTCCAGTAATGTATGCTTCATAGCACCTTAATGTGGCCGACATGATAAAGCCTTTCCATTTGTATTTCGATCCTTTGTTCTAAAACAATTATCTAGGCATATTTGTGGTTCTCAATTAACAAACAATCATCATTTACAGGACTGCAGCACGAAGTGGATTGACACGCAGCACACAATAACAGATAATCTGATCTCAGCATTCAGAAACCGTTCTGCATAAACCTTGTATTGGGTCCTTTTTATCCTTTGCATTTGCTAAAAGTTTACCCTTTCACTGTTTGTATAATTGTAACAAGCATGCCAATGGCTCTTTGGTTGTGGCACGAGAGACGAAAAAAAACCATGCAAGGAAGGCGAAATCCAGTGGAAAAGGTCGGTGTGCTTCTGACTTAGACTAAAACCCGTCTGCTTAGAGATCAGCAGCAAGAACTATGAGGATTATCAAAGTTGAGCTAACCTTTTGGCAGAACAGAAATATTTGGAGTGGCAGTTTAATGTGTTGTTGTATAGGTAGCTTGTTGTTGGCTTATCCTTTTGCCCACACATTCTCCTTTTTTATTGTTTGCAGTCTATATTTGAGATCTGCAGTTAGTGTGGTTGGTATTTGTTGAGGTTTGTCAATATTTTTGTTATCAGATAAAAATATCAGATTTTTCCATTTTCGTGCTTATTCATCTGTGTTCCAGCCCCCATGATTTTCCACTGTTAGTCCTACAGATTGTTGGGTCTCTCCCTTTGAGTTCTTTCTGGGTATGATTACAGTCAATTTTATGCATTATCCAGGTTGGTGGGCGGGGTTGGGATGGGTGTTGTTCTGCACTTTGTTGGTCAAAATATTCTTTACAAATGTAAGTGGTGCGGTTCGTGTATGTGTCAGAGAACCTTGCTTTGTTCACGTGCTTGCACGTGCTCCCGAGCACAGTCTGACAGCACTTACACGTGTTTTCAGTCTTTGGTTGCTTAAGTTTTTCGTTTGCTTTGCTTTCACTCTACATACCCACGCCGAAATTTCAACGAATGTTGTTTGTTTTCTTGTTAGGCATCCCTGGGCCTGGGTTTAACTATACCAAATAAAGTAAAAAAAGTTTCACCGTCTCCATCAATTTTGGTTGCTGATATTTATTTATTTTTATGTTCTTCTATATTCAAAGAAGTTCTTACCAAATCTGATCCATCAATTGACCACGCCACCTCCATTAGTAGATTTATTTGTTTTACTACTCTCCTAACCATCTTATGTTACTTCGTGATTCTATTTTTTAATTGCAAGTTAAATAAGTTTCTGAAATAATAAAATACTAGTAATCAAAATTAATCATTTTAATATTTAGTACTTGTAAATTTAAGTGGCAATTCGTGTGTTGGTGTAATAGACTGATGATTGATGTGTGGAGGGATGACACCGGAGGCTATCGTACGAAAATTAATGGGAAAAATACTGTAAGATACGAAGCTGAGGGAATGTTTAGTCAATAAATCCACCGATGCGGAAGTCATGGAACACAGGCATGGGGATAGGAAACGACATCACAGGAGAGGAGCCAATGTACAATGAGACTCCGTTTACTTTAAGGATCGTATGAAATGAATGATAGAATTATTTTGAATTAAATGAATGAATAAAAGATCATGTATAAATTATAAGGTGTTTACTTAAGCAAGAATAATTGTATTATTTTTAGGAATAAGTTATACCATCTCTTTTGGTGGTATTGTTTATGCAGCCAAAACAGTAAATTAGTATAAAATTTTGGTTTTATACCGAATCCCATATAGTAAAGTAAATTTTTTATTCAGAATAGTATACCAAAATAAAGGAGGCCTGAGTGTAGTCAGATTTGAGTCTAAGGAAAACAAAAAGGCCGAGAACAGAAGAGTCGTCCAGTAAACTTGTGTGCACTATCATGGCATCACTTATCGATTTCTAGTAGTCAATACTAAAACTACACAACCAAAAAATCACAGTGATTATCACACCCTCAAACAACCCCACCCCCAATATTATCGTATACTATTACAACATAAATTTCAATCGAATTATTAATTAGTAACTAATTGAATTTCTAATTAATTAATTAATTAATATTAGGTTAGACAATATGTCAATTTTGAGTCCACAATCTCGTACCATACCTCAATTTTCGAAATTTGACATTTGAGTTAGGTCTGATTTATAACATCTCTATCACCCTCCTTTACTTACAAAATTATATGATCCGGTGGTGGGTAACGATTCTTGATGACGTCTGTACTTGACTGATCCGAGTAGCGGGTAACGATCTTTGGTGACGTCTGAGTTAGTGATCTCCACCTGTCACCTGAAAAAGTAAGGGTACCTGAGAAGAAAGCAAACGTGAGCCTAGTCGGGATCGTCCCCGGCGAAGACCCTCCGATGCTTAAGTCAGCTCAAACTCGAGATGGCAAAAGTGCGATCTAAGTAGAATAATAGGTCGAATGCTATCAATCATGTCTTGCCATTAATGTGGTGGAACAAGAGTATTTATAGAGCTAAGTGCGTGTACTTGTCTGGTCCACGTGGCGTCATCTCAAGGCTTCAGCTGTTAGGAGACCAAGGGTCTAGATCTAGGGTCTTCTTGTTCGGGTCTCGGGTCCCGTATCCGGGTCGGGTCGCGGGTAGCGACCTGACTGTGTTGTATGGGGTCATCAGGCCCATATGCAATTTTAACCTCCTTTTGAGGGTGTTTATGTCTTTTCAGCATATATGAGGTACCACCTCTATCATTAGTCCCCCACTTCTTCTAGTGCAAGTTATTGTACTGGAAGAAGTTGAACAAGCATCATGTGATCAGTCGCGTCTTCTTGCTATTATGACGATCTTCCCATTTCTGATAACTTGCGAACTCATTTGCTCATTTTGCCAAAACCTTCTACCTTGACCTCTTATGGCGGAGTTTAACTTGAAGAAATCTTTCTCAGATAATAACGCGACCTCATGGGAGGTACGCGACCTTCTTGAAGATAAATCTCTTTTCAAATCATAACGTGACCTCGCGGGAGGTACGCAACCTTGAAGTTAAATAATTTTCAGATAATAACGCGACCTCGCGGGAGGACGCGACTTTGAAGATAAATTTTTCAGATAATAACGCGATCTCGCGGGAGGTACGCGACCTTGAACTTAAACTTTTTTCAAATAACAATGCGACCTCGCGGGAGGTACGCGATCTTGAAGATAAATCTTTTTCAAATAACAACGCGACCTCCCGGGAGATACGCGACCTTGAACATAAATCTTTTCAGATAATAACGCAACCTCGCGGGAGGTACGTGACCTTGAACATAAACTTTTTTCAGATAACAACGCGACCTCGCGGGAGGTACGCGACCTTGAACATAAATCTTTCACAGATCACTTGAGATGATCTTTTTTATATCGTTTTGAGATTTATCTTTTGTGGTGATCTTTTTCAGATCGTTTTGATGATGTCACATAACCCACAGGAGTAAACGATTGCGCACATGAAATTAAGTAGCCCGATTGTATTTAAATGATCTTTCACAGATCCTTACACCTGGTAAACTTTCAAAGTTTGGGCATCGCAAAAGGGATCTTTTTCAGATCCTACTATTCTAGATCTTTCACTGATCGTTTACATGGCTTCCATAAGCATCCCCAAAGACTTAGCCCAAAAGTGGTCTTTCACAGATCATATATTTTCTGGTCGCATGTCCCTCACAAGCGTCTGAGACTTAGCACAAAAAGTCGTCTTTTCCAGATCATCTGTCTTCTGATCGTGTATCTTCCGAAAGCTTCTCAAAACTTAGCACCCAAGTGGTTTTCCACAGACCATCTATTTTCTGGTCACATATCACCCAGAAGCGTCTTGAGACTTAGCACAAAAAATGGTCTTTTTCAGACCATCTGCCTTCTGATCGCGTGTTTTCCGAAAGCGTCTCAAAACTTAGCACCAAAGTGGTCGTTCACAGACCACCTATTTTCTGGTCGCATGTCACCCAAAAGCGTCTTGAGACTTAGCACACAAAGTGGTCTTTCACAGACCATCTAGCTTCCTGATCGCATGCTACGCCTACGAGTAAAATTTCTTCCAAGTTATGAATGTTCCGCGGTCGCGGGAGGTCTTTTCCTTCCAAATCTTGCAGCCTGTAAGTTCTTGGGTAGATAGCGCCTGCATTTTTCATGTCAAACGATATTTCATTATAATAGTAAATACCATTTCCGATTATGAAAGACGTCTTACCTCTATCTTCTTCCGCCATGAAAATATGGTGGTATCCCTAGTATGCATCCATCCGATTGAACAACGCGCACCCTACGGTAGTCTACCAACAAGTCGCTTCAAGGTAGCGGGTAGGGCACGCTTTATTTAAGTCCGTGAAGTCCGTGCATATTCACCACTTTCCTGATGCCTTTGTCATAATCACCACGTTTGATAATATTCGGTGTATTGCACCTATCACATACCCGACTTCTAGCAATTTGTCTACCTCCACCTCGATGATCTTGTTCCGCTCGACCCCAAATGTCCTCATATTTGACTGGTCGAGGAAAAGCTCGATTACCATCGTCCCCAAGCTTGAGGTCATACGCGATCCAATTCTGGTCATCTTGCTTCTCCTTGTACCATTTCAATCGTCTTCGGCTCTCCAGTTGTACGCGACCCAATTCTGGTTCGACCCAATGTTCATCTTGATCACCATTGGGTCGTTCTGCGGCTCCATCCCTAATGACAAGTCATTTCTGCTAGAGGTGATCTCCTTCTCTTGCTTAACCTTCAAAACCATCTCTTTCAAAACAGTTGCTTTTGGGGTATCTCTTTTGCGACCTCGCGGGGTCTCCTCTAGTAGGTCCTGCAATTGTATAAATGACTCATTTTACATGAGCGTTATCACCTGCCTTGTCACTTTTTTCCTCTGTGTTCTCTTTTGAGAAATCGTTCCCTATTCCTTGACCTGCTTCTCGATCTCTCCCTTCTCTCTTTCCTCAGCTCTCGCTCAGGGTCACGGGATTCCATTCCTTGAAGAATCCGTCTGTCTCTTCCGCGATCTCGACCAACATCGCGACCTCTGCTCGCCCATTCACCATCTTTCATCGCGTTTATCTCTTCTTCGTCTATGTATTTTTGTGCCATTTTCATCAAATGTTCTACGTCCTCAGGTGGGTCCCTTGCAAGTGCTGATGCGAACGGTCCTTTCTTCACCCCATGTATAAGAATGCTTATCATCATGTCAATTCGGAGGTCTTCGACCTGTAAGGCCTCATTATTGAATCTTCCTACAAAACTTTTCAACAACTCGTCTTCCTTTTGTCTTATGGTGAACAAGTAGGTAGCTGACCTCTTCTGTTTTTTCTTACTTGTGAAGTGGAACGTGAATTTTTGAATCAACTGTTTGTATGAATCAATCGCCCCACTTGGCAAGTTGGTGAACCATTCTTGGGCTTTTCCTGTCAAGGTGGTCACAAAAAGTTTTGCATTAATAGAATCAGATTGACCATACAAGTTCATTACCAATTCAAATGCTGCGATGTGCTCCAGTGGGTCTTTGGTTCCATCGTGTTTAGGTAGATTGGGCATCCGAAAGCTGGGATCCACGGCCTCGATCAGTATTTTGTTTGAAAATGGTGAGTTTCTATTTTGCGCCACGATCTCCCATTTTCTCTTAAGTTCATCAATCTGCAACCCCCATCTCTTAATTCGGCGACCCACGCTCTCCACCTCAGCCCTTGATATTACGGGCTCTCTCCTTCTGGCTCTTCCTCTTTCACTTAATGCTTCGTCTGAAAGTTCTATCTCTCTGCCTTTCTCAGGCATCCCTTTGCTAGTCACCTCCTTCGGGTCACCCTCCACATCTTTTCCTTTGAATAACTGACGCTTCATAGAGTCATACACACATGGGCCGCAGTTCGCCTCTCGTATTCGACTATGGCGTTTCTTGTTGCGTTCCTAGCAGCTTCATCGATCATCCTTTGTAATTAGTTTCTGGTGATCTGAAGAATTTGGTCTCCAGATCGGGAAATGGGTTCATAAAAGTCACTTGGTGTTTGTTCACCTCCTGATGGTCCTTCCATCTCGAATCTCAAGTGCTCTTCTCAGAGTTTCCCACAGACGGCGCCAACTGATCCGGGTGGAGGGTAGCGATCCTTGATGACGTCTGTGCTTGACTGATCCGGGTAGCGGGTAGCGGGTAGCGATCTTTGGTGACGTCTGAGTTAGTGATCTCCACCTGTCACCTGGAAAAGTAAGGGTACTTGAGAAGAGAGCAAACGTGAGCCTAGCCGGGATTGTCCCCGGCGAAGACCCTCCGATGCTTAAGTCAACTCAAACTCGAGATGGCAAAAGTGAGATCTAAGTAGAATAATAGGTCGAATGCTATCAAACATGTCTTGCCATTAATGCGGTGGAACAAGAGTATTTATAGAGCCAAGTGCGTGTACTTGCCTGGTCCACGTGGCGTCATCTCAAGGCTTCAGCTGTCAGGAGACCAAGGGTCTAGATCTCGGGTCTTCTTGTTCGGGTCTCGGGTCGCGTATCCGGGTCGGGTCACAGGTAGCGACCCGACTGTGTTGTACGCGGGTCATCAGGCCCATATGCAATTTTAACCTCCTTTTGAGGGTGTTTATGTCTTTTCAGGATATATGGGGTACTACCCCTATCACTATACATATCTGATAAGCTAACTCATTATTTCTTTAATTTTAAGAATTTAATTAATTATTGTCAATTTAAAAGCTTATGTCAAATATTATTTTTAACAAATATCACATTAGAATATCTAAATTAAAAAGCTATGCGCTGTGGATGAAATTTAAATACTTTGATCTTCTACTAAGCCCTTATTTACTTTCAATTATTAGGTTGTATGAGTACGTCAATACATTCAAATAAAGTGTTTATTTTGCATTATGAAAGCATGTTTTTAATCCAATAACCAGATACTAATTATTGTTTGCATTGAATAACTTAACCTACGTATAAGCAAATATATTATAATTAATACAAAGTTTTTTTTTTATCCTGTCGTCAGTTAATTCATAGGGATAATTATATTATCCTCTTTTGAAATTTAGTGTAATTCCATGTAGATCTCTTATGGTTTGAGAAAGTATATTTAGAACCCCTTACGTTTGTTCTTATCTAATAAATAAATTCCTTCGTGAGTCAGAATTAACCGAATTTACTAATATTAATTATAAAAAAAGTATAATCTATACTATTATATAAAATAAATTTTATTTTTACTCACAAATGACGGTTAACGACACCACCGCAGTACTTTTTTGTAATGCCAAAAATAACCCTCAAGATAACTACTTTATTCTATTTTTCAAATTTTATATTAATTGATAAATTATTTTTTTTCTTTTTTTTCTTTTTTTTAATAATGTGATATGTTGGTTTTTGTATTTTATTCTTATTTTAATATATTTTAAAACATAAAAATTATTTAATATATGCACGCAGAAAAGATATGCCACGACGATTAGTAATTATTTATATTTATTCGAGGGAAAAATTGCACTTTTGGTCCCATTGCGTAACGACCGTCAAAAAATAGACGGAAACCAGGCGAGTGAGAACACTCGCCCGGTTAAATTGACGGACGTGGTTTTCAAAACCACTCACATGCCTCTCACGTGGATCAGGTCAACAACATGTCAAAAACACAAAACTTTTGGTCCAAAAATTTGAAAATTCTCTCTCGTTCTTTCTCCCCCAAATTCTGAAAAAAAACCTTAAGTGTCTTCTCTCCAAAATCCACTCCAAAAATCTCTCAAATCTCCAAAACTAATCGGTTAAAAGTGAAGTGCTTGGTTGCTGAAGACGCTGAAGGTGCTCGTGGCCATGGCTTTGAGGAGTAGAAGGTTGAATCATCTCCCACCTGTGAAATACGGTAAGTTCCTTTTCCCTTTTATGTTCTTGGATTTTGTCCATTTATTTTCTGTTTTTTTGTTAGAATAATACATGTTTGTTGTGCTCTGTGAAGCACGAAAAGTTTTTTATGTTTGTTATATTTCTTGTGCTCTGTGAAGCACTATATTTTACTGTAATTGTATGATATTTGTGCTCTGTGAAGCACTTTATTATTTTGCTTACATGTTGTTGTGGTTATATGTTTCTTGTGCTCTATGAAGCACTATATTTTATTGTAATTGTATGTTGTTGTGGTTACATGTATTCTGTTTTTTTATATGTTTGTGCTCTTTGATGTGTTTGTATATTTTTTTAGGTTCTGATGGTTGGCTATTATTTATTGTTTTTTTGTTGGTTTGTTGCAGCTTTTAATGAACCATATGTAACTTTAAAATACATAAGGGGGAGGGGGGGTGGAATTAGTACACAGTCCAACTCCTGAGTATGTGGGAGGGTCAGTACGTGTCTTTGATTATGTAGATGCAAATGAGATAACAATCTCAATATTAAACAATTTGTGTGAAGCAATAGGATACTTGGGTGACAAAAAGTACTACAGAATTGATAGAACTTGTAATAAGTTCATACAAATCATGTATCAAACAGACATTTTGCAGCTTTGTGGTACCTACCAAATCAATAGGAAAATTGTATTGTACTTAGATGCAATACAAGACATCCAAGAATCTGAACCCCCTGCTGAAAATGAATTACAAAAGGAAATATTTGATGCTAATGATTGGAAGACAATATATAAAATAATGGATAGTGTGGTTGAAGAAATGAAGGCTAATAAGGGTGTTGAGGGTGATGCAGTTAGGGGTGGGGAAGGTGATACAGTTAGGGGTGCGGAGGGTGAAGGGGGTGAGGCAATGAGGGGTGGGGAGGGTGAAATGGCAGATGCAATGAGGTGTGGGGAGGGTAACAGGGAGGATGAGGTGATTGAGGATGATGGGTGTAGTGATAGTACAAAATTTGATGATAATGATATTGATTTAGAAAATGATGTTGAGGGTGAAAAACTTGTTGATGATGATGCTGAAAATAGAAGGGAGGTGGTCATGACTGTCTCATCTGATTCTGAATTTGTATCAGATGAGGATATGGTAGAAAGTCGGGACGATTTTGAAAGTGGGGATGAAAATGAAGAGGGTGATGGGAAAAGAGTGTTTAATACATCTGAAAAATATGATCCCACTTTTCAAATTGGGATGATTTTCAGTTCAAAATCTGACTTTTATTTTGATCTTTAAAGATGTTGTGTATGGACATGCTGTTAAGACAAGAAGAAGCCTAAAAAAAAAAAAAATGATAGTAGGAGGATATGTGTAAGATGTGATGGGGAAGGGTGTGAGTGGAAGATAAACGTTTTGAAAGTGATAGGTGAAACCACCTTCCAAATAAGGGAGTATAATCCTGTACATACATGTGCAAGAACTTTCAATGTGAAAAATATGAACAGTGGGTGGTTGTCAAAGAAATATGAAGACTCATTCAGAACTGATCCTTCCCCAAATGTGATATGTTATTGAACAATATTTATGAGTCCTTCAACAGTTGCATTCTAGAAGCAAGAGAGAAACCATTTTTAACAATGCTTGAGTGGATTAGAGAATTTATTATGTTGAGGTTGACGGAAAATAGAGATAGGGCTCAGAGAAAGTGGTCTGACAAAAAAATCTGTCAAAAAATAAGGAAGATACTTGACAAGAACATGGACAAAGTAGCTGACTGCATTCCCATAAAATCAGATCAATATAACTATGGAGTATCTTGTTATGATGGGGCTAGGTATGTGGTTAATTTGCAGAAAGACACATGTAGTTGTAGGAAATGGGATTTGACTGGCATTCCATGCAATCATGACATTAGTGTAATATGCAGTCAAGTCCTTGATCCAGAGGATTTTGTAAATCCATGCTACAGTGTGCAAACTTTTAAGAGGGTTTACCATGCTGCAATTATGCCTGTAAATGGCCCTAAGTTGTGGGCTCAGACAGAGCATATTCCTCCACTTCAACCCAATTTTGGGAGAAAAGCAGGTAGACCATCAAGAGCTAGGAGAATGGAGCCAGATGAAATACCAAACAAGCAGAGGAGAAGCAGTAGAAGGGGACAGAAAAAACCAACCAAGCTCAAGAAACAGTCTTACACAGTGAAGTGCCATTACTGTGGAGGTACTAGCCACAACCAAAAAAGGCTGTGACAAGAAGAAGAATGATGGAGAACAACAACAACAACCCCAGTCATAGCTGACTGTAAGTATCTAGGCATTCTAATGTCATGTTATACTCCAAATTCAATGTTGTGTTCTTCTAATTTATATATCTTCTTTTTTTAGGCAAGGAAAAGGACCATTTCAACTCCTATGTTGCAAAGTCAGGAGTTCATATCTGTAGTATCCTTCCATTTAACTGATTTATTTATCAAATAGTCAAAACTGATTGAGATTATTTGACATTGCAGGTTGGAAGTCAGCCCCCTACACAAGGAATGCAAAGTCAGGATATTAATTTTATGGAACAACAGGTAATGAATGTTGGATTTAGTTGTTAATGTTAATGTTGGATTTAGTGGTTAATGTTAATGTTGGATTTAAACATGATGTTTTCTTTGTGTGCAGGAATCTCAACCCCTTAGGCACATTTTTTCACAATGTTCGAACGTCAATGAAGCTTCGGGGAGTGAGAGTCAAGTGCCTTTTTTGACAAAAGGAGGAAAAATATTTATCACCATGACAAACCTTTCGGCTGCAATACATGCATCAAAGAAGAAGAAACCAAACACTTGAACTGTAATCAAGTTTTTTGGTATTGTTAACTTTTTGGGGATGTAATCAAGTTTTTCGGATTTAATTTTTTGGGCAAATTTGCAATTTTTTGGCAATTGCAAACTTTGACAATTCTTTTGTGAAGTGCAATTGCATATATGTGCATAGTTGGCAAGGGGAAACATGACTCGATATGTATATTGCAAATAATTAAGTTGGTCCTTTTTCCCGTTCAATGCAATCAGTTCATTTTTTGCTTTTAATTTTGTAATTTTTTTTTATAGTTATTCTAATTTTGCAATCACATAATTTAACATTTCATTTATAATAACATCATTATAAAATTAAGGATTATAATGAATCAAATTTACATAATTTTAGCTAAATTAAGTTATTAAAATACATTTTATATAGTCAGAATCTTCAAATTGGAGTTAAAATTTGGAAAAATATCACCTTTGTAAATTTTAGTGGTTATAAATCATAGAAAACCATATTTGACTTTCAAAGGTGGTTTTCCATCCATAAGTTAACAGCATTACTTGCGATGGAACCAAAAGTGCAATACTTTTAATTCTTGTGAGATCAAAAGTGTTGACCCCGTAAATAATAGGATAAAAAATACAACATGATATATCTTGTGGAATCAAAGTACAATTTTCCCTTTATCCGAGATTAGCTCACTGATGTCACACAGAGTAAGCAGGGTATAAGTAGATTTTATCAAATAAATTATTTGGCAACACGTTACAAGCAATTCCCACGTCCTCGACCGTTTTTCCAGTGTCCTCTCTCTCTCTCTCTCTCTCTCTCTCTCTCTCTCTCGACACACGGGATCTCATCTACCCCATCAAATACTAACTAGAGATCCAATCCCATTTTTTCCAGATTCGCTGTATTTTTTCATATCTCCAAAAATGGCGACAATGGAAAGTTTGATCGGCTTAGTGAACAGGATTCAAAGAGCATGCACTGTGTTGGGCGATCATGGCGGTGAAGGCATGTCGCTTTGGGAAGCCCTTCCCTCCGTCGCCGTCGTCGGTGGTCAGGTATTATACACTCCCATTATTCCGCTCGCGTTTTTATTTTGTTCCTGTTTAATCTAATCTCATACATTGAGTATTTCGAAATTGATACAGAGTTCTGGCAAATCATCGGTCCTCGAGAGCGTCGTTGGGAGAGATTTCCTTCCTCGTGGATCCGGTAAATAAATAGCCTTATTCGTTCGTTTATTCGTATTGTCTTCCTTTTTTGGTTGCTTTTGAAGGAGATTTAATATATGAATCTGTTGCATTTACAGTCCGCATTCTGATGTATTGAATCGTTGGATAATTAGAAACTCCGTGGTTCTGTCCCCATTGTGCTCTATCACGGATAACCTTAGTAGCCGATCTACGCCATTTGCATTGTTGCATGTAATGGTTTCTCGTATTTAAGCTCATAATGCTTGTTGATAGTATTTTGAGTACAGTGTTTGATGAATAGTTGAAAGGCGAAGAATGTTATTTATTTCCCTACCAGTCATAAATGTAGTATTGTTTGAGATTTTCAATTTGATACATTATGACTGCCGATAATTTTACTCACTGGGAAATGGGAATGGATAATTTGAGTGTTGATGTATGCAAGTCTTAAGAGTAAATATTGTGGTCTGGGAATTTGTTGCAACAACATGTTCCCTTGCATTGGATATATTATCTGTAAGAATCGCATTCTTCATGAACAGGGATGATCTCAAAGTTCATTAGAGAGATTGACCATGGGTTGCTCACTGATCATACCTTTCTGTGAACTCTGGATGAGAGCTAAAAAGACTTATTATTACCTAAAGAGCTATCCTCACTGTTTAGATTACATATATATATATATATATCATGAGATAACAAAATCTGGGATTGAATAAATGAGATTTCAGTACATGATGAGAAGACAAAATAAATGTAATTGTACTAATTGGATCCATGTCTATGTATTAGACTGTTCGAGCTCCTCTGCTGACTAACTGGGGCCTTTAAGTCCTATGAGAAATCTCATGCGAGGAAAAATATGGGAGACCCTTGAAAATTGTCTTTGTACTAATTATCCTTTATGATATAATTATAAATTAATTGTTTATGAATACAAAGACAGTTGTTATTGTTGCCAGAATGTAGAATTATTAGAAGAAGAGAGTGTTATGTCGGTCAACACCATAATTGTTTCTTCCTGTTGTTCTCTTTTCAGGGATTGTGACAAGGAGGCCATTGGTGTTGCAACTCCATAAAACAGAGGGACAGTCTGAGTATGCAGAATTTCTACATGCACCAAAGAAGAGATTTGCTGACTTTGGTATGTTTTGAATCTAAAAGTCAATGTTCGTGTACTTTCATTGGCCTCTAAAATTTCTTCCATTGTCTAATGCCATTAAATAAAATGCCCTATTCAATAAAATCATTTTTGGTTGCCCTTCTCTTTTTTGCTATATTCTGGTGGATTTTTTCTTAATTCAGTATCTCTGTTCTCTTGAATTGTCTGCATGTCTGTGACGGAAGGCCATAGAATTCCATATTTCTAGTGGTACCTCTTTCAGAATGATGCATGCAATGATCTGCATTCTGCACCTCCATCTTTTCATTGGACGTGCTTATATGCACCTGCAATGCTATCGGAAATAGGTCTTCATCTTGCTTGCGATTTCTGTATTTCGTCTAAAATCTTATCTAGTAGGAATTTGCTGGGGCGAAATCATATCCATGTATTTATCTGACATCTTTTGAGTATGAACAAGAGCTGCTATGGTATTTGTACGGAGGGAGGAGGTCGGCGAAGAGGAAGCAGAGATCCAGAGAAAAATAAATTTGAAGAATAGGGATTCATGCTTGATACTGCATTCTAAAAGATAGAAAAGAATTCTTATGCAGGATTTTCAACAGCTATTCTGAATATGCTTTCTACTACTAATGTTTCATCTGACAACTATCATGGTGACTATCTGAAGTAGATTTGTACCACCTTTCTCATCAAATTACCTAGCCAAGGATGACATCACTCTATGGAGATGGATTGTTTAGTGTTCCCTAGACTAAAGAGTAATACATTTCACAATTGTTTCTCCTTTCTTCAGCTGATTTTCCTCTATGCCAACAACATTTCCTTGCTGCATTTGGCATATCATCTAGGTGCACTTTCTTAGCTTCTTTGTTAGCAATGTGCTTCAGTGTGAAAGATAAGTACAAAACCTTCTTCTTCCTAAAACTATCCTTAAAGACTTGTATACCCAATTTCATTGCTTTTTATCTCTTGTGGTGTGCAAAATGTGGTTTCTTGGAAGTGTAATCATCATGACCAAGTCGGAAAAGGGAGCTGTACTCTGTGACCTTATCTGTATTCAAGTAAGAGGTCTGAACATTCAACCTGCTTCCCTGTAAAAAGGGCAAAGGATGCACTTATGAATTTGGCTAAAGAGTAACGCAAGATATCTTGCGTGTGTCAAATTTATAACCTATGGCTATGGATAGGTCCTTGGGGCAATTGGTGTCATCTTTAGCGCACAAACTTTTGCAATCCCTTTAAGCTATAAGGTTCTTTGATCATTACCCAAGTTAGCCGGTGGACTTCCAAACTGGCTCATAACAGGTCATAATCGAACTTATTCGCCAACTGTTTTACCTTCATCATTTTAAGGCCAAAATATCTTTTGGACTCTGAACACAAAAACCTTGTTTTGTCTTGCGTTAAAGGAACTTCCAGAAGGACAAATATAAGTGGCAAGATGCCTTCTTCCAGAAAAAGAAATATATGCTGATGTTATCTTAAAATCTTTTAGTATCCGATTAAACCATGTGGAGTAAGTGGAGTTCTATCACTTAGTCAACTCTTCCCAACTCACTCCTGTAATTGCTTTAGAATTACTTTTCCATGTTTTTGACTGCATAATACATGAACAATTTATTCAGCCTTACACTTTTTATTCATAAATAGGCATTTTTGGATAGTGCAGCTGCTGTACGCCAAGAGATAGCAGATGAGACAGACCGCATAACAGGGAAGAGCAAACAAATATCTAATGTTCCTATCCACTTGAGCATTTATTCTCCTAATGGTTCGTTCTAGTCTTCATCTTATTTACTTCTCCATCTCATAGTCTTGTTTTATGAAGAACTTGGAAAATTTCTTGGTACCCCAGTGCTTCTTTGTTTTCTCCGTCCTTGATTTACATTGTGAGATATCAAGTATTATAATTCTTATGTTACCTTATTAAAATGGTACCCACCAGAAAATGATTATACGTATTGAGTATGTATTTCATGTCATGAAAGCTCTAAATAATAGTTTGTATTTTGCATGCCCAATTCTTACACAAAGCTTGATGAAGTGATAGTTGTTAGAGTTGGATTCATGTATAATCAAGTAACTAGAGATTTAAAAGATAACAACTTTTTGTGGATGGTGTCTTTTAAGACCTAGTTATCTATTACTTATTGTGGATGCCAGCAAATGATCTGAGATTTTAAACATGATTCATTGTTACAAGGATCAAATTAATTTAAACAAAGATATTCTTCTTCTTTAATTATGTGCTGAGCATATTTAAAGGACAACTCAAGTTTTACTTGTCCTCAATACAATGGAATAAATCCTTGAATTCCTCTGTGTGGGATCGTTTAAGTTTTAGCATAGTTTGGTCTTTTCAGTTATTTTCATGTGCCATTAGTTTAATCTCTCTCTCACACACTCTGACATTCTTGTATCATACTTTGATTATCAGTTTATATGTCTTCTTTTTTCTTGCAGTTGTAAACTTGACACTCATAGATCTTCCTGGGTTGACAAAGGTAGCTGTAGGTGAGCACTGGACAGTTAACCTTTATATAGATATACTAAAGGGACAAATACTCCTCTGTGCCTTATTCTTGTAATTGTATGATTGACTAAGCACATGCTTACGAATGTTTAACTCTTCCAGAGGGACAGCCAGAGTCTATTGTTGAAGATATTGAAATGATGGTCCGGTCTTATGTTGAAAAGGTAGAAAAACTACATTTTGTTTAACACCAATACTTTGAACGTAGAATATTATACTGTACTCTTGTGGAGTTAAGTTGTTCATTTTGCTATGATGCTCTTCATTGATACCAGTTTAGAACTAAGTCAAATGGTGGAGGACAATACCTGTCAGGTATTAGATCCCCATCTGCTAATCTTCCTTTTTACAGGATTTAGTAAGGACTTAAATCCAATTCTTACTACGTATATAGAGAGAAACTTTTTTGCTGGATTCAATATATCAATCAAACATATATATCATCTCAGTTTAAGAAACTAAGGCATTTTCATATGGCCGTTGGCTGTTAGTGGTGACTATTCTTCACTTTTGACAGTATCAAAGAGAAGGAAACTTGGTCAGGTTTTCATTTGTTTCTAACTGAGAGGTGGTAAGATGCTCAAGTGAGAGAACAGGATAGAAATGTACTTCAAAAAGGACGAGATGACAGGATTACTCAGACTCAGGTTTTTACTATTGCATGTATCCAGGGAAAGTATCTCTATTTTTTCGATTTCAGTTCCTATTTTTGCCTAAGTTAGTTATTTTGTTGATTTCAATAACCTAAATTGTGGATGGAGTTTGGTCTCCATATTGGGCTCCTGACTCAAATATATTGGGCTTTGGTTCCATAAGATGTAAGAAAGATGTTTTCTTCTATTATTTTGTTTCTCCACTACTCCTTACCTCACCCCCTTGTCACTTAAAGAGCAAAGTCGCAGAACCGAGTCTGTGCTTTTAGGGAAGAAGACAAATTTGATCTACAGTTTCTATTGGGTTTTCATGTATAATGTGGGAATTTACCTTGCTCAATAGCCTAATTATATAATTTTCCTTGACTTTTCAAGCATCAAATCTTGGGATGTCCACTTGTCAGCACCTGAGTTCTTTTTCTCTTTCTTTTCTTCTTTTAATTTGCAGCCAAATTGCATTATTTTGGCAATCTCTCCTGCTAATCAAGATATAGCAACTTCTGATGCTATAAAGCTTGCAAGAGAAGTTGATCCATCAGGTACCATATCTGTTTGTGTGTGTGTTTAAGATGTCATTTAGTGGACAAATATAAAGTTTTCTTTGTCTTTGGAATTTTAGGTGAAAGGACATTTGGAGTGTTGACTAAACTTGATTTGATGGATAAAGGAACCAATGCACTTGACGTACGGGTCACTTTTGTTATTTGCTTGAAGGATGCAAATATGGATTTACATCCATGCAATATTAATTTTCATTGTACCAGAATTAATTTTCTCTACCAGCTTCCATTCCTTGGATGTTCAAAAGCTTTTACTTACTCGAAAATCTACTAACTCCTTAAGGTACTTGAGGGTAGAGCATACAGGCTCCTCCATCCATGGGTTGGAATAGTGAACCGGTCACAAGCTGATATCAACAAGAATGTCAACATGATGTATGCTCGTCAGAAGGAGAAAGAATATTTTGAATCCAGTCCAGAGTATGGACATCTGGCTCATAAAATGGGTGCAGAGTTCCTGGCAAAACTTCTGTCTCAGGTATGCACACCCACCATTTGAATCCATATGATTATCCTTTACAGTAAGATTGTTCTCTGAAACCCTTTTTGAATAAGTAAAAGAATTTGTAACTATATTTCATCTTCTTTTGACATGCATTAGCATTTGGAGAAGGTCATTAGGCAGCGCATTCCCAGCATTATTGCCTTAATAAATAAGACAATTGATGAGCTCAATGCAGAGTTGGACCGCATTGGTAGGCCCATTGGTGTGGATGGAGGGGTAATAGCAGCACTCAAATAAAACTAAATTATCAGAACGAGTTTGCTCCTACAACATATTTCGAAGCTGAAGTATTCTACTTTGATGTGCAGGCACAGTTGTACACAATTTTGGAAATGTGCCGCGCATTTGATCGTGTTTTTAAGGAACATTTGGATGGAGGGTATTGCTAAATATTGCCTTTTATGGTTCTTATATGCATATATTGATAATATGTTTTGGCCATACATATTTTGTTTCTGGTCAACAGTAATTTCTACTCTTCTGACCTCATTCATCATCCCTTTAATGAAAAAAGACAAAAAGAATTAGACTAAGATGTAAATATGTGCTGACAAAAGGATTTATCTATATACATGCAAACTGAATTGGGAAAGAGATATTATGACCATTAAATTTTGTATACTTGAAATGATTGCATGAGGTATTGATCCTCAACAGTACAAGATCTCTGTTTGTTCGATTTTTTGCCGCAATATATTTCTCGCAGAATGATTTAGTGAGGACGATAAAATAGTCTTCATTTTAAGTTTTGGTTTGTTGTGATATGCCCATAAACCAGTAAACCACTCTTGAAGCAAGCATTGCCAACTAGCTAGTATATACAGGTAAAAATGAAACAATATGATCACAATTGTGAGATGTCTGTTTTCATTTGTTGGATATAGTAAGATTTTACTTCATTACTTTGCTTCTTCATGATGATGAGCTTCAGGTTTGTTCATGGGGCATCATTTTTTGACTTACGATCTATCCAGGACACTCTATTTTTGATTGCACAGATACTAGGACTTGAATGATGGTGTTATATGAGTTGCATCAAAAGATATTATCTTCCACAAGAACTGAATTGAACCTGAAGTGGTTTCTAACAAAGCACTCTATAAACTTAGCACTTCATTGTCTCAGACTAGACTTGTTTAACGATTTAAGTGGCACCACCACGGCAGTTGGTGATTGTTATAAAACTTTCAAGCTGTTATTGCCACTTTCTTCACAGCTGATGACTGCCTCGATGAATTTCTACTTCCTACTCCAAGTAGTTGAAAAATCTAAAATAGTTTTGCAACCGTGCAGCATGTATTAGGTAGCTGGATGTCCCTGCCACCGATTCTGAGAGTAATTTAATAAAGATTTCATTTGCTATTGTTAACTAACGTCTAAGTATCATTCTAAGTTCCTTAGCTATAAAGCATCTACTTATAAGTTAGGGTTGATTACACTTACCTCCCCTTCAGAATAGCGAAATTGCCAACTGCGCCCTTCATTTGTTCATATTACAATCCATCCTCCCCACGTTTGATCAGTTAGCCCAAACCTAAGTCATGAACTGGATATTTCTTTCAAGTATAAAATTGAAATCCTATCAAATTATCAGCTTATTAACTGACTACTCTGTCCCAGGGGTTTTTTCTTACCATTTATATCTTGTGAAGCGTAACATTTGTAAAGTTTATGTAGTAAAAGGGGTCTATATATTTATTAATATAATAACTCTAAGAAATCAAAATATCTTAAATGCAAATATCGTTTTTCAAAATTTGTGGTTTTAAGTTATAACTCAATCTAAAGAGGCCCAATTCTATGATATCCTATATTGATTGGTCGAATTAACCTTATATGTTAATAACGTATTTCCTTAAATTTATTAACACATGCAGTATCCAATGGTGAAGTGTGTAAGAGAAATCTTAATATGTTGAAATACCTAATTTTGCTAGCTCTGGGAAATTTTTCCTGATTCACAAGTTGTGTGTGGCTTCACGCACAATTTTTCTACTTCTCCTTTGGAATAATTGGAGGTGTAACAAGTTAAGTTTCACAGGAGGCCAGGTGGAGATAGGATATATGGCGTCTTTGATCATCAATTACCAGCCGCTCTCAAGAAACTTCCATTTGATCGCCATCTCTCACAGAATAATGTTAGAAAAGTTATTTCAGAAGCAGATGGGTATCAGCCTCACTTGATTGCTCCTGAACAAGGATACAGAAGACTAATTGATGGTTCACTTGGCTATTTCAAGGGGCCTGCTGAAGCTTCAGTTGATGCGGTAGCATCTTATCTTTATTTAAATAAGCAAACTTCCTATAACCTGCTTATACTTGTGTGCACACTTTAGAGTTTACATATACTCTCGCTGCTATCTTAAATCGTTGCCATTTTTCTACAGTTCATTTCCCTTGCCATCAGATATATCATGCTTATGGTGAAGTTACCTTTGATCAAATCTTAGTTATGATCATCTGCCATTCTAATACTTTAGTGATAGTTTTGTGTATTAGAAGATAGCTTGATTACAAATTCTCCTTTGAAACTTCAAGTTGATATTATGCTTCACCTTTTTCGTTAGTACATTATGACTACAGTCTACAGTTGAGAATGAAACATGGAGAATATAAAGATGAATTCCTACTGCTACAGGATTGTTTGAGGAACGTAACAGATATTGTATGATTTGAATTTTATCTTCTCTTCGATTGATTGGGATATGGAGCTTTACATTATTTCAGAGTGATGCCTGGGTACTGGATGTCAAGGTTCTAGCTTGTTCATAAGAGTTTGTTTTCCTCTTTTGGTGGTTTAAGACAGACAGACAGAAAAGTAACTAGGGGTTTAGCTTCCACACAAAATTGGTTCACCATGGTGTTTACTTATGTCAAAATAGCTTGTAATATTCTTCTTGAGTAAGAGGATGACTAGTCACGTAGTCAGGAATTAAGACACTGGGTACTCATCAAG
Organism: Sesamum alatum; assembly: GCA_034509735.1. Lineage (NCBI taxonomy): Eukaryota > Viridiplantae > Streptophyta > Magnoliopsida > Lamiales > Pedaliaceae > Sesamum > Sesamum alatum. The sequence goes on along the minus strand of JACGWO010000007.1, from coordinate 30,645,967 downwards.
TCCAATATGACTACGACTACATATCTGATCCCTCAAATGAAAATTTGCATTTGTAAATTTTGTTATATGCATCTGCGTCCCCATAAAACTTCTAGAAAATTCTTTGAAGATCTTGTTTGACTTGGTTCATCTATAAGGAAGTATGTACTGTATTGACGGCCCATATGGGTAGAAAATCTTCTCATATTTATGAAAACAGGAAATAAGTAGTTTATTTGAACTGTTAAATTGAAGATCTAGCTGGTCAGACATTCTGACATCACCTGGCAATAGAAGCAATGCCAGAAGGTTGCACACGAGCACATCCCCGGAAAATCAAGGAGGAAGAAGGAAGAACCAGAACTCGATTGGTACTATCAAGTCTGAAACTGAATATACAAGACCAATTAAAATTTACAAGCTCCTAAACTCTTTCCTAACCAAGTAAATGAAGAATGTATAACTTATGAGGACAAAGTGTAAGAGCCTATGCAAATTGTAAATAAGAATATATTTATATCCTAAATAACCAAATGAAGAACAATTAATATCTTGCAGCTGTAAAAGCTGCATCTTTTGTGTATATTTTCGTAATGAGTTACTAAGCAAAATTCCAGAATGAGATATTCTTTGGATGCATGAAAGGTTGCGAGTTTGCAATGGCTGGGAGCATGATTTACCTCACCATCTTCTGGGACTAAGCAAATTACATGTTGGATGTATTTCTGTATCTTGAAATTTCTGTATCTTGAATTTTACAGAAACTAATTTTCAGTTCTCAATTTTAATGCTCTTTGCAGGTACACTTCATTCTGAAAGAACTTGTGAGAAAGTCTATTGCAGCAACTGAGGTAAACAATCTTGACTTAGAGAATTGTGCGATTTAAATTAAATTAACCCCCCACCCCCTCCCCTACTGCCCCCTCCACACCCCCCACGCCCCCGCCCCCGGATTTGTGCGACTTGCCGTCGCCCAGATCTGCGCCAGTCTGGGTGACACCGGGATTTTTCTTTTTCTTTTTGATTTTTTAATTTTTTTTATTTTTTAAATTTTTAATTTAAAAGTGAGTAAAAATTTAATTAAGGTTTTAGTTTAAATTAAATTAAGAAAAATTAAGTATTTAAAAAATTGTATGATTTTTTTTAAAAAGAAGAGTAGAAAACTAACGTAAAATTTAAAAATAATAAAACACAAAAATTACTTATGTTCTAATTTTGGTATATTTTTCTTTTGTGATTTTAATTTTTTTTTAATTTAAGTTAAAAATTTATAAAAAAGTTTACATATTTTCTTTTTTATTTTGATATTTAAGTAAATATAGTTAAGACACAAAATTATATTTTTTATAATGGATGAAAATGCAAAAACAAAATCACTAAAAATAAGGTTAAAATCAATAAATTAAAAATAAAATAATTCTTTTAATATTAACAATTATATTCATTAAGATATTTAAATTTGAAAAATGAATTTACTATATTAATCTTTGTACTGTTATTTTAAGTTAATATTTCAACTAAAATTATAAAACTTAAAAAAATTATATTTTTTTTTCTTATTTTTTAAGTAAATATGTTTTAAAAAGTTAATTTTTTATATAGATGTAAATGCAAAAAAAATCACTTAAAACAAGTCAAAGATGCCCAATTCAAATATATACACATCATGAGAGCATTTTAGTAAAAATATCAAAAATTGAGGTCAACAGCAGCTGAAAAACACCCAAAATCGCATGAGTCGCGCGTGTAATGCACCTTCTGTTAATTACTGCCTATTCACATATCACAGGAGGGTTTTTAGCTTTTTCAACAAAACACAAGGGGGTAAATGGGAGTTTAGCCAAAAATATATTAATTAGTCAAAGAAAATTTCCTGCTTAGTGGTTAATGAAAATTAAAATAAAAGTAAAAGATATGAAGAGTAAAGATACTTTATACTGCATGTCGTTGTAGTTATGTTTATAATTCTTTTTGTTTTGTATGACAAGCATTTATTTTGTTGAGGGAAGTGATACAGAAAGAGAATGTAATTTGTCCCGGTTCCATCTTTGGTTAGTTACCAAGTGTCTGCCATCCAGTTCTGTTCGATTGTTATCCAAAAAAATATATCAAGAGTTGTTTTTCATATTCTCCAAGTTCTTTAACAACATTACGGCATTACCTGCATTATTACCTCGAAACATTTCATCCGTCCAGTAAAAACAGAAGGTCGCATAAATGTTGGGCTATTGTTGTCCACATCAATTAAACTACTCTGGACAGTAGGAATTTGCAATTATCTGAATTAGGTGTTTCTGTGTAATAACTTATCAATTTCTTTCTTTATTTTAAATTAATGGCCATGTAGGAATTGAAACGATTTCCAACGCTTCAATCTGATATAGCAGCGGCTGCAAATGAGGCACTGGAGAGATTTCGTGATGAAAGTCGCAAGACAGTTTTGCGACTGGTGGAAATGGAGTCTTCTTACCTTACAGTAGAGTTTTTCAGGAAAATTAATGCAGAATCAGAGAAAAACCAAAATGCAGCGGGTACAAATGCATCGACTCCAAATGCAGACCGCTACACTGACAATCACCTAAGGAGAATCGGTATGCCATTTCATGCGTCCTTTTCAACCTGTCATCAAGTTTGTTAGAGCATGTAAGAATGAGTATCTAAATGTTGAAACATTTGTGTCAAAGTTAGAAGTAACTGTCTCATGTTGGTTCAGTTCCGTGGGGGGCATCTCATAGCTACCTCTTTTGCTTATAATACAGAGGCATTATAGGTCATTCAACATGTGCTTCTTTGGTAACAGGTATGAATGTATCTGCCTACATTAATTTGGTCTGTGATACCATGAGGATTACTATTCCGAAGGCTGTCGTTCATTGTCAAGTACGAGAAGCTAAACGCTCACTGCTAAACCATTTCTATGCTCAAATCGGAAGGAGGGAGGTACATTGACTCAAAACTATTTACTACTCACCCACATTATGATTTAGTTGTCTAGAAGAGGAAGAAAAGGTTTAGCAAAACAATGACAAAACGAACTAAGAAACATAATTATGCATTTGTAATGCATGTGCAGAAGGAGCAACTTGGTAAAATGTTAGATGAAGATCCATCACTGATGGCGAAAAGGGAGACCTTAGCCAAGAGGCTTGAACTGTACAAGTCAGCACGCGATGAAATCGATTCAGTTGCATGGAAGTGATGTGGATCTCATATATAAAATTCAATTTCAACGGTACATTTCTCCATCTTAATGGATATATTCTTTTTGCACTTGAAATCGATGGGGTCCGAAGATGATATGCCTTCAGATGAGCTTCTCATTCTGCTATTATCTGTTCTTTAGTTACATAAGACCTTTTCCCCCTACTGCATTATAGTATATTTACGCAAGAGAACATTCTTTCATTGTGGAATGGAATTCTTTTTATTCCTCCGGTTGATCTCAGTTGAAGCTTTTGCTGCTTTTTCTTCTGGGATAACATTTGTCCAATAACATTATCGCATCAGCATAAATTCCATAACATCTAGATATTTAATTGTCGGAATTGCCTGGTCCGGATTCCAATTTATAAGAATATTATCAGTTGTTTGTTCTGGCTTTGAACACAAAGAACACCGTATCTTTTGCCGGTACTCCAGTACTTATAATTTCGTGGTTAAATTACATGTTGCCATCTAAACATATTTTTGTATCAACTTACCATATTAACTTTGTGAAATTTGCAAGTTACCATATATAACCGTTTTTTCGTTTGATTTTTATGCCGGAAAAAACATCATATGAGTGCACAAGTATTCCTAGGTGGGAAGATAAACCATATAGACTGTGATGTGCACTGCATGTGATGTTTTCCAACAGAAAAATCAACTGCATGTGATGTTTTTTCAGCAGAAAAATCAACTGCAAAACGATTATATATAATAACTTGCAAATTTCGCAAAGTTAAGATGATAAATTGATGCAAAAAAAAAAAAAAAAAATTAAATGGCAAAGCATAAAAATGGGCATAGTTTGGATGGCAGAATATAATTTACTCTAATTTTCACCCCCTCTATGCTAAATTGCAAACCATAAACACCTAAAAGAGTTATCTTGATAGCTTCTGCATCCTTCATAACTACAAACGATGTTTGGCAAGACTACGAAATTTGGAAAATAATTACAAGTTTCGTACGAAATCACCAACCAGCATATATAAGGAGAATAGACGCCGATGTCTCAAATTTGACTCTTTTTTGGAAACTCAGAGGACGATAGTAATCTGCGCTCAAAAAAACTAGTCATTACAAACAGCACACCGGTAAATAGCATTTGTACAAATACTACACCCTGACCCAGTCCTACAAACAAAAAGCATAAAAATTTTAGACGACAATAAATATCACAATAATAACCTTTAACGTACGGAAACTGAGTATCATGACCAAACTCAAAACAGATCATCCCCTCATTCGCTCATGCATCAGAATCCTGCCTGCTTGCTATGCACAATTCATGCAATTCATTGAGAATCCATTCTTCCCCGGTGTGGCCTCCGAGGACCAAAACCCTGGTTCCCCCAACAATGCACGTACTATGACCCCAAGCAAACTTTGGCGGCTGCCCTGGGACGTTAAGAGTCCTCCATGATGGTTTGTCTTCACTGGGGTCCAACAGAAACAGCTGCGAAGGAGAATGAAGACCGGCTATTGAGCCACCAAAGACGATGATCCTCCCACAAGGCATTGTTACAGCAACATGATCGAGTCTAGGTGGTGGAACCACAGCGTTTTGACTCCCGACACCTGTCAATACACCGCATTCAAGCTGCCTCCATTGTGGCTTTTCATTCTCCAGATCGATGGTATATGCCTCCCCTGATCGCAACTGTAAGTGACCGGTCTTTGCAAGGCCACCGAACATCAATATTTTTGTCCGTCCATAGACAGAGAGTGAGTGGCCTAATCTAGATGGTGGAGTCCAGGAAGTCGGTATCTCTTTCCATGTAGGTTTTTCCATGTTCAGGTCCAACAAAAATGTATCGCTGAGAAGCACTCCTGCATCTGTGCAGCCGCCTGAGACGACCAACTTAGAGCCTTCTAGTGTACAAGAACTGTGCCAAGACCGAGGCAATGGGGGAGTTCCACCAGAAACTTCTTTCCATGTCGGCTGCTTAGCATCCAAATCGAGGACAAATACATCATTAAGCAATCCTTGTCTCCCACAGCCACCAAAGACAACCAACCAAGAACCATTCAGGCATGAGAGTGTGTGGCCCCACCGCCCTGGAGGAGAAGATTTAACACTCACCCTACGCCACTCTGGGTTTGCTGCATCAAGATTAAGGACAAATGTGTCGTCCATCGGCTGCATGTTGACTCCTTCTCCTCCAAACAAGACCAGTCGATTCCCTGCAGCACATGCACTAAAATTGCAACGTGAAGGCTCCACTGCACCTCCAACAGTCAATTTCTTCCAGCAAATTGCTTCTAGAGTTGTGAGTTCCCTGGCCAAACGTCCCCATCCTAACTTTTTGGTCATCAATTCTAGTGCACCTGTGACGTCTCTTCCCCATGCATTTTGACACACCATTTTTCTTACATGCTCATTCTTAGTTAATTGCCGAATCCTTGTGCAGACAGACCCGATTGATGCAACATCCCTTGGCGTCAAGCGTGACAGAATATTTTGAGCTATAACTTCATCAGATAGCTGAAGAAGCCCACATACTTCAGGACGTTGGCTACGTTGTAAATGCCCACCCACTCGAAATGATTCAACTGACAAGTCAGTTTGCTGCTGACATGTTTCTTTGAAAACTGGATAAGATACATTATTTAGGTCTAGTTTTGCTTCAGAAAATATCTGGATACCTATGACATGTGTGACCACACCATCATCACTATGAATTGGGATAAGTCTCAGCCTGTTCACTAAGGGAGTACCATCTTTCCTGAAGTTAAGGAGCTCTCCTTGAAATTCAACACCTTCCTCAAGGCATCTTCTGATCTCAGAAACAACAACAGGATCCACCAAAGGGTGTCGTCTCTTGGCACGAGGGTCTCTAAATTGCAGGAAGCGACTGATGAATCCAATGTATATATGTCACAGAATATTCTAAAATTTCCAAAAGACAAGATACTACAAACAATCTGCAAAATCTTCTGATTTATCAAAATAATCACATCTAGAAATAGATGCATGAAACAAGTAACAACTCCATCCAACAAGAATGTGAGTCTTTAGCAGTTATGCAGGTATTTTCTCAGTAAATTACCAAATCAATGGATAATGATATACTGAGAACACCTTAAAATAGAAATCAAAGTAGCAAAAACAGTAAAAACTGAACACTTCCACACCCAAGCCAGCTCAAGGTTTGTTCATGTTTTCACTTTCATTTTTCAGTGTCAAATATGTGTTTTCAATTTTATATAGGTTTTCATGTGAAAAATGAGAATATGTTTGAATTAGTTAATGAGATTGTGGTTTATATACTGACACATGGTGTCAAATTAATATATTTACAATGAGAATACGTATAAACAATAATGTTTTCACTTTCACTTTATTTATTGTTTCAATATCAAAAACTGAAAATGAAAACATGAACAAAACAAGCTGTTAGTTTTGCAGAATTTCATAATAAACATACATCTAACAAATAAAAAATGTCTGATTTCTCCCACAATGTCATTACTTGCGCACCTCTGGAGGAGCTCGTACAGGACGATATCCAATAATCAACTAAATGCGGAGAGTAACAACGCATAACGGACAAGGAGTAGATGATCTTTCTCTACGGATAAGATAGCTTTTTCACTAACAATTCAAAAATACCACAGTGATTTCCAGAAAATAAAAAAAATAAAAAATAAAAATCATACAATGTCTTACAAATAAAATAATAATAAATAAATAAGACGTAAAATGCAAAATTATCCAGAGACGAAAATTAGGACTAAAATATTCCTGTGACGGAGAATACTCTTTTCTGAAGAAGAAACACACAAATCAGAGTCCGCAACAGAATTCAATTTTTCCACTACACAATTCCATTACCTTCTTATTTTTTCCTAAACAATACATGAATCCGGACTCTTCCCCCAGCAACCAAATAAATCCACAACAATCAATCCAATACATACATTTAAAAAAAAATCTAAAAAACAAACACCTCCAATACGCACACAGGAAATCAACTTACCAGTTGCGACCAAGGACTTCGTCGGCGCGAAATCCAGTGGACAATTCGAAGACGGTGTTGACGTATATGATCGGAAAGTCCAGCTCCATCGCATCCGACACCACGATCGACGTCGGCGCCGCCGCCGGCGAGTAGAAATATCTGTCAGTCGCTTGTGGAGCCACCACCTCCCCCTCGCTGTCCTCCTCCATGTCGTCTGCGTCCCCACCGTACTTCAGCCGCTTCCGCAACAAGTGCTGCGGCGGTTCTTCATCGCTTTCTTCCATTCCCATGCTCTCTCTCTCTCTCTCTCTCTCTCTCTCTCTCTCTGTCTGTGTCTTTATGTGAGAAATTTTCAAGTCATTTATGCGTGTGTGTATATTTTGTACAGTTGGTGCTGAGAGCGAGACCCAGATATAAGTCCCAGGTGGGTTATGAAATAGGACGACGTTGATATGTTAATTACGACAATGCCACGGCGCAAGAAAAGCATATTGCTCCTCCGTAACTAGTTGTGGATATTTCTAACTTTTGAAAATTACTTTTGATATTAAAAAAATCTTGTACATATTAGTTTTGAATTAAATTAATTATTAAATTATCTTGACTTTAATTTTTATTTTTTCAAAAATATTAAATTTCATTGCATCCGAATAATTTAATAAATATTTTCATCTGAATCATTAATTTTGATTTTATTTGTCGACGTGACCATCAACATTATAGCAAAACAAGATATTTTTCTACTCTAATTTAAGCAAAATTTCCAATTTTTATAAGAATTCAAAATACACAAGACTCCCATTTTTATTCTTATTTCAATTTTCATTTTATTATTATGAGTTTTTATTTTTTTTTAAAAAAAAACATGAATAAGTAATTAAGATGTAAAAGGTAAGATTCTTCGAAAATAGTAGTTAAAAAAAATTGAAGCTTTATCAACTTATTTATAAAAATACATAATTACTTTGGTAGGTGAGTAGATTTTAATCGTTATTGAATTATCAACAAAAAGGTTCAAATTATTTACAAAAATGCCTTAAAGTTGCAAGGAACACATTACCACCATATTTGGGGGATAATTACATTATACTCCCTATGGTTTGTTTGTACAAATTATTCTTACATTTTGCCTAATTAATCATTTCTGACCGCTATAAAGCAGGAATAATTTGTGTAGTGATATTTATATTTTTTGGGGTGTATGTGTAATTTTTTAAAAAATATGGGTAATTTGTGTAAATGATGTTGATGGTTCTAGTGCGTATATATATTAATTACAAAAGAAAAGGTAAATTACAATCAACTCCCCTGAGGTTAGACATAATTATGAATACCTACTCATTATTTGAAAAATTAAAATACCCTCCGACTTTAACGCCCGTTTAACAACGAGCCCATTCTGTTAGGTTATCATCTAATTTTTGTAATGAAGTGCCCAAAATGCCCTTTTAGATTATAAGTTATAATTTTATATATTTTTTATAAAAAAAAATTAAATATTTTTTTGGATTAATATTTTCTATGGATTATTTATTTTACCCACCCTCATATTCTTTTTATATTTCTCCAAATACTTTTAAAATAAAAATAAAAAATTTAACCAGGGTAAAGTAGTGCTTTTCAAATCTTCGTCTAAAAACACATAATTATTTTCAATTTGAGAGACTATTCGTAATTTTTCAAACAACGAGGGGATATTCGTAATTATGTCAAACCTCATGAAAGATAGTTGTAATTCACCCTATCAAAAAACAAGAGTAGTTTGTAACTCATAGTTTTAATTTAAACTATGATTTTTTTAATAAAAGTTTAAACTATGATTTTAAAAGCACTTAATTAAAGTTTTTAGAAATACCCCAAATTATTATTCCCAAAATAAAAAGGAAAAAGAGGGAGTGGTTGATAAATATGAAGCAAGGGGCGGCAATAATGTATGGTGCATGTGTGATAGGCCCACATGCGCCGTCCATTGATATGAAAATGGTACGATGATCATGTGGGGAAAAGGAAACATACGACGACTTACTTAAATAGCACGAGACTATAATTTGCTCTCTTAGTAGACCTAATTATTCATTAGTGGCCCATTCCTACGTCAAAAAATAAAATAAAATAAACCTCCACGGCGGCAGTAGGTACACCAGCATTCGCGGATTAAATTTTTTATTTCAAATTATATTTTTAATTTTTATTGTATTTAATATATACATAGCATATATAAAAATTACGTCATTTATTTTATTTACAAAGAGATGTAACGCGATTTAGATAGAAAATCCAATTCAATTTCCATCACCTTATTTCCAACTTCGTTTAATTTATTATGTATATATATATATATTTAAAGTTTTAGCTTCAATATTATATAGTTGGCGAAGTATATATTATACGTGTGAATATTCTACAACTTCATTGACAAAGTTATATAGTACCGTTTTAAAATAAGCTTAATTATTTAAATAATATAAAAAGATCATTAAAAAATATAACAAAAGCACGAAAATTGCAAAATTAAAGAAAGTTGTTACTCCCAGTAACGACTGCAGCTGCCTTTTATAGTAAATAAAAATTGGAAGTCGTTACCCCATTATGACTTCCTTCAGTTTTTAACTTTTGTGTTTTTGTGATTCTTTTTTTTGTATTATTTAAATGATTAAGCCTTTTTAAATGGCTATATGGTTACTACTTATAAAATAAATTAACTTTAAATGTGTACAAATAAAAATTTACAATAAAATTAATTGGTTACAAAAATTAAATGTATAAATGTATTTGGGCAGTTCTTCCGTGGAATTCTCCTTGATAAATAATATAGATTCAGACGTTGAATTTTAACCAAAAAAAAAAAAGATTGTAAAAATAAAAGTACAAAATAATATTATCTAGAGCATGAAAACAAACTTTTCTTGAAATGAAAAGGGAATATAATATGAAACACATTTTTTTCCTAAAATAATATGATTAGGTCCAAATCTTTACATTTGTTCATGAAATGATGTAAATTAAGTATGAAGGGGTAGGGAAATGTCTCATTCTCTTGTTTACATTCCTTAGGACAGACAATACTGAACTCAAAAAGCAAAAGCTTCTAGTTTCTATTCATGGAGAATAGCCAAGCATGTTGAGTGTTGTGATTGCTTGCCATTTTATTTTATTTTAGTTTTAAAAAAATATGTGGGGTAAAATTAATTTTTACGTATTTGATTATGAGATAATAATTTATATACTTCATAACAAGTGTTGTATATAAAATTAAAAAAAAAAAAAACACACAAAATTTGAGATTGTAGTTAATGAGATAGGGGTTTGGTTTTAAGAAAAAAAAAATAGAATTTCTTCTTATATTTACTTTGAAAAATTAAAAACACAAACGTACTCCACTAGAAAAAATGATCATTTAACAATGGCTAATTGTCATGGTTAATTATAAATAACCATGGTAAATAATCATTCACTACAGCCATGCAACGGTTATTGTCGTTGTTTTTGTGAGTGTGGCGAAATATTTACCATGATAAAAATATTTGTTATGGCTCATAGTCATGGCAAAAATAGTTTTCGTGGTAGATAATTTAAATTTTTGCAACGGTTTTTATTTAATCATAGTTAATAATAAATATTTGTCATGATTTTAGTTCATAGCTAATACAATTGTAACTAATAATTAAAAAAAATTCTAGTGTGTCTCCCAAAAAATGAGATGAGATGAATGTTCGACAAGCGATCATAGGTGGGTGTTTGTTATGATTTAAAATAAGTATTTTATCAGCTGTGTATTTTACTTACGGTTTTTACATTCAAACTGTTTAGATTAAATTGATTTAAATAAAAAGCTATAAACAACTCTTATCAATATCTGCACGTAAAATTATAAATATTAAGTTATTTTCTCATATATTTACAATTTTCACTGCTTTTTAACTATATTTTCCGTAAAAAAAAATTCCAAAAACCCATATATGTTCTTTACAAGTTTTTGTCAAAATTACGAAAAAAAAAAAAAGGAAAATATTATGAATATAACAAAGCACGTGTGATGTTGGGGGGTAAAAGTTGAAAGAGTGGGCGTTGTGACGTTGTGGAGGGTAGGTTTGTAAATAAGTGGAAGAATGAGGGGTGAATATATACGGCGGGAAGGATATTTGGGTGGGAAGTATGAAATATCTATACCGAACCTGCCACCCGGGATCATCCACGTCACCTCCTTCTCTTAAAGCACATCTAGATATTTTTCTCTCCCTCTCAAAATCTCGCTGTCCTCCTCGTGGGCCCCTCTATCTCCTCAACGCAGCTCACTGTTAGGCGCCGTTTGCTTCGGATGACGAGATTCAGGTGGTATAGATATTTTTTGGATAACGGTTGAGATTGAGTTAAAAGTGATTATATTAAGTGGCTCGATTTAGGCCTATTAGTATTTTGATTTAATTATTTTTATAAAAGTGAAGATATATCTCATTATATGTATTAGCATGCGAAGAAATGAACAAAGATAGTTTGATTAGAAAAATATTTATTTGACTTACAATAAGCTAGTAATAAGTCAATTTGAGGTAAATATGAATTTTTATTTAATTTATTTTTGCTAAGTCAGCAAAGTCAGTGATTTTGACTAATGTAAGGATTTGCTTGTTAGACGGAAACGAACGTCAAGGATACTAGATGTAATTTTTCATACTTTAGGGATTGTACGTGTAATTACACCAAACCTTTGGATAGGGCAATGTAATTATCTCTAACTTTAAATAAAGAAAAGAGCTACAGTATTGGGAGTGAATATTATCCCATGTTCTTTGCTCCAAATGTCGATCTAAGGGTTTAAAACTTGTTTTTCAATCCGATCTAAAAGCATAGTATTTGTCACCTTGAAATGTGATATCAAAGCTTGAAAATGACGCCTAGGAAGACGTAGAATCTTCGAAATCTAGAGCTTCGTCGTGGCAGAGAGACTTGTTTGGGAATTAAGTCATTTGAATTTTACTACATGCATGTATTGGGTGTGGCGGGGCCCATTCTTATAAGCATGAACATGCTTTAAGTTTTTGACTCAGTTCCATCGATCTTGAATAACCATGAACTTTGGTATTGATCAATATTCTACCGAACCGTACATAAACTTTGACCTAATTTAATCAACCAAAAATAAAAGGAAAAAAATAGTATTACTTGGAATTAATGCATAAAGCCCAAATTCGGTATGGGCTTACACATTTATTATCTTAAAAATATGAAAAGTTCAAATTTGTTATGAACTTTAATCTCGAACTCGATTATTACCCATTTTATTTTAAGTTTTTGCTTGGTGATATTATTCCAAATAATTTTGATGTCAACAGTAATAATGTGAATTATCAAAAATACCCTTAACAACTATATTTTTTATTTTCTTATTTTAGTCAAGTATTATGTGAAATATTTGCAGGAAATTCATCTTGTCTCACTCATACTTTTCATTCTCAGTTTTCCTCTAGAAACCCCTCCATTTTCTATGAAAGAATAATGATTACAAGATTGAAAAAAAAAATTATCTCTTGTTTTTTTTTAAAAAATGAAATGTCAAATCAAATATGCAGCTCGGCGAGCACTGTTTTACAACTTATTAGTACAAAAATATTTAATTATTTTCAAAGTTTTTTTAGAAAAAAAAAAAGAGAGAAAGAAACTGAATATTTTTGCTGAGCAAATACCGAAAATGAAAAAAAACCAATTTTGCCACTTTAACTTGTAGTAATTGATGCCCAAAATCCTTCATGGATCAAAGCCCAAAAACATCCTCCACCAGCTTACTTGGTGATTAGCCGGTTGACCCATCATCTAGGAAGATAAGGCCCGAAGCTAACTTTATGTTTTCCTGAACTGACAGGTTTAGGAAACGAGTTCATTTCTGTCGGACACATCATCATACAACTAGATGGACACGTCATATAGCTTGTCAACACGTCAAGACACGTTATGCTGAGAGATCTTACCTAGATCCTCACGGGTTGGACTGGAATTGAGCTGATAAACCACAAGTAATAGCTTTTCGAAAATTTCGACAGACCTGACATGACTTGGTAAAACAGTCATATCTCTTTCAACGTTTATCCAAATCATAGGATTTTTTCTGGATGATAGCCAACTTTTCCATGGGCTTTTCAACGGTATGTGGAACTTAGCAACAAATTCCGGAATTTGGCTCTACAAACGACTATAAAGTTGACCCATTATGCAATCATTTGAGGTCAAGATTTTGGACATCAATCCAACACATCTCTTTGCCAATACGCACTATTACACTCGTTTTTACTACATATCAGATAGTTTAAGCTCATCCTTACACGAATTAAGTCACTCAAACGAGTTATTATTCATCATTTTTCACAAGTCACCATTATGCGCTTTACTGACTTAATCATCAGAGTAATAACCCTTCTTTGCATTTTAGTCCCTCAAATTTTAGGATTCTTTTGAAGGTCTTTCGAAATTTACCCTTGGACTCGGGTACACATTAATAATTATCAAAAGGTAGACGAGAAATTCTAATATGAATTATATCCAATTATATTAAATTAATTATATTACATATATTATTATTTTTAAAATTATACTTTAATTCTATTGCAATGGATTATTTTGTTCCACCCCTTAAGTCACATAAAACGATCCGACACAATCCACCACAATCTTGGGCCTGCGAGATTGGGACACGAAACTTCAATAGGCAAAGTAAATAAAGGGCCTAATCCATTTTTATCAAAAAAGTAAACGACCCCTTAGAGCATGTTCGACACAATATGAATTACTTTTCGATGAATTATAATTTTAAGTATATGTTTGTTCTACTTGAATTGTATAAAGGATTTGAATTTGAACGTAGGATATAACCTACATTTTAGATTGGTAGATAGTAGTATAATTATTTGATAATATCAAGGCCAATACGTATATTATTTTCTTTTATATTATTAGATATGAAAATATTAAATAGAGTTTATCACAAGGCACGAATAATAAAATTTATATTATACTGATATGATATAATTCACAGTATGTATGATACTAATTCTGATTTTTAAATTTTTATTTCATTTCACTGTCATAAATTTAGTTTTATTCACAAGAGGAGGTAAAAAATTAATTGGGGGTGTAAATGTGTTGGACCAATTAACGACCGATCAGAAAAAGAAAAAGACAGCTGAAAGTATCTAGGGATAATTGCACTTTTCTTTCATGAGATTTGGTGCAGTTACATATAGACTCTTTGTAGTTTGAAAAATTATATCTAATAATTTTGAGGTTTGCTTCCTTCTAACAAATAGGTCATTCCGTTAGTAAAAATTTTCTGAATTTGTTGAGATTAACAAAACTAATAATAATAACAATAATAATAATAACAATAATAATAATAATAATCGATATTTACCCTCGATTGACTTATTGCAAGTCAAACAAATTTTTTCTGATTAAACTATCCTTATAACAGTGGAAATATACTTCCTCACATGCATTAACGTGTGAAGATGTATAAGGATAGTTTAATCATAAAAAGATTTATTTGACCTACAATAATTCAATAATAAGTCAATTGATGGTAAATATTGATTTTCATTATGTTATTTTGTCAATATCAACAAATTTGGTGAATTTTGAATAATATTGGGACGTATTTGTTAAATAGAAGCAAACTTCGAGGGTACTAGTTATAATTTTCAAACCACAGGAGATCTATATGTAATTACACCAAATCTCAAGGGAGGGACCGTATGTATCCTTGTAATCGATACTACTTACTAAGGGGAGATCTCCATAATAACTATCTTGGCTGGTATAATATGAACGGACTAAAATACCCTCAAAGTTATTTATTTCTTTTATAAATTAACCATTTCCTTATCAATATTTTGTTTGTTCATACATAATTAAAGTTAAATTCATTTAATCAGTTGTGACCAGTAACTATCCATTTTTATCTTACTTCTCTCTCATTTAATTAAACAAATATAATAAAAAATGAGGGTCAATTACAATGACCTCCTCTGAGGTTTGGCATAATTACAGATACTTCATCATTGTTTCAAAAATTACAAATACCCCCTGAGGTTTGTGACCGTCTAACAAATAACTCATTTCCATCCATTTTTATAGATAAACTGACCAAAATGCCCTTATGCAAATTGAATTATTTTTTAAAATTTTCTAAATTTTTTTGGACAAAAATGCGCCGGGAGTGGTTTCTTACGTTTTCTACACAGAGGAACAATAATGTAATTTGCCTCGGCTGATTTTTTTTTATAATTTTAAAAAAATATATCAAGGGCAAAATGGACCGTTTCAGACCCTTGGTTAAAAATTACAAATTTCAGGGGGGGTATTTGTAATTTTTAATACAACGAGTGAGTATTCATAATTATATTATACATTAGAAGAGGTCGTTGTAATTCACCTTTAAAAATTATAGAACATGTACATATATCGAGTGTGCTCCGACTGTTAGTCAGTGGACATTTAATTATGGGACTGGATTCGGGTCTTGAATGCATCAAAAGTCAGTCCTTTCTCAATGTATTGGATATTGGAAGGATCAAAAGGGCCTTTAACTCTGTCTATGCTCTTGATCACTGCCTTGCCTGGAACCACACTTCTTGAAGGGTCTGAAGATGTCTTGTAACTCAGGCACGATGAAAATCCCTGATTCAAATTAAAACAAATAGTAAAAATATTGGGATAATTACATTTACACCCCTAACTTATAATCTATTGATACAAACCGCCCCCACTTTTTGCATAAATACAAAAACTACCCTTGATAGTCAAAAAATAGGGGTAGTTCGTGTAATAATGTCGATATTTTTTAGGGGTGTAAGTGTAATTTTCTAAAAAAATAGGGGTGGTTTGTGTAAATGATGCTTACATTTTAGTGGGTGTATGTATAATTATTCAAAAAAGAGGAGTGATTTGTGTAAACAGACCATAAGTTAGGGAGTGAAAATGTAATTATCCCAAAAATATTATTCAAAATTAAACTAATTTAAAAAACTGTGTGCTTTGGATGAGTTTATTTTTAATTATTATATAAATTTTTACATCTTGTAAGATACTTTTTTTGTTTTAAATTTATAAAGTTCAGATCAAATTATAAATTAATGTTATTTTGTTCTGGAAAATTCGAAGCATTGTTGGAAAAATAAAATTATGAAACTCATGGATTTTTATGATTATCTTAATAAAACTTTTTTCCAATATTTTGTGAGATAGGGTTAGAAGTTTGTAAATAGGGTAAATTACATTGATACCCTTTGAGGTTAGGTTTAAATACACAAACAACTCATGTTTTTTTACAAAATTATAAGTACACCCACTTAGGAGGTGTTAGTGTAATATAACTTAGTGGGCACTTGTGTAAAGTTTTGCCACTTAATAAAGGGTGTATTTGTAATTACAATCACAAAATTATAAATTATAATTGTAATTTTGCCAAAAATATAAAATATTTATGTATTTTAACCTAATATCAAGAGGTGTCAATTTATTTCAGGGTTAATTACACCAAGACCCCCTCTAAAAATACAAAATTACGCTTTTTCTCAAAAAAGTTTTAAAATTACACTTACACCCCTTTTGAAGATTCTTCTTTTACACCCGACCTCCTTCCGTTAGAGTTTGAACGGAAAATATTTAAGTTAACCAAAAAAAAAATATAAATTTTCAATTTTACCAATCAGTTAACGTTCTCATGTATAGTTTTGTACTTATGAGAAGACAAATGTAATATATATGTGTATATATATATATAAATATATATGCAGTAAGGTCAACATTATTACATTTTTCCTTCATAAGTGCAAATTATTACATGAGAATGTTAAATGAGGGGTAAAATCGAAAATTTATGTAATTTTTTTTTTTTTGCTAACGTCAATATTGTTCGTCCAAATCCTAACGAAAAAGGGTCAAGTGTAAACAGAAAATTTTCACAGGGAGTGTAAATATAATTTTAAATTCTTTTTAGGAAAAAATATAATTTTTCATTTTAGAGGAGGATTTAGGTGTAATTAACCCTTTAATTTATTTAAATATTCAGACAAACATTCTCCAAAACAACGAATGTATAGAATATGCTGTAAATCAACAGCTTTGGGAGAATGAGACTTTCATGTTAATTTATTGCACAAAGAAGAAGGTTGCACCTTTGTTTATTTATTTTTTTTATGCGGTAAGTACGTGATTATATCAATATCATCATAAAATTGAATAATACATCGACTAACACGTCAAAATAATTAAGAACAATAAAATAATAAATTATAATAAACACACATAAAAATAAGCAAATACATGGACATCTGATGAGACTCAAACTTGTTCATGGAACTTCAATCTTAACGATCAAATTATGACATCATTAGTGTACCTTTGTTTTTTTAAGGGAGAATACTAGGGCGTATCTTATGGTTAATAAATAATAATGGGGATAACTAAATTAAATAAAATACTTTTATTTCCAGTGAGTTACTAAAAATAAGCACATGTTGTTCTGTTTGGAGGAAGACAATATATGCTGTACATAATTCTTATGCATTATAAGTGCAGTACATGCTACATTCAGTATTTTGTATATAAATAATTGTCACATACCCATTAATTTTAGAAAATAAGATATACATTAATTAGTATTTATGGGATTGTGTATAGTTTAAGAGATTAAAAAAAAAAGATAATATTTTATTTTTTTTAGAGGAAAAAGATAATATTTTATCTTTGCGTGTAAATGTGTAAAAAAAGATACATATAAATATATGTTTATTTGTACTATTGAAACAATGAAATATTAAAATACTTTACCAGAATAAGTACAAGTAACAAGGGATTTATGAGCATTAACTTATTAAAAAAAGGATGTTCTTGAAAATGGGAGCCATTAATATTTTCATGCAGCTATTAAGCCAAATAAGGTGTTAATCTTGTCCCACATTTCAATGCATATTTTTCCTTTTTTAGTAAGATTGATCAGTTACAAAATTTAGTACATTAAAATACTAAATAATTGAATAATTAATAGGGATAATTACACCGTATTGATTGAAATTTGGTGTAATTACATGTATACTCTTGTGGTTTGAAAACTTACATCCAGTACCCCTGATATTTATTTCCCTCTAATAAATAGATCCCCTATTAGTCAAGATTTATCAATTTGTGGATATTAGTAAAAGAATTAAATAAAAATTCATATTTACCCATAATTGATTTATTACAGGTCAAACAAATCTTTTCTAACTTACTACACTTATAAGGGTGAAGATACATGCATTAGCGTGTGAAAATCTATGAGCGCAGTTTGGCTAGAAAAATATTTTTTTGATCTGCAACAACTTAGTAATAAGTTAATTGGGAGTAAATATGAATTTCATTCAATTTTTTGCTAATATTTACAATTTCAGTGAATTTTGACTAATGAAAGATTTATTTATTAAATGGAAACAAATATTATGAATATTAAATATAATTTTTCAAATCATATAAAGTATATATATAATTACAACAAACCTCAAGGGAGTACCGTGTAATTATCCCTGCTAACTATTAATATACTAAATTTGTAGTTGATCACTCTTACTAAAAAAACAAAGAAAAAGAAAAAAATTTGGACTCTAGGATTTTAAAACTTTTGACTTCAAAAAAGTTAATTATGAAAGTTCAATAAAACAATTTCAGCTTTTGATAATCTTAGACCAAAATTTAGAAGAAATTAAAGAGGTGTTTTTAGGTCCTTCTAGTTGTTTTGCTTTTTTTTTTAAAAAATAAATCCAAAACGAATTTTAATTATTTTACCTTCCTTATAACAATAATCTCTTATATGTAGGTTTTAAAAGTCATTTTTATTCGGCAAAATACTTCCAATCCAACTTTTTTTATTTTATGTGTTCTCGCTATTTTCTGAAAATATTTTCAACTTTTCATTTTATTACAAACTCCAACTCTCACAACAAATTAACATTTCTTAAACATAGAAACTCTTACAAACATTAATTCCCATGAAAGCAGCAAGCTATTTCCTAACAAAATTAATTTTTGCAAATCAGTGGGGTGTTTGGCTAAACTTGTCCCGACAAATCTTATAAATTCGTGCGTCTTATAAGATGTTTTTAGAGTTTATAAAATGTCAATCTAATTTAATAAACAATAAATTCTTGAAGTGTTTGAATAAAATAAAATGATGGAACTTATCAGATATTACTAGTAACAAATTTCTATTAATTTAAAGGAGATCGTTAATTTTTTTTCTAAAAAAAAAAGCTTGTAAGCTTCTAATATCTTATTTTTAGAGCTTATAAGGACTTTTTATAAACAAAAAATTATCAAATCCTGTGTAACATTTTATAAGATATTTTAAAAGTTTATAAGCTCGTCCAAACACTGTCTTAAACTAACAGACATATAAGTCATAAAAAAAAAGGCTTAAATGCATTTTTCGGCCTGTATCTTTTGCATTTTGGCGTTTTAATTATTTATTTTTCTAGGTTAGCAAATAGGTCCTGTAACTTTTTAATTTTTCGCGATTTTGGTCCTTCAATCTCCGGAGTTTGCAAATGTTACCGGATCTTTTTTTTTTTTTTTAATTTGGGGCTTTTGATCCCATTGGTCAAATTACTACCAACATGGAACCAAATTTTCGTCCTATATCTTTTATATTTTGGTATTTTAGTCTTTTATCTTTCTAGTGTTAGCAAATAGGTCCTGTAACTTATAATTTTTCGCGATTTTGGCCCATTAAATTGACCAATAAAAATTAAAGCCCCAAATTAAAAATAAATTCCGGCAATATTTGCAAACTCCGGCGATTGAAGGATCAAAATCGCAAAAAATTAAAAAATTACAGGATCTATTTACTATCCTAGAAAGATAAAGAACTAAAATACCAAAATGCAAAAAATACAGTACGAAAATTATATTTAATCAAAAAAAAAAGCATACCTTGAATATTAGAACCTCAACTTGCTCCCCATCCACCAAAGTCTGTACCAAAAGAATCTCATCTTTCATGGATTGAGTATACATTTCCAGCATTGCTATCTCTTCATTGTACCCATTCTCTTCCTCCTCTTCCTCCTCGTCATCGTATATCGCTCTTCGCCTAGCACGACTAGGCGTCGAGGAAGCTCGTTTAGGCTTCAACTGTAGAGGGCCGGCAGATGGAAGAGGGCGGGCGACGGCCGCGTGGACCGATGGGCTGCAAGAAAGAAATCGAGTGGGATGAAGAAGTGTTAAGGGATTTGAAGTCCATTTTGGCAAGTGCCTTAACATAGGGATGCTAGGAATGAAGATAAGGGTCAAGTGTGTGTGTGTGTGTGTATGGAGGGTTACGGGTTAGTGTTAGAATTTGGGCAAGATAAGGTTCAACTACGACATGCATGGCCCAGGTTAAGTTTTTTTTTTTTTAAGGCGTTTTACACTTTTATCAAGCAATCTATGTAGAGTAAATTACAATCACTTCTCTTGAGATTTGTTATAATTACAAATACTTTCTTATTGTTTGAAAAATTATAAATACCCACTGCGGTTTGTAATTTTTAACCAAAAGCCTGAAATTGACCATTTTGATCTTGAATTTTTAGTTAAAATTGTAGAAAAATCAACGAAGACAAATTGCATTATTGTTCATTTGTGTAAAAAACTTAAGACACCTCTCTCTTTGCATTGTACTCCAAAAAAATTTAAAAAAATTTAATAATAATTTATTTACATAAGGGCATTTTGGTCAGTTCACTCATAAAAATATATGAAAATGGGTTATTTGTTAGACGGTTACAAACCTTAGTAAGGTATTTGTAATTTTTCAAACAATAAGAGAGTATTTGTAATTATGTCAAACCTTAGGAGAGGTAGTTATAATTTACCCATCTACATTTGTACGTTTTTCTTTCCTTACAACTTACATTTTAAAAATATTAGTTACTTAATATGGTACTAGAAAAATATAATTTTTTTTATGTGGAGTCTCACTCCATTGCTGTGTTTAAAGGAAATTAAAACAGTTTATTTAATAAGAGACATGTTAGATATACTAAATTTTAGGGTAATTTACATTCACATTCCTTGAGATGAGGTCAAATACATAAGTATTTCTATCTTTTGCAAAATTATAAATACACGACTTGAGATTATAGTTGTAATTACAACTACAATCCCTATTTAGATGTAAAGATTACACAAACACCCTATGAAAAACTTCACACTAATATATACCCTCAGAGGTGTAACTGTAATTTTAGAAAAAAATTAGGGGTGTTTGTGTATTTTGACCTAAATTTCTTCGCGGTAGTACCCTCGTTAACTTCAACCTTTAATAATTACTAAATTAGCTTTGTTGGAACCCGTAGTGTTAATTCATAGGAACATCGTGAATTTGATCTTAGAGGGTGTCAATGTAATTTACCCTAAATTTTAAAGTGTATTCCAACAATAGCAGAGGGCTAATACGGGGATAAATATGTTTTTGCTCCCTCCAAAATACCACTTAAAAATACTTTTCGCCTCATTTATTCACGAGTTACACTTTTGGTCTCGATTAGAACTATTTTTGAACATTTTAGCCCCTGCTGTCAACTCACTGTTAGAAATTAACAGAGACGTCACATGCGACTCACGTGGTGCTGAAATTGGGGGAAATTTGTAGCAATTTGACTCCCAAAAGTGGTTGGGAGAACAAAAAAAATTATTTTCGCATTATTTACCAATAATTTTGTCTCTCAAAAATTATAACTCAAACACTGTTTTCTATTTCTTCATTTGACCGAAATTTTTTTGCTCAATTACTTCAAATTTCAGAATCAAACTCCTTATGAATAGAAACTATTCAAACAGAAGCATACAAAGAAGGTTTTTTTTTTTTTTTTTTTTTTTTTTCCTCCCTCCAAATGAAGCACTTTTTTTTGTAAATGTGGGATTAAGCAAATCATCCTTCTTTAAGCTCGAAAGAAATCACACTCACACACTAGATAAGAGATTGGATTCACTTAATGATTTATATTAATGGGTTGGTTCAGAAATTCGAATGATTTTTAGGTTAATTTTGAGTTGGATTGGGATTTGTGAATTAGGGTTTTGGGAGAGGGGAATATGTAAGTCAATTTGTAATTTCGGGAATTTGGGAGAATTTGCCAATTTAGGGAAGAAAACACCTCATGTGAGTCTCACATGCGGAATTTTCGTTAAGTTCTAATGGTAATTTGACGACAGGGACAAAGAATATCAAAAAATGATTCTAATTGGGATTAAAAGTGTAACTCGTGAATGAAGGGGGACCAAAAATATTTTAGTGGTATTATAAAGGGACCAAAAGTGCAATTCTCCCCGCTAATAGGAGTTTTAAGTATTAGGGAAAATAATAAAAAGGAGTTAGAAATAAACAATTAAAAAAAGGAGTTTAAAAAATATAATTAAAAATGCTCTTTTCTTCTCCCCATCCTATTTTACGGTAGAAAGTGGCTATTTGAGCTTTAAAGTACACTTTGGTTCAACGACGGCACAGTTGATTATAAGAATATTTGATTATAAAATAATTTATTTTGAGATAATTGATGGAAAAAAAATGATTACAGAGCTTTGATTTATAATTTTATAATTGATTATATAAATACATATTGTAATTATTTTGAGACAAGCCTCATTTTTTAGGTTAGTGAATTGCTTAAAGAATTATTTAATAAGATACAATGAGTATTTAGATGAAAGCAATTATAGTGGGATTAGAAGCTATAAATTATTTCTTTTACAAAATAATTTTTTTTAATTAAATCACAAAATTAATTACTGAGAAAGGGGGCGAAACAACACAAAAAAATTAGGTTGCATTCGACATGCCAGTTTAACCTACTCAATCGTCGGAGTAAATGGTGCTAAGAAACTTCACAAATTGAATTATTATGGGGTATATCTTTTACCCATCTAATTTTCTACCGTGTTTCGTATTTTAGTTTGTTTTTGAAGGGATGTTTGCGTCTGCTTCTATTTTATGTAGCGAGAATAAATTATAAAAAAATATTATAATGTAAACAATAATAAAAGTTTGTTGTTAAAAAAAAAATAGTAATAAAAGTTGAGAGAATTTGAATACAAAAATTAAAAAAAATAAAAGTTGAAGTTCGAGCGTCCAGTAAAAAACAACTCAATATTTATAATCTTATCAATAAAAATGCAAAAGATAAAAGGCTATGTATTTGACTTAAATCAACTTAATTTAAGTAATTAAATAATAGAAATTATATATTTTATTTTTTTTTTATAATAAATTCATAATTGTTTATGTTATTGTGCAAACACCGTCACGCGTCAGGTTAAGTTTTTCTATTTAATATAAATTAGTCACTGTGACACGTCGTACTTGTGTGTAAATAATAACGAGATAATTACACTCCCCTCTTCTGAGGTTTGGTGTAATTCTGTGTGGTTTAAAAAATTACATCTAATACCCCTGAACTTTGCTATTGTCTAACAAATAGGTTCATCTGTTAGCCGAAATTCACCGAATTTATTGATATTAGTAAAAAAACTGAATGAAATTCAATATTTACCATTGATTGACTTATTACTGACGTATTGTAGGTCAAACAATTTTTTTTATGACCAAACTACGCTTATATGTATTCACACGTTAATGTGTGTGAGGTGGTATATTTTCACCATTATAAGGGTATTTTAGCATAAAAGATTTTTTTGGCCTGTAATAAGTTAGTAATAAGTCAATTAAAGGCAAAAGTCAATCAAGGGTAAATATCGATTTTCATCAAATTTTTTTTGGTAATATCAACAAATTCGGTGAATTTTGACTAACGGATGGACTTATTTGTCAGACGGACACAAACCTTAGGGATATTAAATGTAATTTTTCAAACCATATGGGGTCTGTCTATATGTAATTAGACTAAATTTCAGAGGAGGGGAGTGTAATTGTTCCTTAATAAATAATCTTTCAAATTTTAAATATATTATAAATAATAATCAAATATATAAATCAATATATTATATTTAAAAAAATAAAAAATAAAAAATTTCAACTTAAGAATATCATAAATCGTCATTTATGAACGAGAAAAAGACATTTCTTTTTTTTTTTTTATATATAAAATGTGGTGAAGAATGCAATAATTATGGGAAACGTAGGAGCCAACATACGTACAAAGATTGTATAGAAGTAGTAGCAAATACGGACAACTTTAATGCAGTTTCCTCCTCTGTCTTGCGCGTTATCCTTTCCATATTTAAATCATTCCTAAAAATCCATGAATTATCAATCTCTCCCTCCCTCCCTCCCTTCCTCTCTCACTCTACTTCCCCCTCCACTTCCAACCTCTCCTCAATCATTGCCTTTTCTCCTTTCAATTCAGATCTCTTCCTCGTACCCCTCATTTCTCTCCGCTTCCTCCTCTCGATCGCCGCCGCAAGGTGTACTTGTACAAGTGAGCAGCTAACTATCCACTGCGGTGAAGTGTTTTTTTTTGCTGCGGAGTCGGAGTCTTATTTATCTTGGTCTCAATTGTGTTGTATGTGCGTGAACACTGCGTGGAGTTAGGGCTCAAATGGCGTGCACGAGTGGTGGAAAATCGGATGTGGCGCCGGTGCCGGAGCAGTTTCCGGTGGGGCTGAGGGTTTTGGTGGTGGACGATGATGTCATCTGCCTGCGTGTTCTGGAGCAAATGCTTCGGAAGTGCATGTACAAGGGTTAGTGGTTGTGTTGTGTGCTTTTTTTTTTTTTTTTTGGTGGATGCTGAATTGTTGTTTCCGTCTTGGATGTAGTAGTGTTGAGTGGTGATGCTCGTTGTTTTTCGAGAATTGTTGTTTTACTACGTTTTCCGAGGGCCGGAACTGTGTTTCTCAGTTGTTTCTAGTTTTAGCGAATGGAAACTCGAAAGTGATAGTTTAGAGTTTGTGGACAAGATAAAATCTGTGTTACTGCATACTTTGCTAGGACTCAGTTCAAATGCTAGGGTTTCATAGACTGCAAAGTGGAGTTGGTTGTAGTGGGTTAGGACAGTTGTGGAATCAACTTTCTTAGGTTCATTTTCAAGCCCATGTTTGATATGGCTCGTTCCCAATATGATCAGCTTCCAAGAATCCATGGCTTGGCCCCTCCGTCGTGCTCTGTGCAGTTTCCAACTCCTCTTGTCCTTGCAATGAACAATTTGATGTATCCAAACCACTCTCGATCATGTAAGAAATGACATGAAGAACTGCCCCTTTTTCACTCCAAAGTCCCAACTTTTTCCCTGTCACCTCATCCATCACCACTCTCACCTCCCATTGCCTCCTCCCCATTTGATCATTCACAATATCTTCCTACCCTCTGTATAAATCCCACTCCCGACTTCCATTGCAGCTCTTACTTTGGGCCTTGCCTGCACAACTCTGTCCCATTAACACCATCATCGTCCTAAATTGAGAGCCAGATGAAAACTGCTTAAAGATCCCTACTGCCAATCAGCCATCAGCAGCCCCTTTTCTGTTTCGTGCCTTTTCTCTCTTCCAAGTCCTCAAAATTCTTTATAAACCTATTCACATCTATTCTCCACAGCCTCACCATGTGAATCTTGTCCTAGCACTTTCTGCGCTCAAACACCAGCGTCCACGGCCTTACTTTCTGACATACCATGGCTCCTCCTTACTGCCATCACTGCAGCGCCTTTCTCTTAATCCGCTCCACTCATTGCCCCTCTTGGAAACTATCTTCTTTTCCCTGTTATTACAAACAAACCGTAAGAGGGAGTGTCTCATTTGCCTCCTTCAGTTGCGGGCAAACTCCAATTACTTCTGAGTTGTCATAGAGATTCAATTCCACTTTGAATGCCATAAATAGTTCAACAAGTAGACTCAAGAAGGTTTCTGAGACTTTTTGCAAACTCAGGGACTCTGTTAGGCTTTACATTAAAGTCAGGGTAGAAAGTAGGTTTCTCTCAGTTCATTGTACTGCCTTTACCGTTTGCCATGACAAGAGTTTTTATGTGTGCTTTGTTGCTTACTAAACATAGTAATGAAATCAAATATAGAATGTCAAGATTCACCATAAATTTAGGGGAGTCAGATGCATTCTCTTCGTTTAGTTGAAATTCTATGAGCGCTTCCTCCGCTTTCATGGAAAGACATCTTTGATTGTTCTGTTGCTTGCTAGACATCGGAACTGAACTGATACAGAATGATCATTTTATTGCCATTTTCATTCTTAAACATACCAAGCTGCGACTCTGCGTTGTGTCTTGTGTATTCAATTTCTCCTCCCCCATGGAATTCTATTCTATTCTCTCCACCCAAGCATCATCTGGAGCTATTGATCTACTTCCAATCTTTATACAGTCCCTTTTTCAGTTTAATTGAAATATTAACTAGGGTTAACTACACTTAGACCCCCTCTAAAAATGTGAAATTACACTTTCCCCTAAAAAAGTATTGGAGTTACACTTACACCTCCTCTGAAATTTTTTCTTTTACACCTGATCACATTCTATTAGGATTTGGAAGAAAAATGCCGACATAAGCAAAAAAATTACATGAACTTTCAATTTTATCTCTTATTTAACATTTCCATGTAACAATTGTACTTGTAAGGGGAAACTTATAATGATGTTAACCTCACTCCATATATATATACATGTCACATTTATCCCCTTATAAGTACCAAAATATACATGAAAATATTAAATGAGAGGTAAACTTAAAAATTTATGTAATCCTTTTTATTTATGTCAGCTTTTTTGGTTCAAACCCTAACGGAAGGGGGTCAAGTGTAAATGAAGAATTTTCAGAGGGGGTGTAAGTGTAATTTCAAAACCTTTTTGGGAGAAAGTGTAATTTCACATTTTCAGAGGGGATCTAAGTGTAATAAACCCTATTAACTATGTGGAAATTTTAGTTACTGTGTCAATGGATTCAGTCTAATTTACCTCTTCCTTAGATTAATTTCAAACTGCTGGTTCTTGCAGTTACCAGTTGTTCTCAAGCTACAGTTGCTTTGAACTTATTACGGGAAAGGAAAGGCTGTTTCGATATAGTACTGAGCGATGTTCACATGCCTGATATGGATGGCTTCAAACTTCTCGAGCTAGTTGGATTGGAAATGGACCTTCCTGTTATAAGTGAGTGATGCATTATGTGCTAAGGCTTTGGCGTTGGTTATCATAAGCTAACATTACATTATGTTATGCAGTGATGTCAGCTGATGGGAGAACTAATCTTGTCATGAGAGGAATAAGACATGGAGCCTGTGATTACCTAATTAAGCCTATAAGAGATGAGGAATTGAAAAATATTTGGCAGCATGTTGTTAGGAAAAAGTGGAATGAAATTAAAGAACATGATCATTCAGGTAGCATGGAAGACCATGATCGTCAAAAACGAGTAATTGATGATGCTGAATATGCTTCGTGTGTGAATGAAGGGGCAGATGAGGTACTCAAAATGCAAAAGAAAAGAAGAGACTCTAAAGATGAAGATGATACAGAATTGGAAAATGATGACCCTGCCGCAACAAAGAAGCCTCGTGTGGTCTGGTCAGTAGAGCTCCACCAGCAATTTGTTAGCGCTGTAAATCAACTTGGGATTGATAGTATGTACTTACACTTGCTGCTTTATTACTTTCTTAAACTTTTCTGGAGCAAGATTTACATTTTTAGAAATTTTGATTTATTATTTACATTGGTTTCTTGTTCTTGATTATCTCAGAGGCTGTACCTAAGAGGATTCTTGAATTGATGAATGTTCCGGGATTAACAAGGGAAAATGTGGCTAGTCACTTGCAGGTATCAAATCTCTTCCCAACATTTAGTCTTTCAATTGTATATTTTGCCTTTTATCTGCTCTCTTTCAATACAAAATGTAGAAATAGAGGATTGCAACATAAGTATAGACTGAGTTTAGAATCAATGATATTCTGATCCATTTTCATCTTCAAAGAAAATAAATAGCCAATTTTACAACGGCAGCATTGACAAAGGTCATATGGGAACAAGTAATCCCTTTCATGGATGACACTGTAATTTTGGTCTACTGGTCAAATCAGAAAAAAAATCGAGTTTTATCGTATTTTGCATAACTGTTGCCCATATCACCTTTCAGTTTATCGCTAATGGGAAACCTACTGGGGACTTTCTTTATCTCCTTTCCAGTAAAATGAACCGCAAAAGGCTATTGGTAAATAATGAAACATATTTTTCGGTTAGACCATGTAAGATAATAAATATACTATTCTGAATGTAAAGTTGTGCTCTTGGATTTATTACTTTTCTGCTAACAATTGGTCTCCTGTGAATTTGATACTACCAAATAAACACATCAAGTTCAATTTTACTTTCTTGTTTTATATATTGCATTGAGGTTTGTTAATCTTCAACTTCTTATTTCCTGTTGCGCCTGAGGTTGGAAAGAAGCTAAAAAATACAGAGACCCAAGAAAGATAAGATACAGTTCCAGAGTGAGCATTAGGATGAGCAACATGACGTAGTCATCTCTTCAGTGTCCTCGTGATGCTCATCCTTCATCAGACCAAGTGCATGAACTAGAAAATAATATTGGTTCTGGAGCAACAAAACATTGAAACTCTGTTTGAACAAGATCTATATCCTGTACCACCATCAGATATCTAGATCATAGGTTAGATAATATCTTTGACACAATTTTGTCTGGTATGGCTAATTAAAACTTACTGTCAAACTATTGATTCATGTATCGGTTTACCACATGAGATGCAGCTTTTCATGTGGGTGCTTGAATTTCTGCAAGTCAGGATGAAATTTGTACTCTTTACTGATGTATGTTTCTGTCGGCTAACTCTTCTTTGTCCTTATCTCATTTCTTACTGATTATTATTTCAATATGCAGAAGTTTAGACTGTATCTAAAGAGGTTGAGTGGGGTAGCTCAACAACAGGGTTGCCTTCCTTCTACTTATTGTGGGCCAGTGGAGCAAAATCTCAAATTAGCTTCCCTGGGAAGATTTGACATTCAAGCATTGGCAGCTTCTGGCCAACTTCCTCCGCAAACGTTGGCCGCTCTACATGCTGAGCTTTTATCTCGACCTCCAGGAAAATTAGTTTTGCCAGCACTTGATCAGAGAACTCTATTGCATGCATCTCTTCAGGGATCTAAATGTATTCCTGCGGATCAGGATGTGGCTTATGGTCAACCTCTGATTAAATGCTCGTCCAACATTGCTAAACAAACTTCTCAGCCTGTCATGTCCAATGAGGATGTTCTCTCAGAATTTGCAGCCTGGTCGGCAAAGAGCCTTGGTGATATGGTGCCAGCCTGCAATTTTGGCTCTGTAGTTGAAAGAAACAGTAACATGTTGATAAGTTTCATACAGCAACAGCAGCAACAACAGCAGAAACAACCTGTAATACCAGAACCAAGTCGTTCAATAAATGTGCAGCCTTCTTGCTTGGTGGTTCCATCTCAGTCTTCGCCCAATTTTCAAGCAGGAAATAGTCCTGTGTCTGTCAATCAGAACTGCAGCTTTAGAAATCTCGCATTGGATTACAACAACCCCTCGCTTCAATCGAATAATTCATCAGGTGCTGGGCAAAACATGGAAGTAGAATGTAAACCAGTGCGCATGCATTCTGAGTTTGGCACTGCGGGTTCTGTTTTATCTGCATCATCTTGCTCGAAAGATATACAAGACAGTGCTTGTCAACGGGTTCCAAGCTCGCTCTCTACAATCAGTGTTGTCATGCAGGTTCCTAACATAAACGATATGCAAAGTTCTCACAGTGGGAAGCCGGACCTGGTGCAAGTATCAACTAGGAATCCTGTATATGTTGGTAAAGGACCATCCATTCCTAGCCGTTTTGCTGTGGATGAACACGAATTGCCAATGAGCAGCATAAGTCAAATGAAACTTTATGCTGAGAATAATGGTAACAAAGTGAAGCAGGAGCCAAATGATTTAACAGAAAATGTAAGAGTGGGAATCCCAGTGCGGCAGACCTTCCCCCAAATGATCTGATGAATGTTTTCTCTGACTAGGTAAATTTTTCTGTTTATATTTGTCTCGGTTTCTATCCAGATCTATAAAGCATTAGATTATCTAGTGAAATTTTGAAGTAGTCTTTCATATTAACCTAGAGCAACTCTAAAATATAAGACTAGTTGGCTGCATCATGGGCTTGTTTTGGTGGTGAGAACACAGCATACAACTGGCTCTTAGTTTTGATGTTTTACTTACCCTGAAAAGGCAAGCATAAGAGTAATGTTTTATACTGCTGACAGTAATACTTTTGGGTCTGGCGGTCCATGTTAGTATAGGTGCAAAAAATCCTATCCTAACCTAGTTGAGCGACTGAGCATCTGAAGTTCTTCTTGAAAACCACCTGAAACTGGAGTCTCATCAATTGCAATATCTTGCTTTTGACAACATTCTATCAAAATTTATCTCTGTACATCAACTAGCAAAACTAGTTTTTTCTTCGGTTCATCCTCATCCAGCTAGCATTCTGATGCAGCAGTTACTGCACTCTTTGGGCCACAGAGAATTGCCTAACACCACTTAGCTCTGGTTACCAATTCCAACATATGCACTTGTCTTAAAAGTTTATTTCAACTATAATTCTGAAAATGCTCTGGTTTTGAGGCACAGATAAGGGAATTGTATAAAAACTCACTATGTTCACCTTGGTCTTCGTTTGCTTGCTCCCTGTGACTACAAGCATTAGAACTCTCTCTTTCATATTTAAGTGGTAGACAAGCATATCTGTATGACTTCGGAAGTGGATCCAGTGTGGCTGTGAGGCAGTAAGACATCCGAAACGAATTGGGTTTAGCCAAGGCGTAAGTATGAGATATTGTGAAAAAAATAAAGGGTGAAAAGAGGTCATCTTACTAGACAAAATAATGTATCTGGCTGACTGAACAATTAAAAATTAACTTAATAGTTGAAAATAGCTGGCTGATTGAACAAGAATATTAGGCTTCATTGTGGTTAGAAAAAGTTGAGCTGGCTCAAGGTTTTGTCAAAATCAAAATTTTGAATTCCGGTAAATTTTTGTTTGAGTTGGCTAGAAAAGCTTGCCAGCTGACTTGATTGGTTTTCAGCACTAGTAAGAGATCTGCATTCATTTTAGCCTCCACATAAAGAAAATGTGGAAATAAACAATCATATTAATACTATTGCATTTTGTTACAAATAAAGGGTAGCTCCTAGTGATGTAACTGTTTAGATGGTTGGTCAAAACATATGTAATTGAAGACCAAAGGAAACCTTAATATTCACTAATAAGATGGTAGATACAAATTGTGATGCCCTCTTATTACAGGATACAAATTGTATGTAAAAAGTCTTACATTTCTGGAAATGATTAAATATTAAACACAAATTTAAGAATATTAACATCAAGTACCAAGGTTTTCTGGGTATGCCATTGCACGTGCAGTCTGTGCATGCACGAGAATGGACTACAGCATAACTAGCTGATTTAACTTGAGCAGTGATAGGGCTTCATTGGAATTCTGAGTAAAAGTATCAGGTTTCTTGGGGGAGTCAAGAACTGTGCTTAATGTGGATCCTATTTCAGGTTTTTTTACTATTTAAAATTTGATTTTGGATACAGGTGCGCACATTTTTCCAGTTGCAAATTGCAAGGGATGCATAGAGGAACATCATCAGAAGCTGGTGAATCGGTAAACTGAAAGCTGAATGCCAATATCATGACTATTTGCGAAACCTGGTATGCTGAACTTCCAGGCAGATATAATACTAGCTCTTCTAATTAGACTTTAGGCAATAAGTTATATCGAATATTTCAATAGCTTGTAATGCTATTCACCTCGACAGCAACATGCTGTCGAAATTGTGTAGTTGTTGGGGAGTTGGTCACGAAATTCTGATTTATTCGTTACTTAGTTGCTAGCACATGTACATAGTTACTAGAAGGCTGTTGATGTGTTGAGCACATACTGACGGTATCGTAGAGTGGGAGCCTAATAGCCTATGCATTTTGGTAAAGGTGCAAGAGTTGCGGTGCCTTTTCCAGTCGAAAATAGCACATTGAATTCAGTTGCGATGTGAGATTTGCTGTATATCAGAACAAGAAGTCTTGGTGATTTCTTACAGAAGGTAGTTCTGCTTGTTCAGTTGATTGGGTGCTGTGATGAAGAAATGGTGTCTTTGATTCTGGAAATTGACTTGAAGTGTTCTGCAGGCAACTCTTGTGCAATCAAAAAAGCATTCATGTCACTCTTACAAGTGGTAGTTTCTTCCAAACTTTGTTGGTTGAGAAAATCTATTCATTTGAGGATGAGTACAGGATGTGAATTATACTTAGGGATAATTACTTTACAACTCTCAATATATGGTATGTTTACATAGATCACCTCTGACTTTCGAATAACTACATATACATTCACTAGAAACGTTAACATAACTAATACAGATTACCCCTGCTTTTTAGAAAATTACATGTATATTCTTAAAAGATGTCAATATTATTATACAACTTTTGCTTTTTAGCTGTTAGGAGATGATTTCTATAATTATGTAAAAGGTAGGAATGCTCAGCTGCTATAGGATCGGTAGTGCCTTACTTTATTCCTCTCTGATCGGAATAGGACGGTGCCAGCCTTTTTTCTTTTCAAAGTTTCCTAGGGTGTTAATAAATCTAGATTGAAGGTAGAGCCAAGGGAATCTACCTTAAAACGCTCAAAATGTCAATAATTAATCACGAAAGAAATGACTCACTAAGTTGGGATCACTAACTAATACTAATATAATATAATAGAAAAGAAGTGTCTTTTTTTATACTATCCCTAATTCTGTTGCTATCGCGGGCTTTTCGCAATTGATGGCTTAGATAAATATATATAAACAGACCATCGTTCTAGGAGTGTAAATCTAATTATCCTTATAGTTATAACAATTACTATTGTGTTAATTGAGAGGTGATATCACTTCAATTATCTGGACAATCACTTTTATTAAATTTAATAAAGAAAAAGTCAATTCATAAAAATCACAAAAAGAAAAAGAAAAAAAGGGTTCAAAACTTAATATTAAATCAAACTGAGTCTTAGTTCGTGATATCACTCCAATTGTATGTACAATCACTTATATTAATTCATTAATCATAGTTTCAAAGTCTAAATTTTGACCAAAAAATATTTCTATTATGTTCAATTCAACAAATAAATAAATTATTGAATTAAATCACATGCTGATGTGGCCTTATGACTTTTCAAAGGTTAGGCCATTGTTGGTAGAGTCTAGGGTTTTTTTTTTTTTTAAAAAAAAGAAAGCCATCGAAAGATGGTGGGAATCTTTTCGGGGCATCCCTTCTATATTAAATCAGTAAAAAAAAAGGGTATACAGCGACGGGGAGAGCCACCTCCCTAATAAAATCTAAAAAGCAGTAAATGCGGAGTACTACTTCCTTACAGTCGCATAAATAAGGAGTACTACTCCTTCACAATGTGTATAGTAGAAAGCATAAATAATGAGTACTACTATCTTACAACAAAAGGTTATATCCCCAACACAAAAGTCAATAACACTGTAACAAAGTCTAATTTCTTGATATTTCCCTTATCCTCATAGGTATATAATTCAGTCATAACTCATAAAAGCATACAGTTCAGCTTTCTATTAATTGCCCTTAGGACCTCACAGCATTTAAGAAATCAATGCATTTTACTGTCTTTATTATTTCTGGATTTTATCAGTTAGATCCATGTTATATTAAGTATTTTGTGTGTTTATTTAGATACTTAAATGATTAACTTATATCTTTTAGGTATATAATAATTAGGGTACATTACATTGACACCTCTTGAAATTAAGCTCAATTACACAAACACTTCTTGTCTTTTGTGAAATTACAGTTACACCCGTGAGGAGTGTTAGTATAATATTTTTCATGGGGTATTAATATAAGCTTTGTCTTTAAATATGGGGTGTAATTGTAATATATTTACAACCTCCAGGGTGTAGCTATAATTTCACAAAAAATATGAGGTGTTTGTATAATTGGGCCTAATTCCAAGAAACGTGACTGTAATTCACCCTAATAATTATTTAACTGATTGATGTATCAAATATCGATATAATATTATTGTATTAGTTGATTCTCGCTTTTCAGCAAAATAATTATGATAGGACCGTGTCTTGATTGGTTGCACTTTTAACTCTATAAAATTTCAATTGTAATATTATATTTGGTGGACTTTTTCCGTGGGATTGAATCTTGGACGGATTTAAAAACAAAAAAAAATCAGAATTATATAATTCCAAAAGAAATTTATTATAAAATATATTAATTCAAACACATTTTCATATTGTCATCAAAACTTACATTGTGTTTGATTTTATTTTTGGAATATTTTGTTCTGTTTTATGGAGATATAAAGAGAAAAAAAAAAAGATAAATAAGTGTGTGTTAGAAATACAGTGTAATGTCTGGGTTTCTTTTTGGAGTTAATTTTAAATAGTATAAGAAATGTATTGTGTTGTATATTGAGAGATAAAAAACACTGTTCATTGTCAAATCATGTCTTTTATATAATTTTATAAATGTATATATGTATATAGTAATATTTATTTATTTATAATTAAATTAAATTATATAATATATTATTGTACGAAAGTATTTTAAAGAGCAGGTCATGTTGGATTTTATTTTCGGCCCATCTCATATATGGGCCAAAAAAGGAAAGCAAACTTAATTTTCAAAGAACAGTTTTCAAACACACTTCTTGACAACTATTGTTGTAGATAGCGGTCAGTTGCAATTACTCAGAAAGGTACATCCAACGACTCCCACTAAAAATAAATAAAAAAATAAGCATGACAAGATTGAATTCTACTAAAAATTCTTATTTAAATAATTACAAGTAAAATATAATATATTTATCGTATAATCAATAATTATTATTAAATTATACACTTAACATACAAAAAATGTGTTATATTTATTATATAATTAATTTTAATTTAATTAGACTGATTTGAATTAAAATTCCCACATCGTAATAGTAGTTTGTTAAGAAGGGCAAAAGCTGGTCCCTATCTTAATTTTGTAATTATTCAAAGCTCTCACCATTTTTCCAAGAGGAAAACTTGTGATTAATCTCTATGTCTATGCTGCCTTTCTCTTTGTCAAACACCACCACTCCTTTACACTTCTCTCTTTCTTCACTTGGGCTCTGAATCAAATCCTTTCCAAAAATGGATCAGAATCAAGAATTGGCAGTAGCCCAGTTGAGGGCATCAGTTCACAGGCTTGGTGGTTCCACTCAGGTAACTTTTGATCACTTTTTCAGTATCAATCTTTGCTCAAATTTGTAGTAGTAGTAGTGTGTGAGTTCTTGATGGGAAAGTTCAGTTCTTGATGAGAATAGGGCCATTGTTTCTGATTTTGCAGAGGTGTAGAGACCTTACTCTGATGAGATTCTTGATTGCAAGATCAATGGACATAGACAAGGCTGCAAAGATGTTTGTGCAGTGGCAGAAATGGAGGACTAGTTTTGTGCCCCTTGATTACATCCCTGAATCTGAAATTGCAGATGAATTGAGTGCAGAGAAAATGTATTTGCAGGGGCTATCAAGAAAAGGGTTCCCAGTGCTGTTAGTCAAAGTGAACAAGCATTTTCCAGCCAAAGATCAGCTTCAATTCAAGAGTAAATATGTTTTCGATTTTGGGTTTTTTCTAGTTATTTACTTCATGTTTTCTGTAGGCGAAAAATGCAAGCAACCCCCGTGATATTGCAAAAAAAAATAGTAATTTACCTCCTCGTGTTTTGTAAAATGAAGTAGTTTACAGGGAAAACATAACAATTTACTTTTCTGAGTTTTTTTAAATGAAGCAGTTTACGATTTTTTTAAAAATGAAGCAGTTTACGAGTTTTTTCATAGGGGGTCATCCGATCATTTGCAATATCACAAGGTGTAAATTGCGTGGAACCCTTTTCTTTAGGTTAGAATGTGTGATGGTTCATAACTTGCAAGTCAATTGTTTTGTGGTTTAGTTGATGAAGATTCGATGCCGACCTTACAGAATGATGCCTTTCTTATCTTGTTTTGTTGTTTGATTTGATAATAATACGAAGTTTGTTAATCGTTTCTGTATTGACTTTTCTGCAATGGGACCATTGGATGATCAGTCCAATTTTGATGGCCCCCCCATGGTTAGGCAATCTCTACTACCTACTGTTTGTATTTTAATGCGCTTTTGGATTGTTTTTCCAAGTCCATCTATTAGAGTTTGGATATAAAAATTTTTCCTCTTAGTGTCAAAGATTAAGTTCTGATTGCTGGTTTATAGTTTATTATTTGGTTTTATGTCGATTAGTCGACGTATGCAGACATCATTGTGCTTGTAGTTCATAGTGTATACCGTATATTTGGAACAGTGAAGGTGATAGCATAGAATAGACGGCAAATTATGAGGTTGGGAGGCCTATTGGCATGTTTCCCCGTAAAATGAAATTGTGCAAAGAGACGTAATAAACTTAACTTATGCTGCCTAATGCATGTCTTCTTTAGTTTTGAGTTCACGTGGGATGTCTTCTTTTGAACAGTATGCGTATCTGCTCACGGCCTAAGAAAATTGATATTTCGATGAAAATATAACTCTGGTGAAGTTGATCGTAGTTAGTAAGATTTGGATGTTGAATTACAGTAAGACTAAGTTGGCGGAGCGGACAAAAAAACCAACAATAATCATCGCTGTGGATATGAGTTTCTTTCAGAAACTTCTTGAATTTGCTGTTTCAAAGAGTTGCATTAATGTTTTCTGATTCTGAGCTTTTCTTGTGATGCAGAATTTGTGGTTTATATACTGGACAAAACCATTGCAAGGTAGAGTTTTTCTTTTAACTCTCTGGTGATTAAGTTGCAGATATGGTAGTTGAGTTGAAAAGAAATTATCAAGTTTAAGATTCTTGTTATTTCGGCCCGAAAACTGTGCCTTCGAGATACAAAAAACTATGACAAGAAATTGGCAACGCCAACTATATTTACTGTGGTGATTGTGATTTTTTCACGAGAAAAGGTGAACCCAAGTAGGAGCAACTCGGGAAATTCTAACCTTGGCCAGACCTGAACCAATTGTATGGCAAGTGTAATACACTTGTCCTGTGATTTTCAAGGAAAGTGACCAATCACATGGCAAGTGTATCACAGTTGCTGTGTGATTGGTTTGGTTCAGTCAGACCGTTTGAGAACTTTTGAGTTGAGTAGGAAACTCAAATGTTCTAGGCGACTTGCTTGATTTAATGCTTTGCAACTTTTGGGATTTTGCATATGATGTCTGAATCACAGTTCTTTAGATGCTTTGTGTGCTAGAGATTTTCATTCTCCTTGTGCATATATACAACTTTCACTGTAGGTGTATGCATTTGCATCCTTATAGTCACAAAACACTTCCACTTTCTGCTGTAACGCACTGATATCCGACACAATAAGTAGAATACGCTCAGAAACGTACACAAGATATCTGTAAGAATGTATATTCGAGTAGTATTTCAAGGCAACTGAATCATGATACACAGTCTTATTTCCAAGTGAGTTGTATCTCTGAAAACGAGGTTTCTGCTCTGACCTGTGGTCGTGGCTGCTGATTTCAGTGCTTTTAGAGGCAAAGAAATGGGCGACGAGAAGTTGATTGGCGTTCTTGATCTGCAGCAACTGTCCTACAAAAACATTGATGCTCGAGGTCTAATCACCGGTTTTCAGTTCTTGCAAGTAAGTTTTCTTTACATGTACTCCTCTTGTGCCCGATGCTTCATTCGCTACAACCGTTGAGGGTTTTATTCACAACTAAGCGCCGTCTTGAATTTTAGTATTTCCCTTTGAACTGCTAGTTAGCGTGCTGATGGCTGCTCATCACCGAGCATCCTCCTATATGCTCACGTTGAATGTTCTTGTTCGCGCAGGCATATTACCCGGAGCGCTTAGCCAAGTGTTACCTGCTACACATGCCCGGTTTTTTCGTGCGCGTCTGGAGATTCGTTTCACGCTTCCTTGAGAAAGCTACTTTGGAAAAGGTACAAAACCGTATATTGATCTCTTATTATCAAAGCATGTGTACCAGCACTACAAAAAAATTGATTTTTGCTATGCTATAAATGATCATGGCTTAAAAACTATGGTAAATCAAAAATCAATACTATTAACCGCAGTTAAACAAAATCAATGCGAAAACTTAATTTTTACCATGGTTAATCAATATTTGGCATGATTTTTAGCTATGGCCAGAACATTTGTTGTGATATTAGCTATGACTAATGTTTTGGACTCACTTGTATAAACATTGTCTGATGGCCGTTGCAGAGCCATGGTTCATTTGTATTCCCCATAATTTTTTTCTTTTGACCATAATAATTGACTGTAGCAAAAAATCATATTTCTTCTAGTGCTGTCGAATATATGCTTCCTTAAAAAGAGATACACTAAGGTTTATACACCCCTTACAGTCGTGTTTTACGTTATGCGCCAGATTGTGATCGTGACGAGCGAAGAGGAAAGACGTGAGTTCATGAGGGATGTCGGTGAAGATGCATTGCCGGAAGAGTACGGTGGGAAAGCCAAACTGATGCTTCTTCAAGACGTCGTGCTAACACCGTTGGATGACTGATTCCGCCCCTGAGTCCGTCGTGGTTTGTTCATGACTCTAACTCTAGAAGCAGATAATGAGCAGTAGTCTCTCTGTGCATGGAGAGAAATCGAATAAGAGATCGGAAGGACGACGACGACGACGAAGAGGGAAATTATGTATCAGTCACACTTGTTTTTAGCTGTATTGATTTGCCTATCAACGTGATGAATTAGTATTTTTCTGTATAATTGCATATGTTGTCTCAAAATACATAAAGAAACAACAAAATGATACACTAAACATAAAATGTAAAATTACATTTGGATCCCCTGAAATTAGGTTCAAGTACACAAACACCCGTGGTTTCTTACTGTTGGGAGGTGGCCCATGTCCCCTTAAGGCCCGTGTCCCATGCCCCCTGTTTGGCCCATCCTGGAAGACCAGGCCCCCGATCCAAATCTCTTCTCTTATATTTTGCCCTTTTGCTGAAAAACTAAAACCTCACTTCCTCTTCTTCTTCAAATGTGTTCCCTCGTCTCTCTCCCCCAACCCCTTGAATCTGCCGTTGCCGCTTTCCAATGTCACCGAAAATGGTGGCATTTACTTTGATCATTTCTCTCCCCTCACTATAAATATGACCCTCCTTTTGTTTAGGTAAAAATTCGAAAGAGTTACACCAAAAAGCTTTCCTTCTTCTTCGTGAACATAAACCAGCTTTGTGCCGAGTTTTTCTCTGTGTTGTTGAGGGTGTGTACCCCTTCTTGTTCTTTGTGGTTACGGGTCCTTTGTGGACCGAGAGGTCTGTGTGACCGACTAGCTGTGTGGTTGTGTCCTTAGTGGACGGAATCGGCCTTAGTGGCGTGAGGGCTTTGTGCAACCGGTGGGCCGCCGGCGTTTGGGGGCGGACACCTCCCACCCCTCGGATTGGGCGATCTAAGTCTCTGTTTTTGTCTGATTGATTCTCTTTTCTTGTTTCATATATATATATATATATATCTATTTCTAATCTGTTTGTGTTTCTTGTATTCCCAAATCTGTAATTTAAGGGTTGTTGTGAAACCCCTTAATCCCGCCTGTAATAGTAAGGTAGGACTGGCGGCGTCGCTAGACTAGGGGGACGGCGGGGTGGGGAGGGGGTAGGGCGGCTGGGGGTGGGTGGGGGAGTAGGGTTTTCTTTTCCTTTTTCTTTTTTATTTTATTTTATATATAAATAATAAATTTATTTTTTATAATTTCTAATTATTTATATATAATATAAATTCAAATTTATTGAATCCAGACCGTTCATTTTTCTATGATCTAACGGTTGAGATAAATTGCTTAGATCTGACGGTTATTATATACTCAAATGAGATCCAATGGTCACAAATAAACAAGTAATAAATAATAAAAATGGCATAACGGTCAAACGAAAAAAATATTGACGCTGTTAAGTCAATTTAACAAAGAGGGGCGATTGAGCTATATTTAATAAAATAGAAGGAAGTTTTTTGCCTATTTTTAAAACACAAGAAATTTTTTAGCCGAATTTTTAAAATACAGGGGGGTTTTATGCAATTAAGCCACATTTAAAATTGCATATCTTAAGGTTGTAGTTGTGATTAAGTAACACTCCTATTTAGTAACAAAATTTACCCAAACACCCCATAACGTACACTACACTAACACCATTTATAGGGGTGTATTTATAATTTTATAAAAAGTAAGGGATGTTTGTGTATTTGAATATAATTTCAAGGGTGTCTATGTAACTTAGGTGACATAAAATATGCTGTTTATCTGCAGATTCTGCACTTGTGCTGTCTGAAACTGCTCAGAAATTGCAATCGAGGAAAAGCTTCGAGATTTAATGCTTGTTTTCTTTTTATTTAAATTAAGGGCAAATTAAAAATAAATTTACTTTGAGATTTGGTATAATTATAAATATTCTCTCATTGTTTTGAAAAATTATCAATACCCCTTAATTTAAATGGTCGTTATATAACTAGTCCAATCCATTAGTTTTTGTTAGGTTTTCATCCATTTTTTGCAGTGAACTGACCAAAATGTCATTGTGAATTATTAACTATTATTTTACTTATTTTTGAAAAAAATATGAAATATTTTTACGGATTAAGAAGAATTGCCTTTTACAAATTTTTAAATTTTTCTATCCACCTCGTTCGATTTGTTTACAATTTTTTTTTAAAAAGAAAATAATAAGGGCAAAGTTGATAATGTTAAGCTCCACCTAAATATTATATAATTTCATCGAATATCAGGTGGTATTTGTAATTTCTAAATAAAAAAGGAGTATTCATAATTATATCAAACTGTAGGGGAGCTCGTTGTAATTTACCCTTAAATTAATTCAATTCTCACTATTCAATTTTCTTTTGTTTGAAAATGTGATGATATTTGTTTTTATATACTTTGGGTTGAAAATACTTTAATCCTTTTTTATTTTAATTATTACTTTTCTATATATATATATATATATATATATTTATATTCTTCCGTTGTTAACAAAAGTACTTGATTCAAACAAGAGAATACATTGATTCGATGCCATTAATAGTAAAAAAAATACATCTTTCTATTTAAGAATTAAAAAATAAAAAATGAAAGTTTGATGCTTCACTCAACTAAACTCATTATAAATGAGTCAGCAGTGGAAAAGATTAAGTAGTATTTTTGACATTATTGTTGTCGACAACTTTGAATATATAAATTGACCAATGATGTATTAATTTGGTACTTAATAAGGCTAAAATTTTACGAATAATTGCGATGTCGGGTTCGAGTTTCATCATATATGTTGATATTTATTTATGTTGTATGAGTTCATTGTAATTTATTTTATAATTTTACAATAATAATGTATTGCTCAATTTATCGATATACTAATGTGATTATATAATTATCACTTCTATAAAAAATAAAAATAAAAAACTTTGAATATACAAAGTGAAGGTTGTGGAGCTCTTGCAGTTGTTGAGTGTAAATTGTGTTTTCTTACATTAATTCCTTCTTATAGTTTTTAAAAATTAAACTTTCAAACCTGATTTTTTTTTTTTTACCGATTTATTTGACTATGCATCCAGTATTTAGTAGTTGGATTAATTCAACTCTGAGTTGAAATGACATCAAAAATAAAAATATAAAATATCTGTGTTGAAATATTTTCCATAAGAATGCGCATTCAAATTAACTACCACTTAAAATAGGAAAAGTGTAATTTTGATCCAATTTCTTTTAGGGACGGTGGCACTTTTGATCCAGATATATTTCAAAATAGCTATTCAGGATTGTAATTTATATAAAGTAACAATTTAAGTCCAAAAGACCTTAATTTGGCCAGAATCTCTTCCACG
The DNA here is from genome assembly GCA_034509735.1 of Sesamum alatum. Classification (NCBI taxonomy): domain Eukaryota; kingdom Viridiplantae; phylum Streptophyta; class Magnoliopsida; order Lamiales; family Pedaliaceae; genus Sesamum; species Sesamum alatum. The sequence continues at coordinate 30,603,920 of JACGWO010000007.1, read as the reverse complement.
TGCCACACGTGACCAATAAAAATTGGGGATTTGCCACCTGTTCGGCGACCATTTCATAGGTCGATTAAAAAGATATCAAAATTCCCTTATATGGCAAATGATTTGGCGAATAGTGAGGTGGCAATAGTGACATGTTTGGATGCATTTTTTTTTTCATTTTTTTCTTTTCTAAAAAAATCAATGATTTTATTTTTAAATATATTTATTTAGATATCAAAATATATTTTGTTTAAATTATAATTAACTTGAATATATTTTAATAAATTATATTATTTATAGTAAAAAATATTTAAATTAAAGTATCATTATATGTACTTAAAATAAATTTAATATTTTTTCAATTATTTTTAAATTTAAAAAAAAATAAATCAATTTTGTTAACTTTATAAATAAAATTCTTAACTTTCTGTTTTTTTTCTTAAAACTTATTAAAAATTTAATTTTTTTCCTTCATTTTCTTTAAATTATTTTCAATTAAGTTAATTAAAAAAATTAAATTTTTTTATTAAGGACGACAACGACAACGTCAGCATCGCCCAGGGCGGGCGACGCCAACGTTGCTCCCTCCAATCTTGGTCTAGGAGACGGGACGTCGCCCAAATTTGGGCTAGGCGATGTTGCATCGTCCAGATAGGAGGGCGAAGACGATAGCGGCTCTAGGCAACGTCGCATTTGAGTTGGGCGATACCACATCGCCCAGATTGGGGGGCTGGGGGGCGACGGTGATGCAGTCACCCCCTTTTCGGGGAGAGGTGTCGCCGTCGCCCACCTTTGTAGGAGGCGATGGCGGGAAAGGGGTAGGGGCGATGGTCTAGTGGTGGGGCTAGGGAGGAGGGTAGACAGTTGGTTTGGGGGGCGGTGGCGGCGAGGGATGAGGCGGCGGGGGGGTGAGTGGGTGGGGGTAGGGATAAAAATGAATTTTAGGTTAAAATTGGTGATTTGATAGACATGGTGGTGTGGCAATAATGACATGTTAAATTTTAACTTATCATAATTGCCATGTAAGAGTGACTAGATTATTTTAATCCACATAGGTAGCTGGTCGGAATAGTGAAAAATTCTCAAATTTTTAATATCACGTGGGACCCATGTGAGCAATTCCGGCTAAATTAGGGTTTTTGGATTAAAATTATTATTTTTTAAAAAAATTACAGTCCTGAATCCCATTTTGAAATAGACCTGGACTAAAAGTGCCACATCCCTTAAAAAACTGGACAAAAATTGTATTTTTCTTTTAACTAACAAATAAATTGTATTGTGATACAAGTCCAAATCTAGTTGAATGTGAACTTAAAGGGTCACACACAAATCCTTAACGAAATTGAAGAATGTAGTACCAATATTGCAAGGTACCTATTGTAGTACCAAAATTCTAATTTTCTTGTGTTTCTACCCGCCCTTGCTGCATGACTTAACGGCCGCGTACGCTTGCCAATTAGAAATCTAACGACGGTATCAGAATGCAAATGGGGCCTATTGTTTGAGACCATCTCATGTTATTTTGAAAAATATGATACTAATATTACAAAGTATGTAAGAAAAAAATGCCATTTTCTTTTCAAATAAGAAAATCGTATGATGTTGTTTGTATACTGTAATAGTAAGGTATTATTTAGAAGTGTTCGAACACTACTAATGTATGGGATAATAGTCTACTACATGATAGGTATGTATACTATATATTAAGATATTGTTTAACTTTAATTTATGTGATATTATTAATCATCGTATGATTATTTTAATTATCTCTATTAAATATTAATATTTAATAAAATAAGATATAATTGATCACTTTAATTAATAATATTCATTGACGAGCACTTAAAGAAAAAAGAAACCAGCAGGCAGTTTTGGCTCCAAGCCTCCAACCGCCCACCGTTCTAATTTCAATCTTCACTAGTTGCTGACGTGACGCCCCAATTTCTTATTCAACTATCAGCCCTACAAACTTCATTCCCAGAAAACCACTGTCCAATTTCCCCATTTTCCCTTCTCCGCCGCCTCCCCCACCGCCGCAATGAAACCCCCAACCCTCTCCCTCCACCACCACCACCACCTCACCACCCCCTTCCTCCACAAGCCGACCAGCATTTTCCTTTCCCCCTCCCCTCGTGTCTCCAATGCCCCCTTCACCGTCCGCATGTCCCTCAAAGAAGATGGCCCCTCCGTTGCCATAGTCGGAGTCACCGGCGCCGTTGGCCAAGAGTTCCTGTCTGTTCTCTCCGATCGAGACTTCCCCTACCGGTCCCTCAAGCTACTGGCATCCAAACGCTCCGCTGGAAAAACCCTCAGTTATGAGAACCGAAACTACACCGTTGAAGAATTGACCGAAAACAGCTTCGATGATGTGGACATTGCTCTCTTCAGTGCCGGCGGGAGTATAAGCAAGAAGTTTGGGCCTATAGCCGTTGAGAAGGGCACCATTGTGGTGGATAATAGCTCGGCGTTTAGGATGGACGAGGGGATTCCGCTTGTGATACCGGAAGTCAATCCTGAGGCGATGGAGGGCATTAAGCTCAAGAGTGGGAAGGGGGCGCTTATTGCAAATCCAAATTGCTCCACTATTATTTGCCTCGTGGCTGCCACTCCATTGCATCGTCGTGCAAAAGTATGGATTTTCTTGAGCTACATTTATTTGGTTTATGTTTGTGTATGTATGTTCGCGTTGTCTGTGTTTGTATATATTAGACTGAGATGCTTTCTAATAAGCTGGGGAATGACAAACACTTAGGATTATCATCCAGATGAGAAAGATGCTGTGTTAAAAAATTTCTCTTTCGCATACTAAGATTTTGTGATAAGCCATCTTCCAATAGTAGTGGTTTTATATTCCTATAATGTACGAACTCTTATGTTCAAGACATCACCAAATGATTCAGGAAAAAATAGTGATCGATAAAGTTCTGATTAAGGTGTATTTGTGCTAGAAGGGATTCTTTAGAGGGACTTTCTTCGGAGTTGAGAACATCTTTGATATTTTCCTCTTTAATATCAAACTTGTCTTGAGTATTTGTCACCTGCACTTCATACTGTTTCACCCGATATACTTCAGTGGTTGTGTATCTCAGGATTCTCTTTCATCATAGTGATGAAATCTTTATGATTTTGCATTATAGGTTGCTCAAATATCTAGAGTGATTTGAAAAAGCAGCACACTGTTTTCATACTGATTGAGTGAAAAGTTAACCTTCAAATTTGTTGCTCATGCCCTATATGTTGTTCAATGAGTTCCATACACGATGCACCTCTCTGTTTGCGATGATTATTTTTAGTCTGTCGTAAACACTAGATCAATAAATTTTTGCTTCTTTGTGCAAGTTTTCTGGATGCATTGGATCAAATATGATTTGAACTGTCTGTTTCCTAGACCTTTTTTGTCCTTTTTTCTGGATGTTGATAATCTTTCCTTCCAGGTTACACGTATGGTTGTCAGTACATACCAGGCTGCGAGTGGTGCAGGTGCTGCAGCAATGGAAGAGCTTGAACAGCAGACTCGTGAGGTTTTTTCTCGTCTTTTCTCGATCTTTTGATGTTATCATCCATTTGTGGACGAGTGAAATGACTTCTTCTGTAATAGGTGCTGGAAGGGAAAGCCCCTACTTGTAACATCTTTAAGCAACAGGTTTTCTTTTCTTTCTTCCCTCCTTTGTGCAACTTATATCAGGTTCAGAACCTTTGCTGCATCTTATCATTATTCTTATTCTAATAAGTTGCTTCAACCTGCAGTATGCCTTTAACTTGTTCTCACATAATGCACCTGTCCTTTCAAATGGATACAATGAAGAGGAGATGAAATTAGTTAAAGAGACAAGAAAGATATGGGTAATTCTTCTGTTGGATTTGATAAAGATTGTCTTAATTTGGCAATTATATATTTCTGTACTTTGTTGTGTAAGTATAATACATTAGCTAGGTAACAGACCTTTTCTAACATGAATTGCAGAATAATAAGGATGTCAAAGTTACCGCAACCTGTATAAGAGTACCTGTCATGCGTGCTCATGCTGAGAGTGTGAATCTTCAGTTTGAGACACCTTTGGACGAGGTAAATTTTTGTATTCAAAATCATTCTGTTGGTTGTTGATACATAGTTTTGGTCAAATCTGCCTTATGCTCAACCCCGTATATTTTCTTCTGTAATTGTTGATAAGCAAATTGCGAAGTTTCATCTGTACATTTATTTAGTCATGGATATGTGCCTGCTGTTTTCAGCCAATCTCTAGTACTTGGTTGCAACTCAGTGAAAATGTCATATGCTACGTAAATGTGTTTCTCTGCTAACCTCTTGCAACACAACTCTTACTGGTGGAGTTCATGGCTTATGCTGAATGTGTATTTATACACTCATTTTCTGTATATATTTGTAAATGTAGCATAAGAGCGTACGCGTGGTCTTTAGTGCATGCAGGATAAGAGCAGTGGCCTTCTGAATTTTATAATTTTAAACTTGTCATTAATGCCTCATTTCCCCTATTATAAGAGTGAGGCGAGTCGGTACTCCAAGTAGCGACCTGCCTCATTTCCCCTTTTTTTAATTATAAATTCGGTAGAGTAGTTTTCAAATTTTTTTAGTTTTGTTTATTTATTTTTTAATAGTATTTTGTAATAATTAAGAATTTCTTAATATTTTTTTAATAATTAATTAATTAATATGTAGTAATATATTAAATAATTTTAATAAATATTTATTATGAAAACTTTAATTAAATTTTAAAAATATTTTAATAGTTAAATTAATTAATTAATTTTTTAAAATCTTACAACTGATAGTTTGTGTAAATTTATTCAGTTAATTATGTATACTTTTACATACAAATAGAAGAAAAAAAATAGACGTGATCAACAATTACTATGCATTAAGGTATGATATGTTGAACTCCAGTAGACGTGATGAACAATTACTGATGTTGAATAGCTTAATGGAAAATCTTAAAAAATTAATTAATTAATTAAACATTTATAATATTTAACTATTAAAAATAATTTTCACATTTAATTAAAATTTTCATAATGAATATTTATTAAAATTATTTCATATAAATTACTACATAATAATTAATTAATTATTGAAATTAATTAAATATTAAGTAATTTCTAATTATTAAAAATACTATTAATAAATAAATAAACCAAACAAAAAAAATTAGAAAATGACTCCGCCACCGGCGGAGTCAATTTATAATTTTTAAAAAATGGAAATGAGGCGGGTGGCTACTTGGAGTAGCGACTCGCCTTACTTTTGTAAAACTTTTTGGTTTTGTGGTAAGTTTATAATTTTTTATTTTTTTATACTATTTATATAAATAAGCCAACAATTCCCTGCTCATTTAAGTGTTTCCTGGTCTCCTACTTTCGCTTTCATTTTGGAGTATTATGTTGGAGTACCATTGCCAAACTTAAGGATCACCAAAATGGTGAAGGCTGGGGAACTTGGGCACAACTCTCAGGCTTCATCACTTGGTGCCTCTTGAAGTTCGTGTGCCAATTTTCATCACAGTAAATATTTTCCTTTTGGGCATCGAACAAGGAATGGATTTTGGCATAAAGCCGAACATGTATGTTAGTGTAAGAACAGTATAGAAAGTGGATTTTCGGTAACACCTACAAATTAGTCGTTGTTTACATGTTTGATGCTTATCTCGTGCTTCATATCAGAAGTATCCCTTTAATTGTAAATGTGATCAAACACCGTTCTTTATTTTCTTTTAAATTCATTCTATTTGAATTGAAACCCCTAAGTTTGGAGCCCAGAAATGGTATTTCGAACCTAAATGTCTAACGAAAGCACTCTTTCCTCATTGGTAAGTGAAAGTTTTCTATTGAACACATTTCCCGTTTTCCTTCATTTTTCTATTAGAACACAGCAAGAGAGATTCTCAGCAACGCTCCCGGTGTAGTGGTTATCGATGACCGTGCAGCCAACTACTTCCCAACCCCATTAGAAGTTTCTAATAAAGACGATGTTGCAGTTGGAAGAATACGACAAGATGTTTCCCAGGATGGTAACTACGGGTAAGATTTGATCCACATAACTCTAATAGCTCGTCAGTGGCGTCCATCTCCTTATTATAGAATCGAATGCTAATTTTCTCGACGCATGTTGGAATAGGTTGGACATTTTTGTTTGCGGCGATCAAATACGCAAAGGTGCTGCTCTTAATGCTGTCCAAATCGCTGAGATGTTGCTATAGACATTAACTTCATTTTGTTGAGAGGCTTGTTTTCTAAACTTATTTATTGTGAGATTTTCAGTCTTATTTCTCAAACTGGGGATAAGTTGCTGTCCAGAAACAAACACTCAAATTTTTGGTAGCTCGGTGCCTTGCATTTTTGTGTAATTTCAATGAAAAAAAATATAATTTCATATTTTGTTAATCTGTTTTAATTTTTTTTCAATATTATCTTGAGAATTTCCAGGTTGATGCCACTGTAATTTCTAATAGAAAAGAATGGAAAAGATATTTTTTGAGTTAATTGATTACAACTACGTTATAAATTTCAATCACCAACAATTAATATACGTTTTAATAACTATTGTCAAATTTGTATAATTAATCAATAATTACTAACAATAAATAAGTAAATAAACAATTATTAATGATCTCTTGGCCTAGTGATTAAGATTGAGGTTCCTTGATCTTAAAAATTATGGTTTCGAACCCTATCAATGCGTAAGATTGTTTGTATACTGTAATAATAAGGGATTTTTAAATTTAATTTATGTGATATTATTAATTAATGCATGATTCTTGTAAGTGTCTCTATTAGAGATTGAAAGTCATTATAGTTGATTTTAATTGATTTAGTTCAATTAATAATGTTCATTGCTTAAAAAATTAGCATCATCGACAGAAAGAAAAAAAAAAAAAAACTAACAAATATGTAAAAGAATCAAGTTATGTGACTTATTTTTTTTTACAAATAAATACTTGATACATATATCATGCAACTCTAACTAAACTCTAGTAGAGTGAATTCATATATCAACATGGCGAACTTTTCCCATTTAAAATCGCAAAACCACGATTCCACGCTTCCACCACTAATAAACACGATTCTGCTACAACGACGCTGGTTTCATTTCCCTCAAGAACACAGGTTCAACAACGAGAATTTCACCCGCAGGCATATCTTCCCCTTCTCCAAATCCAGTTTCGCTCCCGTTACGAGCCAATGCCCGGGGCTATCCGACGGCCCTCTCCGCATCTCCGACGTATCCACGAACTTCAACAGCTTCTGCGTCTGCACGGGCACCGGCGGCCCCGTTGGGTAAACCCCCGAATCCACAATCACTTGCGCCGGTTTCTCCCTCTCGGCGTTCCCGGCAAGCGATGTGCTTATGGACGAGAAAAACCCCGATTTGATGGAGTGGTTCTCGGAGGCGTATTGCATCCAGTTAGACTGAACGATGCAGCAGTTTGTGACTCTGGAGTAGGCGAGGCGGAGATGCAGGACGGTTCTGGAGTCGTGTTTTTTGACGTGAAGTTGAGCTCCGGTGACGATGAAGGCGGTTTCGGGGCCTGGATTTAGCCATGCCGGATCGTACTTGACGGGGGCTGTGCAGATGTGGGAGAATTTCTTCCACTGGATGGGCTCGAAGTAGCGATGATTGTCGGGGAATTGTTCGGATCCACGCCACAAGGGAGAGCCTGATTGAAGCTTGTCTTGGAGAAGAACGGGCGGATTTACCAGGTGCTGGAGGTGTATGGCTAACCTGATGGATGATCAAGTGAGAACTTGAAGTTGAAGGTTTTACTTTTACGTACGGTTGATTCATGTTTCAGATTAATTGCACTTTTGATGGTGCCATAATATACATACACAAAAATTACACTTTTGGTCCCATACGATAAAAAATTGTAACATTTTTGGTCCCACATCTACAATTTTTTAGCTTATGGGGCTAAATGTGATAAACTTATTATGGGACTGAAAGTGCAACACCCTCTATTGTGTGGGAGCAAAAGTGCAATTTTCCCTATACTTATAGAGTAGTCGCATGTTTTCCGTCTTGATTGAGATTTCGAGTTTGAATGAGATAATTGCACTTTTGGTCTCACAGTTTACGAACTTAGCACATTTATTCCTATAAGATAAAAAATTGTAGCAAAAAATGCTACAACTTTTTATCTGTATGACCAAAACGACTACAACTTTTTATCCTACGGGATGAAATGTGCGAAGCCCGTAAAACACGGGATAAAACACGCAACACCCTCTATCGTGTGTGATCAAAAGTGCAACTTTCACGATCAAACTTGTGAAATTCAAGTCAGTCACCACTAGTTTATAATACAGGGTAAATTACAACAAACTCTCATAACTCATGAGATCTGATATAATTACAGATATTCTTCGTTATTCAGAAAATTACAAATACCCTTTGATGTTTCATAAAATTATGTAATTTTTAAACGGAGCCTTAAAATTATCAACTTAATTGTATTTGATTTTCTTGTTAATACCATTTTCCACATGATATATTTGGGCCAAGTTAACTTCAAACTCCAACAGTAAAAAAAGGGTTAATAGTGGATTATTGGGAAAAATGCAAGCTACTTTCATGTGATATTACAAATAAGTATATGATCCTCTATGAAAAATAAAATAATAATTTACCTCTTTATGTTTTTTAAAAATGAATCAATTTACTTCCTCATATTTTTTAAAATGGAGCAATTTACCTCCCTACATAGAGAGGTAAATTGCTCCATTTTAAAGAACATAGAGAGGTAAACTGCTATTTTTCTTTTATGGGGTAATTTGTTCATTTGTAATATAACAAAAAGGTAAATTGCATTAAACCCGTGGATTACCTATTGCATTTGATGCCCTCCAGATAGAAACGCATTCCGGTCACCGGAGTGTTTCCCACCGTCACCGGACTTGTATTTACATATAGCTTTGGGCCCATAAAATTGAAGTGAAGCGACGGCGTTTGAAGCGCCTTATTTCTTATTGGGCCGAGTGGGAGGTCATTGTGAATTGGGGCCCAAATCCTATGGGCTTGAAAATCCAGAAAGTACTGCAAATCAGCTATTGGAGGCTTGTCTGTTCATCAAACACACACAATTTTCTTTTAAAATCAATCACTGTGGCACGGAGTACTCGTGCACATATAATCAAATAAGTACGACACAGATTTTAAAAACAAGAATCAATATATGGTTAAAAACGGAGCAAGTGATAAATATGAGTGAAAGTGTAGGTCAAACATGATAGTATATTTGCAGCTAATAGATAACGTGGACTATTAGAAATAGATAAGTAATTATATTGGTACAAATATTTAAGGGTATAAACGATATGTTAGAATTTGATGTTGCTGTATCATAAACTACAATCGAAAAATTCTTACTCAAATCAGGTTTTGCCCGAACCGTACATCAATCATATGACAAATGTATTGCATTTGCTATATAATTGATTCAGGTTTATCCAAACTCGATTTGGATTAGAATTCCGCCTATGATTTTAGTTGTTTGATACAATTTTGGTGGATCAGAATTAATAACTGAAACTTTGCTAGTAACGTCGAGAAAGAAAGAAACTAAATAAATCCAAGTTAGGTATAAGTCATATTCAACAATTATTGAAGGGAAAAGTTTATTCCTACTCAAATTGTAATTTGTCAATTAAGACTAAGTTTAAAGATCTATTTTAAGTATGATTTGTCATCCAACCAAAATTGTGAAAATACATATTAAAAAAAAAAGTATATTAATATTTATGTATAACTAATAAATCGAGGTGGATAATCGTCAATGACGTAAAGTTGAGGTCTCACATCCAAAATGTTGTGTGGGTTCTAGTTTCACTTGTGTGGCTATATATCTACTTCTACTGTAGGGCAAAATTACACTTAGTACCATAGGATAGAAGGTTCAACACATTCAGTCATCTATTTTATGAAAATTTCAAAATGGCCCCAAAATAGAAAATTTTAACACATTTAGTACTCTCCTTTACGGGATTTTTTAAAATAATCCCAAAATTGAAAAAACTCGACTCATTTAGCCCTCTACTTTACGGAATTCATGGGACTAAATGTGTCAAGTTTTCTTAATTTTAAGACTATTTTGAAAGTCCCGTAAAACAGATAATTAAAAGCATTGAACCGCTATCCTATGTGTCTAAAAGTGTAATTTTACTTCTACAGTAATTTTTTATTTGTTCTTATTTGAACGTATTATTAATGAGCTGAATAAATTTAAATATATTGAATAATATAATGAATAACTACTTACAACGAAGGTACAGATTGATGGCGTGGGATAAGAAACCTTTGCCAGGAATACCCCTAAGCAGAGAAGTGATGGGAATGAAGTTGAAATGTATGGCGTCAGGCATTGATGGAACTGTCACCAGCCATTCACAATGCGTATTCACTGATCCCTCTCCTCCTCTTCTTGAACATATTACACTGATTCCCTGTTCCATATTAATTGAAAGTAAAGTGATTATATTCAATTTTGTCGGCTATCAGTATTGAATAGAGATAATTACAAATAATTAAATCAATAATATCACATAAACTAATACATAGTTACTACAACAACAAATCAAACCTACTATACAGTAGAAATAACATCAACTCACGCAGGGGTTCGAACTCATGACCTCTAGGATTGTGGGCCTCAACTTCGCCAACTAAGCTAGCCTCCTCGGCATTAATTCCCCTTTCACGTACCAACTAAACACATTATTTATTAATTTTCAATTGTTAAAATTAATTAAGTTTCATCTCTACTATTATTGTCATTACGGATAATAATGTAAATAGAAAAAAATACTCTTGATTTTAAATTATACTATAAATTTCACTTTTTTTTTTGTCCCATAATTTTATTATTTCTTCAAAAGTAGTCTAGAAGTTGGTTAGATCCATCTAACTGTATATCTTAGTCTATATCTAAGAAAAAAAAATTATGATATTATTGTGTGAAAGCGATAGACAGTACTGAAAAGACCAAATACGTCCCATAGAAATTTCTTAAATTAATTAGATTTCCAAGATAGATGCATGCATGTGATACCCATCTTTTAATTAATTTGGGTGCACAAAATGTCAGTAGGCACGTAAAGAAAGTCCAAAACATGGGCTGCCTTGACATTCATTTAATTTAAATTGACAACTGTGCCAAACTTGGAAAATCACACGCACAAAAGTTCTACAATACAAATGAGAAACGCTTTTATTTTTTAAGGAAATCGATTACATTCATCAATATTAAATATTTATATTTTATAAATACTGACAATTATAATAATTATACACTAATCATGGAATCGACAATTATAACAATTGTATACTATTAATCATTAATATCAGATAACTATATATAGTCAACAATTACTATTAAAGTAGAACAACACATACTATTAAAGTGGCATGACATCCCACATATTGGTGTGATTGAAACCCATAATTTTAGAGTCATGAGACCTTAATTTCATCAGTTGAGGTAAGACTCATTGGCACAAGAAAGGCTTTTCCTATCTACTTATCTTAACAATTGTTGAGAATTAGGTCTAATTATATATATATATATATAAAAAAAATCCACCTAGTTTTCGTAAAATTATAACTATGCTGTCTGAGGGAGGTCTCGATGTGTTTATATCAGAAGAAGTGTACTTGTAAGTCTTTCGTTCTTAATGTACTTATAGAAATACGAAAAGGATTCGCGTGAATAGATCAAATCTTAAAGAGTGTCGATGTGATTTAGCATAATTTATAGTATGTTTATTCATTGCCACAGAAGATAAATTGACAATTAATTAATTTTTTTAATCAAGCATAAGCAAAGAAGAAAAAGAAAAACTAAACTTTTAAGTAATTTATTAATTTAATTCATGTGAATTAACCTGTGAGTGATGATCAAACCTACATCTTTTGCAGTGATCGAGGCGTAACTGCTGAGAGGACTCGACTGTGGATCGAAGACGTTGAAGGCCTGTGGCGCCTGAATAATTTGACACATAAATATAAATATACGATAAAAACTTAATGTAAGTATAAATTAAAAAAAAAAAAGATTTATTAAAACCTTGTGTTTTTGTTCTTTATTTTTGCATTGGTGTGGAGAAAAAGTGCAAGTCCCATTGAACAATTGATCCCCAAGGTTTTGCAAGTGGTTCTTCAGCTGTGAAGGTTCCATATTGGAAGACTTGTCCTGCTTCACTGCAACCACATCTTGTCCACCTATTCCCAGCCCCACTATTATGTGAGTTCCATATTTTTCTATAAATCTGTCACAAATCATTCACCATCGTCAGAATGAATCGATTATAATTATATCATGAATTTTAATTTTGAACAATCCATATATCAATATTGATATCTTATAAGAATAATTATATTTATATCTCTGATTTATGGTCTATTTACACAAAATTATGAAAATGTTTCATTTTTGGTCCCATATCTTAGGATCTTTGTTTTTTTTATTTGGTTCCATTTGTTGCATTTGTCTCACATTTAGTCCCACTTATTCGAGTTTTCCTCAAATTTGGACCCAAACAACATTTTTCGTCAAATTGTTAACAGGACCGTCAATAATGGCAGAATTTTGCCCCAATAACAGACTTAACGGCCTCGTTAACAATTTGATGGAAAATGCTGTTTAGGATCAAATTTGAAAAAAATTGAACAAACGGGACTAAATGTGAGACAAAGCGACAAATGAGACCAAATAAAAAAGGCTCTAAGATATGGGACTAAAAAAGTTGATTTTCCCCAACATCACACATGTATTTTGAGAAATTACATACACTCACTAAATATCAACATCATTTGTACAAACCACTCATCCTATTAGGAAAATTGCATACATCACCCAGAAATGTCAATATTATTACACACACTACCCTTGTTTTTTGGCCGTCAAGGGTGGTTTATGTAATTACACAAAAGACATGAGTAGTATATGTAAGTAGACCATAGATCAAAGAGTGTAAATATAATTTTCCCTATCTTGTATCTATAAGACTATAATTAATCAACAACTACTATTAAAATATACAATTCAAACACATGAACTTATAGTCATGGAATCTCAATTTCACCAATTGAGTTAGACGTCGTCATAATTACAACATCACATAAATTATAAAAAAGAGAAATAGTCAAAACGTTGAAATAATGACCCAAGCCACATAGTAGTATTCAAGACTTAAATAAAAAGTCTCCAATTAGTAAAGATGAATTAATTAAATAATTAGAGCTTTCAAATCATGCCCGGTGTCTTCCTCCACTTGATATGGCTGACTTTTTTGGATAAAATTGAATTATCAAAATTGGGACTTGCTCTAATCCCAAATTATCAAATCTTCAGCCCTTTTCATCAAACTTTGAATTCTCTAATTAATTTCAATTAATCCCAATTAATTCCTATTAATTATATCTAGAGAGAGAGAAGAATTGTTCCACCAAGACTTGGTCATTGAGATATATGTTGTAGGTGTGTGCATTTGCAGTTTGTGGGTCAACAATATTAATACTCCTTTTTCGTGAGGAGATAAAATTCATTCCTACTTCCAAGACTCAACCAACTACCAATTCAGACTATGTCTTCTGGGATCGAATCCCATCAAACGTGTGAGTATTTATATAATTCTTTTTAATTTTATTATAATTAGTTTATTTCATTTGATAAAAATTCTAATATAATCATATACTTATCACTCAAAAAAACTACGCCGTTGCTTCTCCAGTCCAGACCCTAATTCCATTTTTCGTATAATTGATATATTCTTAGAAAAGAACCAAATCGGAGCTTTATTTTATTACTGGGTTTAATGAAATTTTAAAATAACAATTTACCTCCTGTCTAGGGAGTTAAACTACTTCATTTTAAAAAATACGGGAGGTAAATTAACGGTAAATAATTGCCGTTATTGCATCAAACGTACGTACCTTGCAAGAGCAGGAGGATCCCATGTAGAAGGAACGGCGTTTCTTACTTCATCAGCAAGAACAAGCGGATACCTGTCCACATGAACACTGAACAGTACAATGAAGTATCCATCAAGTCCTAAACACTTCACATCCGCAGCATCAGCCGCCCACGACCCGCTTTGGAACCCGAATATCGAGTTGAACATACCCGACGGAATCTTCCCGGGCACCGAGCATTTCTGGTTGAAGAATTCCGACATCTGAAAAACACCGACAGTTTGTCGAGGATGTTCTGTTTAAACTTTTAGATGAGATGATCGTTTATTATTACCTTGTTGAAGTCAAGGATGTCGGACTGGTACCTTGTCCGATCACCCTTGTCGCATTTGATGTCGATGGAGACACCGGTGAAGGATCCGAAGCCCGGGACGGACAGCTCCCGGGTATCGGTGTCATTGAGGAGGATGAGCCTGGAGTCGCCCTTGCAGTACTTGAGTCGGAAATCGGAGGAGAGGTCGAATCCTTTGCCGAGGCTGGCAAGAGCCCTCTGCACAATCGCGTCGCTCATTCTTAATTATTACCTGTTAATTAGCTCGACGCTGGACACGAAATATATGTCGGGATGGAATGAGTGAATGAAATTTCATACTATTTGATTCATTCCTTTGCTTGGATTAATGTTGTTGGAGTTGATCTGTCTGGTTACAGACAACATGATATGTAATATATATATATATAATGCGATTGACTGCTCACTGTGTCGTTTGCGTGTCCTTTGATTTGGTAAACCTTCTTGCCTTCACACTCTTAAAGAGTTTTGGTTTGTGAAGGGAAGGGAAGGGTGGTTTTGATATTTTTACTTTTTGTTTTCAAACATTCTAATTAGACGGGCAGTTAAGGTTAAAGTAATTACTAATTGTAATTAATTGGGCAAGAATCTTGCAACTTAACTAACCCGAATTAATTATCTCTTCTAGATTATTTATTTATATAAGCTTTTGAAAATTTGTATATATTCCTTATAAGTTTGAATATTATTGAAAGTTCGTTGGTGTATTTATTATTGACACGTAACGTGCATCGTGATTAGGTTTTACAATGTGGGATATTGTTTGTTTTGATTTTTATATGACTTTTCGTTATGGTTAATTGTTAGAAGAAAAAAAATTGAGGCGAATACTAATTAAACATGGCGGTGTAACGACTATAAACCGTTGTTTCAACAATCAAAACATTAGTTAGGGCGACATGGTTTGTTAGTCTCATGAAATAGGGGTCGGGACAGATTTGATCCCACATCTTTGAAAATTAATAGAAGTAGTCCTGCTAATATAAAAAGTCGGTGTTTTTGATCCTCTCCATTAAAAGTTAACATAAATCCGTTAACTTGGTCAGTGGAGGAAAATACTCACGTATTCTGATTGTTTTTTCAGACTCATTAAAATAAACTCGTAACACTTTTGGTCCTATCATAATTTTAAAAAATATTTTATTATTTATGTATCCTCTTTTAATTATTTTTTGGTCTAAAAGTATTTTAATAAATTTTTACCACAACAAAATTTCATTTTTTAAAATAAAAATATTTCAGAATTATTATTTACATACGAACAATAAATTAGTTTTAAGATTATAGTTAATTGTATTTTGGATTAATTTTAACCTCTTTTAGTAATTTTTTTGAAATTGAGTTATGATTTGTTTCGAATTGTTTTAAATAAACTTTGAGACCAAACTATAATAAATAAAAACTTATTTTATAAATAAAAATATTAGAAAAGTTCTAATTATATATATAAATAATAAATTAATTTTTATATTATAATTATTTGTATTGAGATAATTTTTATTGACCTAATTTTGTTATTTTCTAAAATTAAATTATTATTTGGTCTGAAAATACTTTAATGATTTTTTATCAGAAACTATAATTCATAAAATTTAATTAGCTTTTATAAAATAAAAATATTAGATAAATAATTTTATATAAATAATATATTAGTTTTAAAATTATAATAATTTGTATTTGACATAAATTTGACCTGTTTTATATTTTTTAAAATTAAATCATTATTTGGTCTCAAATATTTTAATAAACTTTGATCATAAACTATAACAAATAAAACTTCATTTTTTTAAATAAAAATATAGAGAAATCTTGTTCTTATATAAATAATGAATTAATTTTTTAATATAGTTTATTTGTATTTGAATATATATTTTAGCATCTTTTCATTATTTTTGCAATTGAATTATTACTTGGTCTGAAAATTATAAATTTTAATCATAATTATAACAACTTATCAAAACTATAACAAAATATTATAATTTTTATTACAATTATATTTACTATAATTTTTTAAAAGGAATTATTTTTATTTTAGTTATAATGTTTTTATTATTATGTTTTTTTAAGTTATAATCTTATCAGACAAAATAATAATTCAATTTATAATAAAAATATGCTAAATTTATCTCAAATACAAAAAGTATAATTTTAAAAAATAATTTATTATTTATGTAAAAATAAATTTTCACTAATACTTTTGTTTTAAAAAGATTAAATTTTATTTCTTATAGTTTTGGTGAGTTTATTAAATTTTTTTCAAATCAAATAATAGTTCAATTTGAAAGCATAATTAAAAGATGTTAAAATTTACCTCAAATAGAAATAATTTTAATTTTAAAACTAAATTATTATTTATATATTAATAAAAAATCTTTAGTATTTTGATTTTAAATAAATTTTTTATTTCCAGACCAAATAATTTAAATTTAAAAAATTGTTAAAAGAGGTTCTATAAACAATAATTTAGTTCTTAAGTTATGATGGTACCGAAAGTGTTAAGAGTTCAATTTAATTGGACTAAAAAAACAATCAGGGCACAGACTTTTCCTCCACTGGCCAAGTTAACGGATATGTGCAAGGCACAAGTCAATTTCCATTAACCTTTAACAGAGAGGACCAAAAAAATTGAGTTGCCTATTAATAGGACTACACTTCTTCAATTTTCAAGGATGTGACATCAAAATGTTTCGGACCACTATTTTATGGAACTAAAAGAACATTTAACCCCATTAATTACAGCTAAATACTCTGATAAATATTGATTAATGATCATAAAAATTAGGTTTTCGCATCAATTTTGTTTGACTATGGTAGATAGTATTGATATGTCTTAATTTTTAAACAGCGGCGATTTAAGTATAAATAAATAACCCATTCTTTGTAATATTTGTAAGCTCGTGTTTTGATTCTCAAAAGGCCTCATTAGGGAGGAGAGTTCTAGACTTATACATTGACCAAGTCCCTCGTCGGAAAATTCTAGTCTGGACCTGACTCCGTCAAATTTGAACCAATTATATGGCAAATACAATACACTTGTCGTGTGATTGATGTACAGTTTAAGAAAAGTGATCAATCACATAACAAGTGTACAATACTTATTTTATAATTAATTTAATTCGACAAAACTTGGTTCGAACAAAAAAATTTCGTCCCTCGTCTCCATCTGATTGGAATGTTAGTCCATTCACTGCAATAATTATAAGATATTTCCCGAACTCTTTTTAGGATTTGTTGTGTTCTGTTTATTTCATATTATTCGACTACTTAGAAATTTTCCATAGATATACCCTAAATTGGAGGGTACTGTGGATAATATTTTATTTTAATATTTAATAATATGATTTTATCACATCGACATAAAATAAATTTTATAACTAAATGTGACTTAATTTTCACTGTTTGGTATGTTCTGGAGCAAGATATGCTATGAAGGAATTGCACTTTGTCACATTTCTAAGGACTTGATGGTCATTTCTTGAGATGATTGGGAGACATTGGTCTTTTGATAGCAGGCAAGGGAGTCAAGGGATAGCCCAAAACAAGGTACGAGACCTAGAGTTTTGACTATCCCAGCTTCTTAAAAAATTATATATAGACCCATTAGAAATGCTAATATCATTTATATATATATATATATATATAATTTTTGCGTTTCAAAAAATTATGCATACATCCTTCAAAAGCGTCGATTGATTACGAAATTTACGTCTGTTGTTCGGCTGTTAGGAGTGATTTCTATAATTACGCAAAAGATATAGACGATTTATGTAAATAGACCATAAATTAAGAGGTGTAAATGTAATTATCCTTAATATGAATTGCTACCTTATCTTTTCTTTCATTATTATTACAATGGTACCATAGTCCGTTCATACATATTTGAGCTTTGATTGGTACTGGGGCCAAGTCATAATGACCCAAAATGAATGTCGCGGATTCAAAATTGTCCGCAATTTGAAATTGAGTTGGGAGTGTAGGGTTTGATACGACATTTAAAACATTACCCTTGCATCACTCGGGTTTCATTTTTCTTATTTATTTATTTATTTATAGATATAACGAGCGTAGTAATCAATTTATTTTAACAATAAAACAAAAGAAAAAGACAAAAAGAAAAAAAAAACTAGAAAGCAAATTTTATATCAAATACTGTGTATATATGAACGAACTGTCCAAACAAAAACTCTTTAACAATGACTTATTAGATGAGTATACTTATATCCACAAATAAGTTAAGTCATGGAAGTCATGTTTATGACTTGCTCTTGTTGGTAGACTTTCTAGCACTTGAATGGATCCCATTTTATTTCCGTTCACACACACTTATACTAAAGCCTAATTAAATTAAAGGTTAATTACACTAAACTCCTTTGCTAATATGGGAATATATAAATCCCCTCTCTTAGTATGAAAATTATAAATTATCCCCTCTGATTAATAGGTGTTAGTCAAATTTAACGATATATGCTTAAATGACTATTTGCCCTCATTTATAAAACTAAAAATAATTCATTAAACTTGAAAATAGAAATGGACCTAAATATCTTTAAGGTTTTTTTTCAATATTTAAGCTTTATTTTCTATAAAATAATATAAGTTCAACAAAATTTTCAAGCTTTGATGATCGTTAGGAAGAGAAATTAACGTCACAATCGACAATTACATAATATGTGATTAAAAAAAATGTTATAAAATAATATACTAAAAATTATAAGTATACAGTATACACCCTTTTTTAACTTTAAAAATAACTTATTACCCCCCTAAGGGTATTTAAGTGATAAAAAATAGAGTTATTCAGGTTGAGAATATTATAGGAAGTTTAAACAATTTTTTTCTATGATATCAGCAAAATCCATTAAGTTGACTCATGGAAGGGGCAATTTGTAAAGTGGATGTATTTGAAAGGGAAGTTTATGTAATTTTCATAGTAAGAGGGGGGAATTCATATATTCCCATAATAGTAGGGGAGGTCAATGTAATTAACCCTTAAATTAATTTGAATTTTTTACTTGCAATATATTCATGGGTGAGATCAAAAGTTTAAATTATTTTAGAAATTGTATTTGTCTTTTCTATTATTTGATTGGTTTGAAAGATTTTTCTTTTTTCTTTTTCGGTTGATAAATGGCATGGACAAAGTACATAGTAGTAGTGGTAATAATAATAATAATAATAATAATAATAATAATAATAATAATAATAATAATAATAATAATAATTAATAATAATTTAATAAAGTGGTACTAGTTTCTAAGCCCATAAGTAAAAATTAAATTATAAGATCAATAAAAACTATATAAAGGGTAATTAGAAAGTTCGAACATACAAGGAAGCATATGGTAATTTCTTAATTATCCTCTAAACTGGAGATAATTAGTAAATATGATCATTTGATTAGTTAATCGGTATAATAAGATCAATCGTCCACGTCTAGTTGTATTAAATTCTTTGATTGATCTTAATCATTTTAAATACAAACAATTTGATAACTTTTAATTCTATTTATGAATTATAATTTATTAAATAGTGATGGATTTCAAATTCATCTGACATGGAATCATTTGAAATTCATTCTTCAAACTCTTTCCTCAAATTCAAATCTATCCGATAATCAAAACACATATCAATAGACAATTCGATTAACACATCATACAATCATAAGTTTCATTTAATTAACAAACGATCACAAATAAATTAAACACAATCAATAATTCCGAACTAAAATAAGATAGAACACAGTCGATAATTCTAAACTAAAGCAGAAAAAGAATTATGAATTAGGGTAAATTAACGCGACACCCCTTGAGGTTAGGTTCAATTATACAAACACCCCCTATCTTTTGCAAAATTATAATTACAAACACCCCTCGAGGTTGTAATTGTATTACAATTACACCCCATATTCAAAGGTAAAGCTTACACTAATGCCCCCTAAAAAACATTGCAGTAACAACCCTCAGGGAGTGCAGTTGTAATTTTACAGAAGATTGAAGATATTTATGTAATTGGGTTTATTTTAAGGAGTGTCAACGTAATTTACCCAAACATATATTATTAATACTGACACATAAATAAGTTAAAATTAGAGGTAAAATCATAGGATTTTGTGCGTGGACTTGCACGTAGACATTTTTGTCCTAGAGCTGAGTGTGTTTACACTTAAATCTCTTCACTGTACTGAAAAGAGTGTGAATATCAGAAAATTGATTGACAAAATAGGCAGAAACACAAGCTGGCCCAGACCAGACCACAACCTCAATTCTTCGATTGTGCCAACAATAATTTGTGCTAACGATTGCACCCATTTGCGTGTGGGTAAGGAGAAAGAGACGTTTTACGTTGTTGCGGATATGAACACCACTTTTGCTTTATTAGAATATGGAATGTGATCCGAGTAGGAGATTGAGTTCGCTTTAAGAGTAATTTGGATAGGAAGTTTGGAAAATTGAGAAGAGAAAAGATCGTTAGGCTCGTTGGAAGATCCCCAACAAAGACCATTTGATGCGTAAGTCAGTTCGAGATCGGGTGAAAGTATTTAATGCTGCTGGGAAGATAATAAATGGTGTACCATAAATAAAGTGGTATGAATGTATTTACAGAGCCAAACATACTTACTTGTTGAGCCACGAGGCATAATCTTGAGCTTAGAGTTGTCAGACAATCAACGGATTAGATGTCGATCGCTCAATCTGGTCAGCGAGTCAGGTCGGGTCGGGAGCGCGAACATGGATGACGCGGATCATTGTCTATAAATTTTGCTTTGATGGGGGTATTTTTGTCCTTTTATTTGTAAATATGATGTATACATATCGTATTGATTGATGTTTCATTTCATCTAGTGAAACAAATGAGATGACGTGGATTTGGTTGAGATGGGATAGTTTTTTGCGAATAGTTAATATGATGCGTAAACGTTAATTACGTAGGGTAAGTTACAGTTAATTCCCTTAAGGTTTGACATAATTATAAATATTCTCTCGTTGTTTGAAAAATTACAAATACTCCCCTGAGATTTGTAACCGTCTAACAAATAATCCATTTCTATCTATTTTTATGGTGAACTGACCAAAATGCCCTTATGCAAACTTTATTATTCTTAAAATTTTTTGAATATTTTTGGGACTAAAATGCGCAGGGAGAGGATTCTTAAGTTTTTTACACAGAGAATCAATAATACAATTGCATCGGTTGATTTTTTTACAATTTTAATTAAAAATTCAAGGGCAAAATGGTCAATTTTAAATTTTTGGTTATTTATAATTTTTCAAACAATGAAAGAATATTTATAATTATATCAAATTTTAGTGAGCTGCCTGTAATCTACCCTAATTACGTAAGAAAGAAAATGCAATGATTATATATGATATGTTTTTCTTGAGAATAGTAAAATGTGTTCGAGATATTTTTTTCTTGAGATGAGAAATATATCCACACAACCAAACTAACTCTTGACCTATTGGGACGAGATGAGATGAAAAATATCGTACAAGCAACCATAACCTTATTCTCTGCTGCTCATCTTTTTGTCTTCTTTTTTTTTTTTTTTCTGGTCAAGTGTAAGAAATTTTGGAGGAATTGAATTATTGACTCAGGTGCTCAAGAATTTCTGATTCTGTTATATGTGTTTTTCGTATGACTTAGCATTTGTAAACAGGTAATAACGTGGGAATTACTGCTCATCTTTGTTTCATTTCTTGTCGTGACTGGACATGAAATTACAATTTATGTTCATATTAGTGACAACGACCTCTTTCCTATCCTAAGTTGGTCAAGTTATAAAGTATTTAGCAATCGAAACACACTCGATGCGTATGCGTATTTTGAGTTTGCATTATATGGTAAATTATAACTACCTTCCTGAGGTTTGACATAATTACAAATATCCTCTCGTTGTTTGAAAAATTACAAATACTCCCATGAGATTTATAACCGTCTAACAAATAACTCATTTCTATCCATTTTTACGGGTGAACTGACCAAAATGTCCTTATACAAAATTAATTATTCTTAAAAAAAATTGAAATTTTTTAGACTACAATACGCATGGAGATGTTTTTTAAATTTTTTATATAGAGGAGCAATAATGCAATTTGCCTCGGTTGATTTTTATACAATTTTAACTAAAAATACAAGGGCAAAATGGTCAATTTCAGGCCTTTGGTTAAAAAATACAAACCTCAGGGGATATTTGTAATTATTCAAACAATGAGAAGGTATTTGTAATTATGCCAAATTTCAAAGTGGTTGTAATTTACCCTTGCATTATATTTCTTTGATTTGAAGTGTAATAAAAAAGATAAAATGTTAATTTTAAATGTTTGTGAATGGAAGATTATTCATAGAACTTATTAATCAAAAGATATGATTCTTTTATTGATCGTTAATAGATAGTATAGATAAATATTGATTCCTACGACAAATATTTTCCCACCGGTGACGATATCTACCCCAAATCCAAGTCAAGGAGTCAGACCTCTATACGGCTTAAGCACAATTGATAGATTGGAAGGGTAATAGGCCATTCAACCGAGTCTTGTCACTTTGCAAACAGAGCAATGTCCAAAAATAGGGTCCATATCAGCAGGCCCAGTACAATACAACAAGGCCGCTACGTCAAGAGTATTCTACACATTATAGGTCACATCACTCTAAGAGGGTGCCAACAAGGACTTTGTAGCCGGTTGGATTCGACTAACAGAAGCAACAGGTAACTAACACCCATATATTTTCGATTAACCTGACAAGATCCCTTGTTGCTGGCGTATCTAAAGAATAATTCCAATAGCTTCATCCCTAGCATTCCAAGGATTTCGGAGATATTAAAATCACCTCCAACCAACCCCTAAATCTCTCAAAATCCACCTATATAAATAAGGGTTTAGGTAAGTCAACAAGCTAACTATGCTCAGAAAGTCTCACTTGACAATTCCACTCGGATCCTCTCATTTTTCCACACCTTCCACATGGATTTTCAACATTATTTTCACACTTTCGGTTTCATCCCTCTATCTTCAAACTACATAATTTATTTCTCACAATCTCACATTCTTAGTTGAGTTTCCTATTTTATTTTATTGAGTTGTCCACCGATTTAAAAATCAGAGTGTTAACCCCTATTTTGTATGTTGGTCCTCTGAAATCTTAAAATTTTTGTGAAGATCCTTCGATTCTTGTTGCGTTGGGCCTCGATATTCAACAAATATATATTGAAATTGTAAAAAACTTCCTTTCAACTTTTTCTGTCTCCAGCATACTCGTGCAAGGCTCATAGCTTGTGAGAAAATGTGGAATGTGTTGATAGTTGCTTTCAACTCTACTATATTTATATGACGCTCCATTTCAAAAAGGTTTTGGGTTGAAACATGATGATGCCATTTAAAAATTTAATTCATTTTCAGTTTAGCCTAACTTTTGAATAATTGACTTTCGTTGTCGATTCTTTAGTAAATTTCTTTTGTAAAAAAAAATAAAATAATCAATTATGTAGAACTTCTGTTAATAAAAAGTTCCAAATCTTACTTTTTACAAAACACATAGGTCCCGTTTGATTCGCGTGATTAGGCATGATAAATAATTTAATCATGTCTAATTATGCGTTTGGTTAGTAATATTAGGGCTTGATATTAATACTGGGTCCAGTCTTATTTATCATAATTTGGGGGAAAATTGACCACATCCACCACCTTGGATTCACAATACCACCAATTAGTATAAGCTAGTATTATTTTATTTTTTCCCTAATTTACCCTTCTACACACACTCTCTCTCTCCCCCGTCTCTACTTTCGCTGCTTTCTTCCTTTTTTTTGTGCCAACGATAAGCTTCAACAGACGATTGAAACAACTATTTAAATACATGTAAAATTTAACAAACTCTTATGACTTTTAAAACTTTGCTGTGTTTGTATTTTGAGAATTACTTGCATGATTAAAAAATATATTTTAAATTATAATAATTAAATAATAAAATATTATGACAATTTGTATTTCTTTCTTTTTTGAATTTTTAAAAAATATTTGAGTTTTAAGTAATTACTAAATTGCATAAGTATGTTGAAACTCTACCTCATATAAATATAGAAAAAAGAAAATATTCACAAATTTATTTTATTTTAAGCAATTGTATTCCAATAAATAATTTAGAGGTTTTTTTATTTTATTTTTTGTAATCATTCACAAGGTACAATATAAAAATGTGAATAACTTATAAGATGATACCCTTAACAGTCTTTTTATATTTAATCAAATTTTATAATCCCTTCAACCAAACACTATATTATATTATCATATAGGATATCATGCATATAATACCTCAAACCAAACAACGTATAATGTAAGATATGATTAATTATCATTCAATTTTCTATCACACCAAGTCACATCACGCCTAATCCTATCACACGAACCAAACGAACCCATAGTATTATTGTTAATATGAACCAAAGCTAATACCCATAACTCGTTACGTCTTAAGACTAATGGTTAATGTTGAGATCCACGAATAAATTCAAGGTCATGGGTTTAAGGCCCGGCCCACCGAACGTGTTGTTATTTGTCTCACTTTATAATTATAATTAAGTTCCAAAAGTAATTATTCTGTTCAGACAAACGGGTAATATATTTCCAGTAGTAAAATTGGCAGCCCGCCAACATTCACATAATTGGAATTCTACTGTAAAACTGAAAGAAAAGACTGAAATCAGTCTTCTTAACGTTCCTAACCAACTCCATCGCTCGTGAGTAGGCCTCCCAGAATAGCAAGGAAATCAGTGTGCTATAAATGTCTCAGCATAAATGAAGTATGATGAATGTACTTACAGAATCAAATGTGCCCAGTCCAAGTGACGCCATCTCCACCTAGGTATGGTCAGGTGCTCAACGGGTCATATTGTGGGTCATCCAAAGCGGCTCGGGCTGGGTCAGGGGCGCAGGTCCTGATGGTTTTTGTGGTATTTTCTCTTAGCAGGAGGGCATTTATGTTCGTCCAAATGTAATTATGATATACCCCTATCACGTACAATGTAGCAGCACATGAATTACTTCCTCCTCTTCCCGCCTGCAGCGTATGCAATCCTCGAACACTACCATCCCCCATTTCCTAAGATTTGTGTGAGTTGGGATCGCCCCGTTGCACATGTTCCATGCAAAAAGCTCGATGTTGGGTGGAATGTGTGATTTTCACAAAAAATGCTACCTGTTGATGTAACTGCGATTAATATTATGATCTCGCCTTTAAAAATAACGATTGATAGCCGTCGAGCAATTGTGGTTAATTATGCCCATCATATTTTTTAAAATTATTTTGACAAAAATAATTAACTGTGAAAAAACCTTACATAAAATACATAGACATGTAATATAAAAACAATCTTCCCTTGCAATTTGTGTGAGGGCCCAACACATCAAGCCTTCATATTCTTCAAAAGTAAAGCCTAATACCAATTTACGTTATATGCATAAAAACAAATTGTTTTCAGGAACCAATTAATATATACTTAGTGACTTAGTGTGCATAAAATTACGTTATTATTTTATTTTGAGAAAAAAATTGTAATGTGGTGTTCATATATTAATTAAAGTAGAAAATAAAACAAGAGTTTGGAATAGTAAAATCTTTGTTTTTTAATTAACTCCGCCTCGTTTTCATTTTAAATTATTTGGGGTCATCCGTTGCAATTTAATATTTCATCATATCATATGTTGTGTGTATAGATTCTACGTCATTTATATATTTTGAAGAATACTTTATAAGTGTTATTTGCGGGAAAAAATAAAAAATAAAAATAAAGTTTAAAAAAAAAAATGAGAGAGAGAGAGAGAACAACATGGCAAAGAATCTAAGACAGACACTAATTCCATTGTAGCTCACACACACTACAAAAAAATAAATTATTTTCTATATTATGAGGGTGTTCGTCAAAATTTACACTTTCTCAAAATGTATAATTTTAGAAAAAAATGGTAAGTAATTAAAAATGTAAAATATTAAGGTTGTTGAAGTAAAAGTTACAAGTAGAAAAAAATTAATGTAAAAGTGTATAGTAAAAAGAAAAGTTAGTATATTAGCAACTTATCTAGGAAATGATCTAACTACCCTGATAGATGAGCAGACTTTAATCATCATTGGAATAGAATATTTTCAAAATATAAAAAAAAAAATAGGAAAAATTCTTGTCCGAATCAAATGTGGTCAAATCAAATCAATCATAGAGCATAGTGATATACTTACTATATAATTAATCATCTTTCTTGTACTGTATACCAATTACACGATAAGTTTATTATACTTGTCATATAATTGATTCAAGTTTTATCAAACCAGATCAGGATTAGAATTTCCCAAAAAATAATAACAGCGTAATTGTTACATAAATTCAACTTATTTACATAAATACCTTAAATTACAATAAACACATTCTCAATAGATTGAACTTTTAGCTTATCGTAGCTTAATTTAAATGGAAAATAAATAGAAATTGTATTTACAAACACCTTCGTTTAGCTTAATTGAAGGGATAATCTGAAAACACTTAATTGAAATTTTTGTACAATTAGATCTTAAAAATCATGATAAATCAATATTATCTACCACAATCAAAAAAAATCAATACAAAAAATTAAATTTCGACGACCACAATTAATTAACATTTGTCATGACTTTAACCATGACTAAAATATTTATCATAATTTTTAGCTATGAATAATATAATGGCATCCCATCCAAAAATAACAGCTAATAATCATTATACAACTATGATTAACTAAATATTAACCACGGTCTTTTACATGATAATTAACTATTAACTCACTCTTCTTCTAGTGACATACACAACGGAATTAAATTAGCTGCTGAAATTAAAATTGATCGAATTTTCTATTGTAAAATCTCCATTCAACATACACAAGCAACGTGTATAAAACTCTTCTCAAAATAAAATACAAAATATCATCTTTATACACATAGCTTGTGTATAGAGTAAAACATGAAATATAATTTGCAACTAAAAATCCAGTCCGAAATTAAAGAGCCCATTTTCACTAGAAAATGGCACGAGACGGGAAATTTTAATCCAGACCCAACTCGACCAAACTTGACTAATCATATAACAAGTGTATTACACATGTAGTGTCATTGGTGTACAATTTAAGGAAAGTAACCAATCACATTGCAAGTGTATCAAACTTGCTCTATGATTGATTTGGTTCAGCGAAACCTGGTTCGGACAAGAATTTTCCGAAAAGCAAAAAGGAAAACACATGCTATCAAGAGTGCATTCTCATGCAACACATAACTTCGTTTCAAGTATTTATATCCCAAAACTCTCACACAAACAACACACTGCTACACTCCTCGCCACATGAAAAGTAGAAATTCGCTAACACATATATACAGCTCACCAGAAGTTCACCAAACAAGCGCGTGACGTAGAAAATATTCAAACAAAAAGGGAAAATGACAATCTTGGAGCCTTTTTCCGTCGACAATTTACAGTTAATAAGGAACTGAAGGAGAGAAGAGAAGATGATTCATGCTTACGCTCATCGTCGCAGCCTACACGGGCATCATCTGATCGGCAACGGAGGCCAACCCCTGCATCAGTCTAACAATTTCAACCGTGTCGTCGAGATAGTATTTAGCCTTGCTTGGCTTCCGGCCTACGGTGCATGCAAACACTTCTGCATGAGGAGCTATGGAAGGACCGGCAATGGAGCTGGTTATTTCCTCAAACATATCTTCGTCGGATCTGTCATCTCCAATGCACAGGACAAAATCGGGCAACATGCCCTTCTCCTGCATTGATGAGAGCAGGCGTTTCGCCACGAGACCTTTGCTTATCCCCTGACAGTCAAAGATGAATAGAACTCATTACAAAAGTGTTCCCAGCCTGCAAGCTCTTTCATGCAATAACAAAGCTGGAAAAGCTTCAAAGAGTGAATTTTTCAGTACTTGGAATTTTGATATTTCGTAACTCAAGGCATTAAATGGAACAAAAGATGCAATAGAATTTGAAATAGAAAATCGAGTTTGCAATCAAAGGGACTTCTTGTTTCTCCCATTTCTTTCAGGATAGCAAAGAAATGAAGGATATGACGGACGTTTAAGGATAGCGACAACCCTCTCCCATAGATGGCCAAACTTTGAGTAGGTTTTTCGGCAACTACATAAGGGGACGTGTTGATCGAATTCGGATGAATAGTTTTAAATAGACATGTTTCACTATTTCTTGCTCAAACCCGAGTGTAAAACCTACTGCTTACCTTTGCGTATTGATTATCACACACCGTTTAGCTGTAACTGGTTGCGAAAAGAAAATTTCACGTACCTGCGGCTTAACTTCTACGCAATTTGAGCCGCTCTTGACAGTAACAGGTTCATTAGCAAGCACACTCTCGAGGTGATCAAGAAGTTCTTTAGCTTGACAAGATCCGAAATCCGGATCGGCGTCCTCATAACACCAAGCCATCGCAGTTTCTTTAAACTCAATTATCGACCCATCAGTTGTCTCAGTGTACAGTTGCATTACCGGCTCCGCGATTTGCTTCCAGTTGCATTCACCTACTGGCACGCATGTTTCCCATTCTTCGTCTCGCTTCATCCTAGAAAACCCAATTACAAGTCATGCGTAAGTGTGCCGTATAGAATGAAAAATAATCCTGTAGAAATGCAAAAGAAGTGAATTTTTGCATACCTCATAAAATAACCGTGCTCGGCTGCAATTCCCAGTTTATCACAAGAAGAGAACCATTCGGCTAATGTGTCTCTTCGCCTAGCACTGACAATAAAAACCATATTGTTCTTGTCTCTACATAAACTATTTAGAATGTCAAGGGTCTTCGAGCTCGGTTTCTTATCAATTGAATTTTGAGGCATTAAAGTCCCATCATAGTCCAGAAGAATAGCTCTAGTTGTAGTCCTTCTGTAAGCTGAAACTATATGCTCCATAACAAGCTTCCTAAAATTAGGATCGAGTGCAACGACCCTAAAGCTCAAGCCGAACCCAATACCCCAGCATCTGCGACGCACGTGATCCTTGCAAGTTCTTTCCAGATCCTGCAAGAAGCTGCGAGCCCAATACGCCACGTCATGGGTGCTTACATACTTATAGTGCTTCTCATGCCTCAATTGTTTTTCTGGTTCCGCCATTACAAGAGCCGAATCCATTGCCTCGGCCACCGCATCAATATTCCACGGATTGACTCGAATTGCTCCACTTAGAGACGGTGAGCACCCGATAAACTCAGATACAACCAACATGCTCTTTTTCGGGGTTGATGTTTCCAGCCCCAACACCTTATCCAATTTTTCGTTGGCTTGTCGACTGATAATGTACTCATATGGTATTAGATTCATTCCGTCCCTCACTGCAGTAACCAAACAACATTCAGCAACTACGTAATAAGCAATTCTCTCATAAAATTTTAGCGGCTGGTCAATTAAGATGACTGGATCATATCCTGGTTCTCCAAACGTCTCGTTTATTCGCTTTACCGTTGCATACGTCTCATCCTGCACTTCTTTCACATCTTTTCCTTTGCCTCTAGCAGGATTGGCTATCTGGACCAAAACAACCTTTCCTTTCTTCTCAGGATGCTGCAATAGGAGTTGTTCCATTGCTAATAACTTTAAACTAATGCCTTTAAATATATCCATGTCGTCGACCCCGAGCAACAATGTCTTGCCCTGTGCAGGAAACTGCTTCATGAGCTCTGCTACCTTTGCCTCTGTCTCAGGGAGGCTCAAGACTGATTGAAGCTGACCCATATGGATACCAACAGGAAGAATCTTGATACTAACGGTGCGGCCATAATACTCGAGGCCTATGTAACCCCTTTTTGACTCGTACGATACGCCTAACATCCGACTACAACAGGAAAGGAAATGCCTGGCGTAGTCAAACGTGTGAAATCCAATCAAATCGGAATTAAGTAGAGCTCGCAGAAGCTCTTCCCTTATTGGCAAGGTCTTATAAATTTCTGACGATGGAAATGGACTATGCAGGAAAAATCCAAGCTTCACTCGGTTAAACCTCTTCCTCAAGAAAGTCGGCAGTACCATTAGATGATAATCGTGAACCCACACAAAATCATCTTCCGGGTTAATCACTTCCATGATCCTATCGGCAAAAATCTTGTTCACCGATACATAAGCTTGCCACAACGAGCGGTTAAACCTCCCGCCAAGATCCGGAGACAAAGGCAACATATAGTGGAACAACGGCCACAACTGCTGCTTGCAAAACCCATGGTAGTACCGGCTGAATAGATCCGGAGGCAAAAAGGTGGGCACACACTTGAATGTCTCCAAGAGTATCTGAGAGACCTCATCTTGATCATTCGGGTGAATATCTTCCTTGAGACACCCGACGTAAATGAACTCAACCTCATCATCTCCCAGCCCATCTTTTAGCTGGAGGAGAAGTGAATTCTCATCCCAACTGAAAGTCCAACCTCTGCTATCATCCGTCTTGCGATGCACCTTTATCGGCAGCTGATTCGCCACAATAATTATCCTATCCCGTTGAGCAGCCGAAGAAGATGGATCAGACGAAACACTATCTGACCCATCATCATCTATATCAGACATAATTCCAGCAACTGTCATAATACGCGGTAGCCGCCGCCTCATACGGCTGAAAGACGGCGACGGAGCTTCGCCGGAAGCTAGCTCCAAGAGATTTGAATATGATCTAGACACCATTTACTAATCCCTTTTCTTCTCTTACGCCTTTTCACTGCTTTCCAACTACACCAAACTCAACAACCCTAAACCAGCTCCCCAGCACAGAGATTAAGTAAAAACTCCCTGGAAATGAACTTCCATAAACAGAACTATCATCACCCAACAACCACCATGAACTTTGCCTTTCCTCACAGACCAAGAATCAAACACTAAAACTTCAGAAATTACTATCAAGATTTGACTTTTGAGGAGCAAAATCAAGCTACAAACTGCATCATAACACAACAGAACACCATGTTCAAACAAACAAGAAACCAAGAAACAAATTGGAACAATCCCAGATCACAAACAAAACATCAATCTGTTCATTCTTGAGAACAAGAAAGAACCAAGTACAAAGATGAAAATACCCTCACCTGTTAGAAGAAACCAGCAAGAGCCCACATAGAGATGTGACAACAAGAATAGCAAGGGACAAATAATTGATGAAAATTTTCAAGAACCACTTAGAGCCAAAAATTGGCACTTGAATTCCCAAAAAGTAGAAGAAGGATAAACCCTAAACTATATATATATATATATAAAAACAAGAAACAAGAAAATGTAAAAGGAAGAAGAGCTGAGTGCTTAAAACTGTTCCTTTTTGTTTAATCTTTATTGTAGTGGAGCTATTTCAAAGCTTGCTAGATACACTCATCATCAGTACTACAACAGTGCAACTTATTTGAGCTTAATTAATCTATAAAAAAAAATAAAAGATAGAGAGAGAGAGAGGAAATTTAATTAATTTTTCATTGTTTGGAGGTTTGTGTATGTGTATGGCTATGGGGGTTGTGGATAAGTGCACAGATAACTTAAAATAATCAGAGCAAATAGCTGGCAAAGTGGTCCATTGTTGCATACTAAAACAGCTATAAGATTCTCTTTTAGTAGTCAAAGGCCAAAAGAAAATTATAAATTATTTTTCCTTGAATTTCCCAACATTTTTCTCATTTTTATATTTTGGTATCACATGAGAAACATTTTATTTTTGTTTATGATTTATGGGCTCAATTATTATTAAAATAATTTGAAAGATATTAAATTGTATATATTCATAGTGAAAAGATGAGAAGATGGTTCACTTCATCAACTTTGCTCTAAAAGTATAAGCAACCTAATTATTAATTGAATTAAATTATGGATAAATTACAGCCACGTTCCCTGAAGTTTGACATAATTATAAATATTTTCTAGTTGTTTAAAAAATTACAAATACCCTCCTCAGATTTGTAATTTTTAACCAAAGGCATTGACTATTTTGCCCTTAATTTTTTTTAAAAATAGTAAAAAAATTAGTCGAGACAAATTGCATTATTACTCATCTGTGTAAAAAACTTAAGAAACATCTCTCTACGAATTGTAGTCTAAAAAAAATAAGAATTAAATAAAAAAATTCAATTTGCATAAGGGCTTTGGTCAGTTCACCCATAAAATTGGATGAAAATGAGTTATTTATTAGACGGTAACAAACTTCAGGGGGCATTTGTAATTTTTCAAACGATGAAGAAGTATTTATAATTATGTCAAACGCTCAGAAAAAATAGATATAATTTACCGTTAAATTATTATAATTGCCTATCTGCAAAGGAGTATATTCTTGTAAGTTCTCTTGGTGCCACCTTTATATTTAGTAGGGAAATATTACTAAATATTCTTTAAAATTATCAAACATTTTCTTGATTACTTTTTTTTTAAAATTTTTTTCTTCTTCTTCATATGAGGATCAAAACCGGTTCCCCGATTCCTGTCGGAATTTGAACCCATAATGATAACCTAATAACAAAGTGTCACCGTATTCATCACTTTTTATCTCAATAAATTACAGAATAGAGGTAATTTTCAAACACCAAACAGTTAATTACGCAGAACCAAGAATATTTTACATAATATATTCATTTAAGATCCAAATTTCCAAACTTTTAAACAAATTTCCAAACTTATATGTGAATTAATAATGGTAAGAACATGGGAAGTGGTTTTACCATACCCACAATTTATGTTGAGATATCTTAATCCCACACAACCAAGAACATGTCAACAAATGTTGTATGATTGTTGGTTTTTTCAAAATGTGTGATCTAAGCAATATTTTTTTTTTTATTTTAGGATTTCTAACATATATAAATATATTAATATAATAATTTTTATTATTATTTTAATTAATTGGGAGTTGAGGAGTTGGTCAACGTCATAGGTGGTAGGGTAGAGAGAGAGAGAGAGAGAGATGATGACTAGGTAAAAGGTAAGTAAAACCAGAGGCTTTTATCCAGTGGGCCTCGGTAACATCGCCAAGGCGGTGGTGGTGGTGGGTCCCACCGCCATTGTTGTACCCTAGTGCTTCTACTGTTTGGACCAAATCACCACGTGGCACTATGCGCAACATCTGGTGGACTCGGTACAATGTATGTGTCTCACTGGAGAGCATTCACTTATTATTACAAAATCTTACTTATATATATATATTTTTTACAAAGAAATTTTTAAAACTACATAAATAACAAATATTTTATTTTGATTATTGAAATGTTGGGAAAAGTAATACATGGGATTTTTATATAAAACAATTTAAAAAAATTAAATAATTTCTTAATATCTCAAAAACAAATGTTTTATAAATGTATAAACCCATGACGTAAATACACCTCAAAATTGTGGATGAAAAATTAAAATATTTTTTTAAACATAAAAGTTGTTTATTTTCTTGTTTAAAATGTGGCCCAAATATTTTTTTTGGAGTAGAAAAAATGTGAATGGAATGAGTATTTATAAAAAGGTGCTTTCCCTACTATATTATTTTTTTGTTGTATCGATAATAATTTTAAATTAATTTTATTTTTTATTTTTTAAAAAAAATATAATGTGAAATTATATATTTTATTTATATTTATAATATATTTTAAAATATAATAAAATATTTATTATATGCACACAAAATAATATCTGATAATGATTAGTTAAAGAAAAGGTAAATGAGTGGGGCTCTTCTCAAATCCAGCTATACAAGATTTGATCATGTATCCTTGTCTGGTGATCATGTGGTAACAATACCTATTTGAAGCACGTGCATTTCTGTACACTACCTAATAAATTCACCCCAATCTTGCATTTAAAATTGTTCAAATTTAATTTCCTAATTAATTAAATACATGGCTAATTATATCTACACACTCACATCTACAATTTAATTAAATACATGTCTTTTGAAAAAGTACACGTACATTTACAAAAAACGTAAATATCATTTATTTAAATTATCCCTACTTCTTGAAAAATTACACATACACTGATCAACAACGTCAATATTATTACACAAACTACATCTATTTTTTTGCTATCATAGGTGGTTTTTTTAATTATACAAAAGATGAATAGTTTATGAAATTATCTCTTAAATATATAAGAAAGTTCATAGATGAGAAAAAATGAGATGAAATGAGCCTGATTGAGATGAGATTTCTTTTAATACGTGACTGGATGCGAGGTAAAAATATAATGATGATAGTTGATGTGACGTAAAAGGTGTTAAGTAAGAAATAAAATACAATATTATAGGTGATGTGATGCTTTGTGTTTTTCTTGAGAGTAATAAAATGTGTTTGAGATGAATTTCCGCTCGAACGAAAAAATTATCTTACAACCAAACACCATCGGACTTGGTTGAATGGAGTGAGATGAGATTTATCTCACAAGCAAGTACAACCTATTAGTTCCCACTTCAGTTACCACAACGGGTTGAACAAACTCCAAAAATTATGGAATGTTCGTAAGAGTAAATAGAAATTATTCAATATTATAGTCATGATATTAATAATATAAATTAAATAAATAGTTTTTTAATAGAATGAAAAATGTACTATATAATCAACTGTAAGAATATGAATTGATTTTTAAAAAAAATTCTATAGGATTTTGGGAATGGTAGAGATGTTGGAGTCATTTTCATTTTCCTTTTTAAATTGTTGGTGGGTGATTTACATGCCATGAAAGACAAACATAGTGTCAAATATTTAATGTTGTGCCAAAACTAAAATTGTTAACGATAGTCCCACTACATTTTTCAATTAATAGTTGTGGTGATACGTGATTCTTATATGAATATAATAAATAATTTTTTATATTTTAAAATATATTATAAATAAAAATATAATATAATAAATATACACATCATATTTTTAGAAAAAAAAAAGATAAAAAGAAAGAAAAAAAAACAACTTAAATGTATTATCAATACAAAAAAAATAGTGTAATTGTGTGACAAATTGTTGTTTGGGATTGAAAAATATATATATATTTTTTATATTAGTATAAATATAGTAAAATCAAACACCATATTTTGAGAGCAATTATGAAATTGATTTTTACCCATTATTAAATTAGAGTATTCATCATCGTATAAAAAATTACAGTTCTTGGCAACAATATGAACCCAATCTTTATCGTGTGATGTATATCATAGTAATAACCATTCACTCATAGGAGTATAAAAGTAATTTTTTTTTTTTTTATGTAAGTCACATAATAAATATATACATCCTGTCACACCATAAAATAATTAATACCATTATAAAGACCTCATATATTATTTTCTAATACAAGTTCATTATTGATGATTTGACGATACATTCTTGCAAAAATTCTCTCTCTAGAAAAGATCTGACTTGGAAATTATTATTGTGCCGATGTGATTTTCCCGTTCACTCCTTCACTTAAAACCACAACCACATCATTGACACCGTCTATGGGAAACCATTACGTCGACATTGAGAATGCAAGCTAGGTTACGAGCTCGTGATGTTCAAGGGGTGGACACTGCCCCTGAAACGCACGAAAACAGAGCAGAGCAACCCGTTCCACATTGGTTGTAGACGAAGAGTTTGATGGGTTATAAGGCCCAAGACCTCCTCTGCCTAACGAGCGCCTTTTCAGGACAAAATCGTGATTTTCATTCAAAGTCAGAGCGACCAATACCTTGTGCAATGGGACACCGAGCAAGTCGCAAATCACATAATCACGATATGTATATCAGGTGCCCATAATACATACTAGTGTGTGTCCTAGTCAAACGAGTGGACACAATAAATTATAGGGTTAATTACACTGACCTCCCCTGCTACTATAAGAATATACAAAT
The DNA here is from genome assembly GCA_034509735.1 of Sesamum alatum. Lineage (NCBI taxonomy): Eukaryota > Viridiplantae > Streptophyta > Magnoliopsida > Lamiales > Pedaliaceae > Sesamum > Sesamum alatum. The sequence goes on along the minus strand of JACGWO010000007.1, from coordinate 30,567,815 downwards.
GCCCCCATTTTACTATGAAAATTACAAATTGTCCCCTCTGACTAACATATGTTAGTCAAATTTAACGGTATATATTTAATGACCATTTTGCCCTCATTTATAAAACTAAAAATATTCAATAAACTTGAAAATAGAAATGGACCAAAATATCTTCAAGTATTTTTTATTTCCAAAAATATAAGCTTTATTTTCTATAAAATAATATAATTTCAACAAAATTTACAAGCTTTAATGATTGTTAGGAATATAAATTAATGTCACAAACCTACACATACACAATATGTGATTAAAAAAATATTTTTAAAATAATATACTAAAAGTTACAAGTATACACCCTTTTTAAATTTATAAATAACAAATTACTTCTAAAGGGTATTTAAGTCATAAAAAATAGAGTTATTCAGGTTGAAGGTATTATAGGAAGTTTAGCCCAATTTTTTTTATGACATCAGCAAAATCCATTAAGTTGACTAATGAAATGAGCAATTTGTAAGGTGGATATATTTGAAAGTGAAGTTTATGTAATTTTGATAGTAAGAGGGGAGAATTTGTATATTCTCATAATAGTAAAAAAGGTTAGTGTAATTAACCTAAATTATATATATCTATACTATATATTCAGGGATTTTGCGTCTTCCCTTTTTTGGTACGTTGTTTTTAATATTAATTTAATTTTTTTTATCATTCATCTAACTTTCACTTCCCACTCCTCACTCCCCATTGTCTTTTAATAGTTATTCGTGTTTTTTTATAAATATATTATTTTAAATAGTATTGTAGAATTTACACATACTTATATTACTAAAGTTTAAGATAATATTTGAAATAAGACTTCATCAATTGGTGAGTTTGGAGTACTAGTTGAAAAAGGGATGAAGTTAAAAATTGAGAAGGATTAAAATGTAAATTTAGATATGATTAAGGAGAGGTGTAAAGTGTTATATTGAATTAATATAATATTGTTCTCGAGGAAGGCGCATGGACTTATCCACAACCCCCTCATCGTACAAGGCAGGCAGGTGTCTAGCCTAGCCTAGCTCTGTGTCAAATAATCAAAGCAGGCTTTATTGTATTGTGGATAAGCTTAGGAATTCGTACGCCTGCTGGGCTCTGCCCACTCGGGTTACGCCACGTCTCGCTGGATACTTCCCCACCATGCGACAAGATATAGACGGCTTGCTCACAACCGACCGAGTTGGACTGCTCCTGATTTGAAAGCCAGTACACTACGTACAATTATTTATTTATAATTAATAAATTACTACTCTTCACAATTTCAAATTCCAATGACTTTTAGACTTTCAAAGTAAAGCCCACCAGAGGGTGCTCAAAGAATACATGTGAATTGTGATGTTTACGTAGGATTCTTTGATCCACGTCAACTAAAGGCCCATTGGGACGGATAAATGTTATTCGGTAAAGTTAAGACACGTGGAAGTAAAAAAAAAATGAATTGAAGGAATCTCGTTCACAGAGCTGATAAACGAAATTCCAAATATCTTGAGTTTGATCGTTGTAATTGAGCATTTTTCGCTCACAGCAATTGGAACCGTATGTGAAAACACAGATCTAGGACGTGAATGATGGACACTTCCAATGATGGAATTGAAAGACGCGAGGGGATTGACCAGCAAGTTGGAGAAAATCAGAACATCCACATTGTGGATGGCGCACCCATGTCACCACCCCATTCGAGGGCACTCTTATCGCCTCCTCAGACACCTCCTCCGGGAGGTTCTCCCCGTTCCACTGGACCAGCTCTAGTAGATGATTGTTTCGGCCGTCAACAACAACCACCTTGGAGGTTCATTCAATAGCCAACACTTTTGCGTAAGGAATGCAGGACGGAGACTTCTTCAAGTTCCTTGCTAAGAAGCCTATTCCCGACTTCGTAGCCTCTTCACCCGCGTTGAAAAGTATATCAATATGGACGACCTGCAAACATGAAAGCTTAGGTGAGAATCATAAAGACTAGAAGATGAGGGACCGACCAGGAAGCCCAAGACGGAGTATCGATATAGGAAAACCCCCTGTTAGAGAGGATATGTTTCATATATCCCCCTAAACGCACCCATCACCTAGGTGTTAATGGCGTTAGAAGGCAAGGGTTACTAGCATGGCCTAAAAAAGCAAAAGATGGACCCACAAAGCCTGGTCTAACAAATATTGCCATTTCCACAACTAGAGGTGACAACGGGGCGGGTTTGGTTGGACTCATGACTCGCCCCAGTTATTTTTTAACTCCTCCCCCCCCCCGGTATAGAACCTACCGGGGTAGGTCTAACCCGGTAGACCCGGTTATTTTTATTTTTTTTTTTATTCTACATATTAAAAAAAAAAGAAAATTTAATATATGAATTACAAATAAAATTTTTCATGATATAACTCAAATTCAAGTCAAAAAAGATTTTTGAGTACAAACATTAGTAACAACTTTTTCGTCTTCCTCGTCGTTAAGTATTGTGGGATAATTTTTCAATTCATCAACTGTTGAACAAGTACCTAACAATAAATAAATTAAATGATATAATATTTTGATAGTATTTATTCTATTATGATAAAATAAAAGAAAAAAATTATATATATACAAATGGGGTTGGGTCCTAATTCTTAAGACCCACTACCTGTACCGTTTTCAATTTTTTGGACCGGACCCGTCCCATTAGGAGCAGATCTGAAACGAATTTTATCGGGTCCGGGGTGAATTGCCACCCCTATTCACAACAAATACGGACATCTCACTAAAGAGTGTTGCAACCTCAAGTATGAGATTGGGAGCCTTATTTAGAATGGATATATCAAGAGTTCATCTACAGGGAAAAATCCAAGGCACACAAATTTAGTAAAGAAAGAGGAAGTAGGTGCCTTTGTTCTCTCCGAGTAGAACTCCATTGCGGATCTGAAGGTCCTTCCTTCCCCCGAGTATCGTCGTTTGGCCAGCGAGAGAGTCTCCCTGTACAAGGTTGTGTCCACCGATTCCCACCCCTTGTGATATACCTACACTGACCTCTCAATCCCTTCAGCAACTCCACTCCACCAAATTTCCAAATCTACTCCCACCAACCTTCCACCAAACCCACTTTGTTTCTTAGAATCCTAATCAAATGGAAGATTTAGAACCTGCTGACCAACTCTTCAACAAAACCCTCCAGCTAGAGTTTTCTGATGACGAAAATCCAAACACACATGACCCAAAACAATATGACAAATTCCCCCTTGTTGTCAAGGTCCTCTCCGACAAACCCCAAAACAACAATGCCATAAAAACCACTCTCTCTAGAGCCTGAAAAATCCCCCCGAAAACCCATATAAACATAATTGACCAGAACATCCTAGTATTCCTCCTTGATAACGAAGCCAATCGAGACCGCATCTGGCGCCAAAGTCCATGGTCATCTCGAGGGAATCTCGTTGTCTCAAAACCGTGGCTACCTGAGGAAGCTCTCGACGAAGTTGATCTCATAAAAATCCACATCTGGGTACAGGCTATTGGGCTACCAGTGTTCCTCATCAACAGAAAATCAGCGGAGAAAATCGAAAACTCAATCGGGAAATTCATTGATACTGACCTTACTTCAGAAAGTCATAAATGGAGGAAAGCCCTCCGAATCCGAATCGAAGCAGACATCACTCAACCGCTGAAAGATCACTTCATCCTCAAAGGGCAAGGGAACAGGAAAATTGTCATCAAGCTCAGGTATGAACGCCTTGGCGATTTCTGCCATATGTGTGGGATTATTGGACACAAACACACCTCATGCCCCACCTCATCATCCCCCGTCAAAAATTTCCCCCACACCAATATACCCTACAGATTTGGACCCTGGCTCAAGTCTGAAAATTCTTTAATCCCAAACCCCTTCATAGTCATCTACAAAACTAAACTTACCAAAGAAGAGGACCAACACACACAAACCCATTCAAACTTGAATCGGAGGGAGCCGAGACAACTCAATCTCAGCAACCGAGTTGGACTCGGTAAACCTAACTCTGACACCTATCCTCTGAACCCCGAAGCCAACCCCAACCCAAATGCACAGACTAACCAAAATTCCCCAAAATGGCACAAACATACATTTAATGAAAAAGATACTAACCAACCACCAAATCAAACTACCATTCTTGAGCCCAGTAACTAAAACCTTATTTCCCGCCTCACTCACCCTAACACAACCTCCCCCAATCAGACCCGAAGCCTAGTTGGACCACCAATACACCAAATCAATTTTCAGACCTTGTCCGAAATAGCCCACAACCCTCTCTTTAAAAACACAGTCAACAAACCTCCATTCCAAATCTGAATACACCTAAGCCCACCCAAATAAAAAATAGACTCGGGCCCATTTCTCTACTTAAGAGCTCACCACCCGCCAAAACACAACCCACCAAACGACTCCTCCTGACCCCATTTGAAAACTCGGATCCTGCCAAACGCCTAAAACTTAGAACTCCCATTGACCTTCAGCCCTTACCTGAAAACACTGAAAGCTACCTACTTCTAAATGCCATAACCTTGTCTGAAACTCCATACATAATGGACAGGAATAAAGCCAGGAGCTTCAAGATAATTCAGGAAAAAAACAGTGATCCAAAAAGAAAGGAAGATCGTAAGGATGAAGGAAAGAGCAAGAAACAAAGGCAAAAATCTTGCTAAAATGCCCCTGAACACTGCAGATTCGCACTGCCCTAGCCTCATACAAAACAAGCTGAATAGTGGAAACTCACAAAATTTCTTCTTTGTCGAGGGCCTTGAGGGGTCACGGGAGTGATCCAATGAAGATTCCATCTTGGAATTGCCGTGGGTTGGCCCGGCCGGTGGCAAGGAGAATGCTACGGGACCTTCTGAAATCACACAAACCTGATATTGTTTTCCTCTGCGAAATCAAAACTGCCCAGACAGATAAAATCTCTTCTCTCCTTCAAACTTCCAATTTACCTTTTGCTGAATTTGTACCTGTTGTAAACAAGGCTTGGGGACTCTGCCTTGCATGGACCCCCAGTCTGACTGTAAATATTGTTTTGACTAACTCGTGGCTTATTTGTGCGCTTATCTTGTTAAATGATGAACCACAAACTTGGCAATTTACGGGTGTGCATTGCCTTGTTGTCTCTTCTCTGAAACCCCTATTTTGGCAGTCCCTTTTTGATCTTTCCTCCTTGTATGATGGACCATGGCTTGTTATGGGAGATTTTAATGCCATTTTGTCACAACAGGAAAGAGGGGAGGAAGACCTTTTGCTTCCACATCTAGGAACAATCTGAGTGATGAGTTTGATAGTTGTAAACTTATTGATCTTGGCTTCTCGGGTCCTAGATTCACATGGAACAACAAAAGATCTGGCTTGGCTAATATTCAATCTCGATTAGATAGGGGCGTGGCAAACGCTGAATGGTGCATTTTGTTTCCAAAAACCTTAATTTCCCATCTTCCTGCCATTGCATCGGACCATTGCCCCCTTTTGCTTGACACACAACCAAACACAACAAATAGAACGAGACCTTTCTATTTTGAGGAAATGTGGTGCCGTGACTTCTCTTGTAAAAATGTTATTGCTGATTCTTGGTTAACTACTGTTGCAGGTGACCCTCCCATGAGACTCCATAACCTCTTGAAAACTCTTAGAGGGAATCTGCGACATTGGAACAGGCACACCTTTGGTTGGTGCCAAGAAAAGTTAAATTTGCTCAAACAGAAAATTCAGGAAGCACAGAACATGGAACAGAGCTTGAAAAACCTGGAAATTGAGCATAACCTACAATGCGAAATTGACGAGCAACTCCAGCAGATTGAAACAAAGTGGAAACAGAAAGCCAAACAAAAATGGATTGAAGATAGAGATGCAAATACCCGTTTTTTCCACCTAACAGCCATTTTACAATCCAAGTCCAATTTCATCCACTCAATCAAAACCAGGCAGGGAGAAACAGTCATGGAATGGACAGATATCGGTAACGAGTTCCTAAATTATTTTAAATCTCTCTTTACTACTGAATTATCATTTTCACTCTCTAACAGTACCATCCTACAAGAAATTATGCATTTTGTTGTTTTGGAAAGTGAAAATCAGGAACTTCGTAGAATTCCCACACCCGAAGAGATCAAGGATGCAGTTTTTGGAATGGAGTCTCTCAAGAGTCCGGGCCCGGATGGTTTCCCCCCCTGCTTTTTCAAAAGATTCTGGCACATTGTGGGAGAACAGATTACTAAGGCCACATTGCATTTCTCAATACTGCGCAGATCCTCCCAGCTTTGAACCATACGTACATCACCCTGATTCCAAAAAACCCGAGGGCTTGCACTGTGGAGCAGTTTCGGCCAATCAGCCTCTGCAACACAATGTACAAAATCATATCAAAGCTGTTGGCCAACAGACTCAAACCAACACTGGAAAAAATTATCTCACCCCTCCAAATAGCGTTTGTTCCGGGAAGAACAATCAATGAAAACTCAATTATTTCACACGAAATAATGCACTACCCTGCACCAAAAAAAAAGGACGAAAATGATTCATGGCCATCAAAATTGACCTAACCAAGGCCTACGATCGAGTGGAATGGCCATCTCTGATCAGCCTTCTTGAACACGTTGGAGTCTGCCCAGAAATGATCACTTGGGTGTCTCGATGCATTTCCTCATCCAGCTTCTCCCTCCTCATCACGGAGCCCCATTTGGCTACTTCAAACCCAGCAGAGGACTTAGACATGGAGACCCTCTCTCACCCTATCTCTTTATCATTTATGCTGAAGTCCTTTCACGACTTTTATTGATGAGGAAATCAGGGAAATATCAAAGAAATTAAAGTGAGTAGAAATGCCCCCTCGATCTCTCATCTCTTTTATGCTGATGATCTCACAATCTTTTGTAGGGCGGAAGAAAGGGATGCAGAAGCTGTCAAGAAATGCCTTGCTAAATTTGAAACCTGGTCTAGTCAGAAAGCAAATGCTCGAAAGTCGTTTGTCCATGTCAGCAACAATGTCCCGAACTGACTTAGGAGAATTATTCTGGAGACCCTTGAAATGACTGAGTGCAATCACCGAGTGAAGCATTTGGGACTACCCTTCTGCAAGCCAATCTCCCGGAAACATGTGTTCTCCAAACTTGTTGAGAAGCTCTCCAACAAACTCTTTTCTTGGAAGGCAAAAAATCTCTCAAAAGCCGGGAAAATAGTCCTCATCAAGTCAGTTGCACAAGTCTTACCGGTGTACCAAATGTCAACATTCCTGATGCCGAAAAGCATATGTCATAAAATGGATGCCATAACACGGCGATTTTGGTGGCAATCTGCCTCGACAGATTCAAATAACAAACCACTGGCTCTCAAATCTTGGAAATCCATCTGCCAGCCGAAGAGTAAAGGAGGATTGGGCTTCCGAAAATTTTCAGATTTTAACAAAGCCATTGTCTCGAAGATCTCCTGGGCCATAGCTCAAAAGACTGATAAACTTTGGTGTCGAGTTATATGCGCAAAGTACCTCAAAAATGATTCAAGTGTTTTTTCTTCATTGCAGGCTAAAGGAGCATCGTGGATATGGCAAGACGTGAACAAGTGTTCGGAACTCATTAGAAGTGGCGCATGCTTTCCAGTCTCGCCACGATCAACTCTCCAAATTTGGAGTGACCCCTGGATTCCCACAATTCAAGGTTTCTTACCAACACCACCGTCGAACATTGATCCAGAATGGCCAACACTGGTTGGGGGACTTATTTATCAAACCAGCGGCCAATGGAAATTTGATCTCCTTAACCATATGTTCGACCAGGATGTCGGCCAGGAAATCCACAAAATTCAAATTCCATCCTCATTGGAATCCACAAGGCCATTTTGGGCTCCCTCCAAGACAGGGAGATTCACAACCAAAACAGCCTACACCATGATCAAACACAAATATGAAATTGTTGATCCGGAACGCGATAATGTTGGGAAAAGAATATGGGGTCTTGCACTTCACAATAGACTCAAACTCTTCATTTGGAGAACACTTTTCGATGTCCTGCCCACGCGAAGTAAGTTGGATCAAAATTTTCAAATTGGTGAAACTAATTGTCCCTTTTTGCAATTTCCAGGTTGAGGATGCAACACATATATTCATGCTCTGCCCGTTTTCGGAACAGAGTTGGCTCCTCTCTAAATGGCAAACAAGACTCAACTTTGTTTCGCACATGTCACTTAGAGAATGGTTCATGTTCTTCTCAAGCAAAAGCTCACCATACTTCCCGGACCCGGACACCCAATTTGAATATCTCACAACATGGGCAGCCACGATTGAACTTGTTTGGCGAGCTAGGAATGAAATTATCCACGGCAAGCGAGCACCGTCACCGGAGGAGGTTGCAAAGAATGTTCAACTAAGTACAAAAGAACACTGCGCAGCTCGAAAAATAAGGAGAACAACCGAAATAATCAATTGCTATTGGCAGCCACCGCCACAAGGCTGGATCAAGATTAATACAGACATTGCATTTAAAGATAAAAAAATGTGTTGCTGCAATAGTTATTCGAAATCAGGATGGAGAAATCATTGAGCTCCAAGCAGCCCCATTACCTGCTGATGACGCCACAGTGGCAGAACTTAGAGCTATTCTACTTGCAGACAAGAGAATCGATGCCCTGAACGCTGATTTGGCTATCTTCGAGTCAGACTCCGCCACAGCCATAGATTGGATACAGAACAGACGAGACGAAGTGGATAGAGTTGCTACAACTGATGTTGAGGAGATCAAGAGACTCTGGAGACTTAGAGATAGTTGGGACTTTCGGAAAATTCCGCGCCTATGTAATGGGTTTGCACATGATGTTGCCAAATGGGCACGCGGTGCAAATTGGGATGGACCTATCCCACCCCCATACTCCCTGATGTAATTTTTTGTGATAGGGGGCTTCCACCCTGTGACTGATTCTTATGAATGGAAGAACTACCAAATCAAAAAAAAAAAAACCCAAGGCACTGGCCCCTACAAGAGGCCCCCTAAAGAAAAAGCACGCAGATGAATCCAGCCCAGAGGAATACCTGGAGGTGCTCTTTAGGCCCGGAGCTGGAGAAGGATATGAAGAGCAGGCCTCCAGCTTGTGAAGATGGAGGACTCCTACAAAGCTAGGAAGGCCCAAGTCCACAGAGCTGAAGGGGGTCCGAGAGAAGAGGCTTTGGATGTGGGAGCGGGCTAGTACCCTTATCATTCACTTTGTGCTCATGTAGAAGTATATTTATTTAAGAAGAAAATATTTATTTTTCATGAGGGATGAAATGCAAAAAAAATAATTAAATTAAAACAAGTAAAGTTAATCACGATAAATTTAAACGAAATATAGGGGTATCTTAATTAGAAAATAATATCAATACGCTAAAAAAAAAAATATCCAAAAGCACCTCTGCGTGTGCACTCCATATTCTATTAGCTTCAAATGGAAAGGGGGGTTTTGCTTTATTAGAAAAAGGGAGGGGGAGCCTATTTTTAAAAACACAAGGGGATTTTTAATTATTTCATGAAAATACAGGAGGTAAAATGGAATTTAGCCTACTTTAAAACGTAAATAAATTCCAAGGGAATTCATACCCAATTCAAAAAAAATAAAAGAAAAACAAGAGGAATAAAAATACAAAATAATAAGCAATCGGTAGGTACATCACATAATTTCCAGTAATTGTCTCAAAATTTTCAGTTATTTTTAATTAGTTTGATAATAAGTGGAATCATGCTTGTCTGATAATTGAATCTTGTTTTTACATTATGCATCAATTACATTAAAAATATAATTTCTGTATTTTATAAATTATCATTTTTCTTCATTTAATAATGTAACTTTTTTGAACATGGACAGAAAGTGCAAAGGTTGTAATTTTGAATCTTTACAAGGAATTTTGAAGCACGGAAATGTTTGGAGCAGCCCAACCCAATCACTGAATCTTCTGAAGCTAGTTTGGCATCTGAGTCATCCCTCACGCTGTACGTGGCTTCTGTAGTTTGGCGTAGCTTCCGAGTCAGCGCAGGGTAATATGTGGCATCAGACTCAGTAAATGCGTTTAACGTGGCATCTGAGTCAGCCGTTCAGTAATCGTGGCATCCCAATCTGCAACATTTCTGCACGGTGCGTTTGAGTCAGCAATGCGGCAAGACGCCGCGAATAAGTCAGCTAAAATATTGACGCCCGGTGTCTGAGTCAGTGAAGGTCCATAGCGTGGCATGTGAATCAATTACAACGGTATTTAGGGGTCGTGTCCTAAGAATTAGGACACGACGGGGTCCAAGGCGGGTCCCGGGCCCCATTTAGATATATATATATATATATATTATTTTATTATGATATAATAAACACTAACAAAATATTGTATTATTTAATTTATTTATTGTTAGGTACTAGTTCAATAGTGATGGATTGAAAAATTATCTCACAATACTTAACGATGAGGAAGACGAAGAAGTTGTTACTAATGTATAATTAATAATTCAATATGAATTGTTTGGGTTGTTCTATTATGAACAATTTTATTTGTAGTTGAAATTCTTTTTCGACTTGAATTTGAGTTAAATCATGAACAATTAATTTTATCTGTAATTGATATATTAAAATTTATTTTTTTTAATTTATAGAACAAATAAAAAATAAATAAATAAATTGGGTTTACCGGGTTAGACCCGCCCCAGCGGGTTTTGTACCCGGACGGGTCCCGGGTCCACCCAAACCCGCCCGTTGCCACCGCTAACAGTGACATGGCTTCCTAGTAAGCTCTTCTATGTACACGCGGCGTTCGAGTCAGCCTGTACGTTAACGTGACTTCTGACCAACTATTTCTTAACGAGGCGTCCATCTAAGCATAACAACTCGTGGCGTCTGAGTCAGTTTCTTTGTGCTACGTGGCATTTGAGTCAGCTTTTTTGTGCAATATGGCGTCCGTGTCAATGTGGTAATGTAAATATTGTGTCCAGGTCAACCTAATTGTGTCCATGGATTCCATGTCATTGAGACTGTACATGCAACGGCGTCCATGTCAGTGCAACTGTACACGCGACGACAGTCAACATAATTGTGTACGTGGCGATTGAGTTGGGCCAATTGTGCATGTGGAGTGCAGCTGTGATGGCTGCTGACTCAGATTCCATAATGCTGAATGTGACACCCGCTACGGCACAACACTTTATCGTTACTAATCATTATACTCTTCGAAATTATAAGTTGTCTTATAAGATTTTCCATTTTAAACTAATAAGATAAATCCTATTTTTCTCTCGATATAATATAAATCTATAAATATATCTTAAATCACGATAGTATCATCAAAAGTTTATATTTACTAGGCCACCGATATACTTATGTACAAAACTCCAAAGGATGAAAGTTTCAAACTATAACAGAATCCAAAATGCAAACCCGACGAAAGGCTAGAGGTTTAATAATTATATAGACAGAACCCTCGGCTTCAGATGTCACGGCTGACCCACCTATTCAGATCCATTTCTCGACTTCCAATTTAATGTAGCTAGTTCACCGTGAGCTATCTCCTGAAAAATATTGGCAAGGGATGAGCTGCCTACTCAATAAGTATAGCTAACTGACTTATACATATACACGCACATACATAATAAAACGAGTATCATGCAATACGACAATATAAGAAATAACATATACCAACAATCATATATCAAATTACACATAATACTCGACTTTATTGTTTATTTCCTTAGGGCCCTGCTTACCCCTGCTGGAGTGCATTACTCAATGGTCTATGCCGGCTATCAACCCCTCAATCATAATATCTCTTTTTCTTTCCCTCGGTACCACACAGCACACAGCTCGTATGATACCCCATAATCAATGATACCACACAGCACACAACTCGTATGATATTCCATCATTCATCATATCACACAGCACACAGCTCGTATGATATGTTACATCATCTCCCTCGATCAATGACAGCACACAGCTCGTCATTAATCATATCACCATAAGCCATTGCAGTATGCCCTCCAGTTAGGTAAGCCATTACTTATCTCAGTTCACCATATTCTCCTCACTCATTGTCATTCAACAATCAAATCCCCACCCGTAACTTCAACATTCAATTTCATTTAAGAATCACATATAATACATATCACCATCCTTCTAAACCCGAACAACATAACCACATATAATCACATAATGACAACTTCACAGAATAACAAGTAATCCAAACAAATAGCCAACAACTCACAATTTCGTATACAACACAAGAATATGTATCCATATATATATAACACATATATATATATATAAATTCAATTAACTATACTTACCTCGATCCCAAAACGATTATGCTAGTAGGAGTTGATTAGTCTTCTACTTTATCCTCGTGTCCTATAATGCGTTATAATATGTATAATCAATATATATCGAAAATAACGTAAGTTACGACTGAAATTACTAAATATATGCGTATATTTTATATCAATCTTTTAATATTTCATTTATATTAAAATTCAAACCTCCATTCCTTTCTCGTCTAAATTTTAGACGCTATAAACTCCCCCGGTATACATCCAATTTATCTATTAACTCATAAAAGCTTATTCTGTCAAACCCCTCATGTTTTTATAATTATTATCCTTTATACCATCCGTAATTGAAATTACTACAAATATCTCATATTCCTTTTTAAAAATTATAATTTTCTCAAATACAATTTTCCTAATATTTCTCAAATATAATTCCCTACTATCCCTATTAATTTCTACCAATTCTTTACTATAACGATAATTATTTAAACACCGATACATCCAATTATATATTTGGTTAATAAACCCGATCAATTTGAATAGTCCATTATAACAACTACTAAATCTAGTAGGTTACATAATTTTATGTCATTAGCTATAATATTCTAGTCCAATTAAATATATACCCGAACACTAATTTGTATAAATGCTCAAATTCAATAAATTTTCCGGTTAAATAGTAAATCGAATAGTACAAATCATATTTAATAAATGCACTAATTAAACAATGTTAATATAATAATTAATTTGTAATTTATAGTAAAAAATAATACTAACCTGTTTCCGTCCGAAATTTACACATTAATTGTGTGTGAATGTGTGTTTTGTTTAAATGCATATGTTTTCTTTTCTTAAATAGTAAGTTAGCTATACATATATTTTAATATATATGAGGGTACAATGGATAGCAGCCACGTGCTGCTGAAATGAGATTTTGCAGTTTTTTTAATTTTTTTTTATTTTATTTTATTAAAATTGTAATTTGGTCCCCAACTTTTATATATTTATGTATTGACCACAAATATTTAATAAAGCTCCAATTTAGTCCCTTCAAGTTTTAATATATTTATAATTTCAACCTATACTTATAATTAAATTTATATTTTCTTAATAATGACTAATTAGTCCATCAATTATGAATAAAATTATATGGACGTCACATTTCTCCCCTCCTAATAAAAATTTCGTCCTCGAAATTTAATTAACTTACCCGTCTCTGGAAATAAATAGGGGTACTTTTCTCTCATATGCTCCTCAACCTCCCAAGTGGCTTCTCTTGGGGAGTGATGACTCCACCTCACCTTTACCATAGGGATCTCTTTATTCCTTAATTTTCTTACATTTCTGTCCAAAATTTCTATTGGCTCTTCCACATATGTCAACTCCTCGGAAATCTCTATCTCCGGTTCACGGATAACATGGCTAGGATCTGATCGATATCGTCGTAGCATCGAAACATGAAACACATCGTGTATCTGTGATAACTCTGCTGGCAGTGCTAGTCGATACGCTAGTGGTCCGATTCTTTTAATAATTTCATATGGTCCAATATACCTCGGGCTCAACTTTCCTTGCTTGCCAAACCTCAATATACCCTTCCATGGGGAGACTTTCAAGAAGACCTTCTCACCAATTTCATATTCCATCTCCCTTCGATGTTTATCAACATAACTTTTCTGACGATCTTGGGCTGCTTTCAAACACTTTTTTAACTGTCTGTACCTTTTCCATTGTTTGTTGTACCAATTCCGGACCTTCTAGCTGACGTAATCACTCAACATCCCAACATACTGGACTTCGACATTTTCTTCCATATAAAGCTTCATATGGGGCCATACCGATGCTAGAATGAAAACTGTTGTTATATGCAAACTCCATCAAAGGTAAGTGATCATCCCAATTGCCCTTGAACTCCATTACACAAGCCCTCATCATATCTTCCAGAGTCTGAATCGTTCTTTCAGACTGTCCATCTGTCTGCGG